>OX375878.1:116675266-117155266 GCA_947359465.1 Metellina segmentata | reverse complement strand
CGGGTCCGGGCATGGATGTTTGTAAGGGTATTATGTAGAGGCGGCTAGTGCACTCTAAATCTGTCGTGGCCGAAAGTCCTCACGTTGGGTTGGCGTGGAAGTTTGGAGAGTGTGGTGCCAGCTTAGGTGTTGCTTCATCATCTGACCGTGGTTCAAAATTACGTGGTGGTGTTGCTGTCGAACCCTTCGGGTTTGATCCCGGACCGTGGTAAATTGCCCGTTGTGTTGCTCCAGTGCGAAGTTAATTAAATATCTATCCATCTCTTCCCGTTTTACTTCTTTGTGCCCTGATCTCCAGAAGTGGTTTCAACGCGATAACTCGTCTATTATGATAAGATCAATTTTGCTAATGAAGAGATACCTCTTCATCAAGATGTTGGTAAAATTAAATATTGCAGAACGCGTGAAGAACTTGAACTCCCTAAAGCGATAGATTGAGAACGCATTGAATTATTTTGTTTTCTCTCTCTTATCATCTTATCGTTAATTATTTAGACTCACGGAAATAATTCATCGTAAATGGAAGACCTAAATGGCACTGGATAGATTCTTTAAGTGTTTCAATTGAAGGTGATATTCCGATCACATAACGGAAATTTGATAGATAACATTGTTATTTATTCCCTTTCCAAAACATGTCGTACTTATTAGTTGGAATTTAGAGACAATATTATAAAAATTAATAAGCGTGCAACTGACCAGATCATCATAAATATCATAAACAATTGGCAATGTCTTGATGACGAGATGCTATTATCAAATTAGTCGAATATAGACAGACTAGACAACTGGTTCAAAACACTTAGAAAACGGTCAACCTTTTGACTACGGTTATAGTAGCAGCACAGCTGACGCAATTATTTCTTGGCTCGATTCTTAAGCGTATGATGTAGAGGCGGCTGGTGCACCTTAAATCTGTCGTGGCCGAAAGTCCTCACGTTGGGGTGGCGTGGAAGTTTGGAGAGTGTGGTGCCAGCTCAGGTGTTGCTTCGTCATCTGACCGTGGTTCAAAATTACGAGGTATTGTCCTCGGATCTTTCCCTTAAGGGACTGATCCCGGCCTACGCCAATAGCCCGTTGTGTTGCTCTAGTGCGACGTTAGCTAAAAATTACCAATTACCAATCTTATAACTTTCAAGGTACAACCGTTGTACTGGCCGTAGTCTAAATGCTTTGGTGGCGCGATTCTTATAACTTTTAAGGTACAACTGCTGTACTGGCGGTAGTCTAAATACTTTCTTGGTCCGATAAAGGTACAACTGATGTACCCTCCACAGTCAAAGGGTTAAAAACAAATTCATCAATTTAAATACCCTGAAGGTAGGAGAGTATTTAATTAGCGTCGCATTGAAGCAACACACCGGACTATTGATGACAGTCTAGGCTCAACTCCAGAAAACACAAATCCGATGACAACACATAATTTGGAACCACTGTCGGTTGACGAGGCAACACCTAATCCTGTCACCCCACTCTCCAAACTTCTACACCACGCCAAGGATACTCTGAAGGAAACATTAATATGCATTATAATAATACCGAATGAATCCATTATCCATAGAGAAGGTAGGTAGGTATATTTGATTAACGTCAAACTGGATAAAAATCTTGCAATTGAGGACGGTTCAGGATCAATCCAAACGAGAAAGAGCCAAGGAAAACTACGCAATTTTGAGCCACAGTCCAAGGACGAGGAAATACCAGAGCTGTCAATCCACTCACCAAACTTCCCCACCACGCTAACGTGAGGACATTTGAGGCCACAACAGATTGAAAGTGTACCAGCACCAGGGCTGTAGTGGAGGGTATACGGCGGTATACGCCGTATACCCTCTGGTTTTTCCAGCAAATTCCGTACACCGTCTGCTTTTTCTAAAATCTACGTTCAAGCTTTGCTTTTCGGAGAAAACATCACGTGAAACGCAGATAGCTGTAGAAGCGACAGAAAAGTTTCTATTTCAAGATATCACCATGGTACATAATTCCAAAATCGTACCTTTTAATCAAAAGCAATTCATTCAAAGTATTGCCGATTGAATATACAGACTTTGTTCTGGTGTTAATGAAGAAAATTGTCAACTTTTGAAGGATATATCCATACTCGATCCAGAAAATATAAATACAGAGGATATTTGCTATTGAGAAAAGGAGGTAAAAAGGATCTATCGACGTATTGGCATAGATGAAATGTAAACTATTCAGGGTTTGAGGGAACAATGAAAACAGCTTATGGATTTACTAGAAATATATACATGAACGTATGTGGATTAGTACGTTTTTTTGCACCCAACTCAAAAGTGCAAGTAGTAAGTAAATGTTTCACTCCCCCCCCATCGAAAAAAATTCTGCGTGCCCCCATGGTATACCCTCTGGTTTTTTTACGACTACAGCACTGACCAGCACTATGTACACGACGGTCTTTGTTTGGATTCGAACTCGCAACCCTCTGGTCACTAATCTGTTACTCTTCCAACCGTTCCACCACGACCACCAGAAGAGAAATATCCAAGAACACCACGCCGACCAACCGGTATAGTGGTTAAGGTGTCAGCCTCTAGATCGGAAGGTTCCTGGTTCGAATCTGGGTCCGGGCTTGGATGTTTGAAAGCGTATGGTATAGAGGCGGCTGGTGCACCTTAAATCTGTCGTGGCCGAAAGTCCTCACGTTGTTTTGGTGTGGAAGTTGGGAGAGTGGAGTGCCTGCTCAGGTGCTGCTTCGTCATCTGACCATGGTTCAAAATTACGAGATGTTGTACTCGGATCTCTCCCTTAAGGTATCCGGACACGTTGGAGGTCGTTATTTTTTTAAATGTGATATAGAAACATTTTAATGATATTTTTATGTTTAGTGTTATTGAGAAAAATAGCATTGGGCTATAAATATTTAAATTATATATTAATAATTTTGCAAAACTGATAAATATGTATGAAAATTTAAGGAAATTTATGAAAAACTTCAATTGTGCTACAGAAAAATCTATTCAATTAATTTGAAAAAAAAAATGCTTCCAAAATAAACTTGCTTGCCAATTGTTATGATTGTTATGACAATTGTTATGACAATTGCTACATGCAATTGTCTAGTGAATGAACTACAATCAAAAATATATTTAAAAAAACAAAAATTCCACAAGTGATCGAAAAATTAATGCAAGATTTTTGAAAGTTTTACAGTCAGATTTCTTAAATAAAGAGCCATAATTTAAAAACTCTTCAACTCATCATAATTATTATAGTTCATTCACTAGACAACATTATGAAAAACAAGTTCACAAATTTTTACGACAATCCATCAATAACTTTTTGTGCTATAACTTTTGAAGTGAAGAAACAATGCAAAAATATTAATTTAGAGTAAAAGCAGTTTGTAGTGTATCGTTTGCTCTCTCCTTGCTTTTACTGTTTGCGTAAACAATTTTGTTCTTAACTTCTCTTTCAAAATGTTCACACTATTTCCGAAAGAAAAACCATTTAACGCTTAATAAACCTTTCTAAAATTATATTAGCAAAAAAAAAGTAAGCTTTAAATTTAAATTTTGAAGGTTTTTGGTCTTTTTATGTCCATTTCCGATGGTTTCCAAACCTACATCCGGTTTTCCAGCCTTGATTAAAATCGTAATATCTCTTCAACTAATTAACTTCGAGAAAAAATAAAATATTCTTTGGAAAGTCAAATAAATACTCTATCAAATAAGATCAAAAACTGCTTTTTGAATATTTGGTCAAAAATGACATTTTCAACGTGTTCGTATACTCTAAGAGACTTATCCCGGACCGTCGTCAATAGCCCGCTGTGTTGTTCTAGTACGACGTTAACTAAATTTACCATTACCACCACCACCAACATCTATATATATAATTCTCTTACGTGGCACGCAAAAAAGACGTTATTTGTTATCGCGTTTTTGGCAACATTGTACGATTGTTTGTTTATTACAAAGCCTCGCGCTTCAATTGAATTTATAGCGTCATCGGATGAAATTTTATTCAAAGAAAATGAATTTTAGTCGAGCTGTTGCAGTTAATAATAGAAATCAAAGAAAGCGGAGGACCTTTTCAGGGCCATTTAAAAAACGGTCCTTTTCAGGGCCAACAATTATAGTTCAACAAGACGCTTGCACTACAACTTTTGACGACAAACTCAATGAAAACGCGTGGGTGGCTCGAGTGCAGGAGTAAATGTATATACAAACAACATGTTGTGTATTCAATTTCCATATCAACGCTCACATTTCGAGTCAAAACGTGCTCAAAGTTTTCATTTGAATTCGGATTCCAGAGGTACTGCAAATATCTTTTCTGAAAAACATAAAAAATTTATATTTGAAAAATATTTTTTTGGAATATCATATTTTGTAAACAATCCCTTCTGCTAGTACACATGTCTTCATTGATGCGAGCGAAGCGAGCATATGTTCGCGCAGCGAACCAATGAGGATTGCGGAGTAGTCCTCCGAGGGTTGGCGAGAGTTAACGAGCAGGGGGCAGGCCCCCTAGTATAATTTTGAATCACGGTCAGATGACGAGGCAACACCCGAGCTGGCACCCCACACTCCAAATTTCCACACCACGATGCTCAGAATGAAAAATGAATATGTATTACAGGAACATATGAATGAATCCATTACCCAGAGAGAAAGTCGATCTGGAAATTCACTCCAATGCCCCGTCAATCCCTTTAGCCAAATATTAAAATAAAGCGGCATCGCGCTAAATTAACAATCGCAAAAAAGGAAATGTAAAGCGACTACTTCAAGGGGGGTTCCGGAACTGCGGAAGGACGCTCAACAGTTCCGAGGCGTCCAAAGTCAAGCCAAGATCGCTGTGGGGAAGCAAAAGGCTAAAGCCATCGATTGTTCGCTCACAATTACAGGGTAATCATACACAAAGCGTTAATTGTGTTGAAACTTGGGGGGAATTTAATCGAGAGTGCTGATTAATTACACACACTCGAAACGCTCTTGATAAAGCCATTCATTTTGCCACCGAGCTGACAGTAATTACAGGAGCAGGACAGTCCGAGTCCTCTTGCCACCGGAGGAAGAGGTTTTCGATACGCCCGGCCCGTGGACGTATCGCGCTACGGTGCGATGAATGTTATTATTTCTCGACTGCTATTAATAACAGCGGGGAATGTTTGTGCGGGGAGACTTGTAAGTGACGCCGGTCGGTGGTCGGGGAGCGTGGGGCTCGTGGCTTCGTCGGATGGCGGACACGCGTTGAGAATGAGGAAGAAATTAGGCCTCGTTGAGGTTTTAACTGTGAATGTACGATTCGTGTTGAGCGGGGCTTTGACTGGCATTCTCGTTGTCTGGAAGAACCGCGGTAACTCTTTTGGAAGAGGTAACTCTTTTGGGTTATCATTCCTCCGCGTAAAATGAAAACGGAAAAAATGAAATTACAATCTGTCATATTTCTATGCTGTTGCCATTCCAAAAATAACAAGAATAATTAAATTTCATTAAATTCATTTTAAAATGTTCTAGATTAAATTTTAAAATTCGGGCTGGACTATAAAATTGCAAAAAATTCGGACTACCTGTGTGCCAAATTTTATTATTGTAAGTGCCATAGATTCGTCAGGACTCGGCGAACACCCAATACACGAACTTCATTTTATAATACTAGAGACGTGTGAATATAACATGTAAGTATCTCTCAGAGGTGAACACAGATAATGGCTTTATATATTTTGTTATGAGATGCACATCTTCCTTAGACGTGTACGGGCTTCACGGACACGAGGTACTCAAGAGATCTCTTTTTTTTCAATGGAGTTTACTGTGTTTTGTAAATGCGGGAGTCCTATTCGCGGTATACCCAAGCAATCTTAATTACTTTCATCCCTCTATTGTGTTTCCCAATTCCTTTTTTACAGTAACCGTATTTTTTACTTGACGTTGTCTTGTTCTTGACACTGCTTGTCAAATATAGTCATTGCTTGATGTAACCTAGAACCAACTGACTGTCAAATAATATGATAAGTTGAATCATCGTTGTAAATCCATGACTTCAATGTTTCATTATGCAATATATAACCCTCAAAGTGGTTTCGTTGAGATATTCCGTCCATCAACACTTGACCTTTACGCTGCGGCGCTTCGATTTTTTTAAACGTCTCAAAAAGGCTCCTTCCCCTGCATATCCGACACCCCTTACCTAATTACCAAACTTGAGCTATAGAGCCTTGAGTGGCATTTGCGACTGACACTTTCCTTTCGTAGTATTGTGGTGGTCAGTGGTAATTTTTGTTAATGCCGTACTAGAAAAACACAACGGGCTATTGACGACGGTCTGGGATCAGTCCCTTAAGGGAAAGAACCGACGTGATATTGTGTGGTATGCTGCTTGTGTTTCTGCTTTTCCCAAAGCGTTCAAACCTCACGGTTAGCAGGGTAGGGGGACACCGAACAAAAGGAGAGACCCTCTGGAAGGTGAATGGTGATCGATGCCAGCGGTCACTTAAAAAGGTGATAGAGTTCATAGCACACAGATCAATAACATGCCGCTGCTGTTAACGAAATTTTAGGGGTAAAAATTGTTTACCTGCCGCAGCGGAAAGGTTAACACGTTTTGCTAATGGTAGGTAGGTATTTTTAATTGACGTTATACTGGAGAAACACTACGGGCTATTGATGACGGTCCGGGATCAAACCCCCAAGGGAAAGAGACGAGGACAACACCACTTAATTTTAAACCACGGTCAGATGACGAGGCAACACCTGAGCTGGCACCAAATCTCTCCAAACTTCCACACCACGCCAACGTGAGGACATACAGGGGTAGGACAAAATAATATGAACACTTGTGAAAAATTAACTCTCGAAAGAAACCTCTCGAATACTCGTGCCCTCTAGCGGTGAAGGGTGCCAACTAGCGGATGAGAAAGTACACACAACAGTCTGCTACTAGCAGGGATAGAAGTCGTATGCGAAATATATTTCTGTGTTAAAATTGCGTTATGGTTGACCTCTCTGATTTCGAAAGAGGCGTGATTGATGGGGCCCGTCTTGCTGGAGCCTCAATAACGATAACGGCCGCCCTTCTAGGTGTTGGGAGAAGTACAGTGCTCAGTCGATTCCCCCCTCCAAGGACACTTTCTGAATTAGGGACTTTTTTGCATATTGAGTGGGAACGTATCCCTCTGAATGTTGTACGTGACTTGTATTTGTCAATTCCACGTCGGATACAAGCTTTAATTCATGCAAAAGTATGACCAACGGCCTATTAATAAAAAAATTATCTTTTCACAGGTGTTCCCATTAATTGCCCAATCCCTGTACGTAGCCACGACAGATTTAACGTGCACCAGCCACCTCTGTACACGATAGTTTTTCGTTGGATTCGATAAAGGAACCCTCCGGTTTTTAATTCGTTGATCTTCCAACCGGGCTGCCGCGGTTCCGGGTTTTGCGTCCGAGACCTGGGCCTGCTTGTGTTTGTCATAAGGTAGGTATTTTTATTAACCTTGGAGAAACACAACGGGCTATTAGCGACGGTCCGGAATCAATAATCGATGGAAAGTTCCGTGAATAACACAAAGGTCAAATCAGGAGGTCACACTTGACCTGTCACCCCAATCTCGAAACTTTCACACCACGTCTACGTGAGAGCGTTTGAAGCCACGACAGATTTAACGTGCACCAGCCCCCTTTGTGCATGGCGGTGTTTGTTGGATTCGAATTAGCAGCCCTCCGGTTGCTAATGCATTACCCGTTTGGTTAATGTAAAATATGACGTCATCAAGGTATTGTTGATTATGATGGTAATTATTAGTTAACGTCGTACTAGAGCAACACAACTGGCTATTGACGACGGTCCGGGATCAATCGCCTAAGGTGATCCGAGGACAACACATAGTAATTTTGATCCACGGTCAGATGACGAGGCAACATCTTGAGTTGGCACCCCATTATCTAAACCTTCCACACCAACCTAACGTGAGGACTTTCGGCCACGACAGATTTAAGGTGCACCAGCCGCCTCTACTCCATACGCTTACAAACATACATGCACTGACCCAGATTCAAACTAGGAACCTTCCGATCTAGAGGCTAACACCTTAACCACCAGACCGGTTGGTCGGCCTGATTATGATGGAGAGATTAATTTCTGATCAATTTTCTTCTTACAATGAAGTGTCTTGTCCATCATGACGTGGTTGTTTTTGACAATGACAATACATGTAATCGAGACAACCACCCAGGAGGGTTTAAAATTAAAAAAATGTTCACCAAATTCAGTTTAACAGGCCTTAATGAAAGTTTATTTAGTCTCTTGGCTTTTTCGACGATATGTCTCATAATTAGTTAAAAAATTACCAAATCTGAATTAACGAGATTTCTCGTATTTAGTAGAAAACTGCTGAGTCTCTTACATCTCGCGACAAACCAAAAATCGATGACATCTTGATGACAATATATCTAACAGGAAATTGTTCATTCACAGAAAAATTGACCATATTGTAATGGATGAGACATCTCATTGAAACTACTTGGAGGGTAAATAAATAGTAGAAGTAGAGTGTTAAGTGTTTTCGATGAGATATATCGTCCATCAAGATTTGAACAATTTTCACATAATTTGTCAGTCACGTCCCGATTTCGTCAATTTTTTATTGAAGGAAGGTATTTTGTTCATTACCGTCATACTGGAGTAGCACACCGGGCTATTGATGACGCTCCAGGATCAATCCCAAAGGCAAAATTTCGAGGACAACACAGCGTAATTTGGAACTACGGTCAGATATCAAGGAAACAACTGAGCTGGCACCCAAGCTCTCCAAACTTACATATCACGCCAACATGAGGTCAATTGACGACAGGTTTAAGGTAAACAACTCACTTTGTATACGACTGTCTTCCGATGGACTCGAACTCGCAAATATCCGGTTGCTAAGGTCCGATGTATAAATATGGTTTTTCAACGTGCGGCGCCGCTGCGGCAACGCAATTCTGATCTGAGATACATTACATCCAATAAGGTAGTGCACACATACCTAAGGCGCTGCGTGCAATTTGCACCGCAGTTCCCCACGGCACCGCAGCTCACCATACACGCTGCATAGTTGGTGCATAGTTATATGTGCATAGTTGGGTTTCGGTGCCGCAGCTGAGCCGCATGTTGTAAAATCGGAAGTGTGCACCGGGCCTAATCCGTTACTCTTACATCCGGGCTACCATGGCCCCTTCAGTATTGACGGATACTTCGACAGTACATAACTGCTCTATTAATCCAGGGGAATTATAGAGTAGTTATTTACTCCGAATTACTCCTGCGAAAAACAAATTGTCCCATGCCCTGAGCTAGTGACAATTTCTAACGGGTTTTTGTGAGATCTGAGGACGGGAACTACCGGGAAACTTTTGGCACGAAGATAAACTACTAGGTGAACCCACAACGACAAACCACCACGATATATGACTTAATCGTTGATGTTAGATTCTGGCATCGATAACTTTTTTTGTCGCCTTGTGGTCTCTTTTTCTCCCCGGGATGTTATTTAACTTGAATCTAAGGTTCAAAGGGTATTTCGAACTTCTAAGTCATACCAAGATCGAGATTCGACCCCGTCACCAATTTAGCCACTAGGTTACCACCCCAATTCAATGTATGATACATGAACATGTATTGATCCCAATTGGTGTCGAGATCAATACATGTTCTTTAGGGTATGAGTTGGAGAACAGGTTATATGCATTTGTAGTGTCTCCATTTCGGCAGATTCCGTTCTTCTTGACCAGTTTGAATAGATTAGATTAGGGACTTTCTATTTTCTCGTGGCACATATGTAAATACTTTCAGACAGATACAACAGAAAATTAAGAAAAATGCTGTCCAAGTCTATGATGGCAGTGGACTATCTCTCTATATTAAAAAAAAGTTAACGCAGCCGCCGCAGTATAGAAAGCTGGGATTTTTCGTTTGATTTAGACGGTTTCACGAGAAAGAACGGGTCAGAAAATTACGAAATTAACATGGTTTGTTCTTCAACGTGCTCCCTGGATAGTTTTGAAGATTTCTTTTCCGCGGAAGCGCGGAAAATATAAATTCAGAATTTTTCATGTCTTTAAGGTGTTGCTATTCTAAGGAAAACAATAATAATTAAATGCCATTAAATTAATTTTAAAATGTTCTAGATTAAATTTTAAAATTCGGGGGCAATAGAAAAATCGCAAAAAAATCGAATCCATGCGAAAAATCACCTTTTATAAGTGCCATAGATCCTTCAGGAATATCCACACAGGCAGACAGACAGTAGTAGAGATACTTTAATATCTATAATCGCGCGCGACCTGTTCTAAATAAGCAACCCTAAAAGTTCATAAGAAGTCATATCAATGGTAAAATCAATCTTATCGTACTTATCACAACTTATATACATCGTTTACTAATGTATAAAAAGCGCGTTGCTTTGTTGCATTTTTTTGTGCATGCATCTGGAGTCTACGTTTACAATCTAATGAAAATTTTCGAAAAGCTCCAAAATATACGATGATTATTTACATTTATATCCGGAGTTTAAAAACTACCTTCGTGACAGTTCAGCCGCGTGGGGTAATAATAATAAAAAAATGAATAAAAAGGTCACTCCCGAGTGCTAGTTTTGCGTGCAAAAGCGCTTTTCATTTCCCGCATATTTTACGTCTGATTGAATTTCATTTATTGTGTCAGGTAGATCAGTTCGAGTGCACGGCGATGTTGGAGTTTTTCACCATTCTGCATAAAATTTCGCTTTGAGAGAAGCGTCCAAGTAATTGAAGGAAGAAATCGTTTTGACAGCGGGAGAGTGCGTTTATTCTCTATTTTTATTCCGACGGTATTTACATTTGAGCGATATTAAAACATAATTTTGATCGTGACTTTTAACTGATATGACATTTTCACTCTTGAATTATTTTTTATAATATTCCCATAAAATAGAAAGTTGTTCATCCACTACGTTTCGCAAAAGGGCAGCGGGAAATTCACGAGATAGGTTCTTCTATTCTCAGATAATTAAGTTATTTGTTTTCTGATTATAATTGATCAGGGGTAGACTGCTGCACCTTTCCGTCTAAAAGCTCTTGTTGCTCTCAGATAGTAAAAATCTATAACTGATTATTATAATCAGCCATATTCGCAAGTCTCGAGTTAACTCGAGGATTATAAGAACGGTATTCTCAAACGGCGTGTTAAGTGACCCGGGGATTAAAATGAGACGCTCGCTGTGATTGGCTACTACCGTCTCCTCACGATCACGCAGTACTGTTTATATTGGTTACGACACTCGAATCTGCATTCATACTGATCAAGCACGTACTTCGCCGTAGAATTGATTCCAAATTGTGATTCAATAGAACGCATACGGCATTTTAATTTGGAGTAGGGAAAAGAAATGCAGAGGTTTTTAATTTCAAATTGGATTTTTAGGGAAACCTAAATTTTGCAAGAAAGAATTGTACACAATGCCTTGACAAATGAATGTAATATGATTGTCTTTGTACTTGTCAGTATGGGTGTGTGTTGGACGTGTGAAAAGTAATTTGCACTGACAATTTTCTTTCATTCGTAATAAATCAACAGAGTAATTTTTATTCTACGACGAATTTGCATCTGCCATGGTTAAATTATACCTTTCGCTGTTAGTGGACGAAGGTGCCGCCATCTACCTTTAGCCAAGCTGCTTGTTTACGCAAGTACCTTTATTTCCATTTTTCTTTTGAAGTTCAATAAAGTTATATTTTAAATGTTTTCATTTAAGCGATATCATGATGAGGAGATGACATGCTATGCACGAGGTGCTCTGTAATGATAAGTCCAGTCCAGTCGTCAAAAGAATACTGTAATTGAGCATAGAATGAAATGTGTCCTCCATTTGTTTCCTTCTAAAAAAGATAGTACTGCGCATGCGTAACTCTTTCTCGCGAGTTAACTCGTCGATTTCAGAGGATCAAAATGTAACACCCAAACGGCAGTTTAAACCACGGATCAAGACTTGTGAATACGGTTTTTTCGATAACTCGCAGATTATCGTTGATCCTCGAGTTAACTCGGACTTGTGAATACGGCCGTAAGGATACGACTTCGATATCGATGTATTTACCATCGATCTATTGGAACAGAGGATTTTTTTTTTCGCATCGATGTTTATACTTGTCAACGATTTTATACTGTCGATATTTTATTAAAAAAAAAAGTACAACTATAAAAATTAATAAAATAAGCAAGTAGCATAAATTTCATAATCAGTAAATTGAACCTACTTTTATACCAAAGTGGCCAAGGGTGAAGGGTCTGAAAAGTAGGAATGCGACTTCGATGTCGATAGTTTCAAATCATCGATGTTTTATAAAAACAATACACCATTGATATATTGAATATACCATCAATATATATTGGAGCTGATGTTTGTTTAACATCGATGTATTAACATCTTTAACGTTTTACAAACCCGAAGGGTTGCGAGTTCAAATCAAACCAAAGTCCTTCGTGTACATTAGGGGCTGGTGCAAGTTAAATACGTCGTGGTCTCAAACGTCCTTATGTTCATGTGGTGTGCACGTTTGGGGTGAAGCACAGTTGATAAAGAAGTGTTTTAGCAACCGGTGGCGAGTTCAAGCAATGGTTCAGTTGTTATCGGATCCTTCCCTTCGAGATGGATCCCAGATCATACCCAATAGCGTTATATCGCTGCATACGAAGTTAATTCAACCGCGCCTATCTACAGACAAAATATTAAAAAGTCATTCTACATACAGATTCAATTCATTTACGGTATCCGAACAGTTTAAAATTGTCATTTTTGACCAAAAATACCAAAGAAACGTTTTTGATCGTATTTGATCAAGTATTTATTTGACTTTCCAAAGTATATTTGATTTTTTTCTCTAAGTTAATTAGTTGCAGCGATATAAAGATTTTAATCAAGGCGGGAAAACGGGAAGTGAGTATGGAAAACACCGGAAGTTGCCGTTAAAAGACCAAACCCCCATTTTTAAAGAGAAGTGAAGAACAAAATTGTTTACACAAATAGTAGAAGCAAGATAGAGTAAACGATACACATCAAACTATTTTTACTTTAAAATAATATTTATTCAGTATTTCCTCACTTCAAATGTAGCAATACAAAGAGTATGGATGGATACTGGTAACATTTTGAGAACTTATTCTTTATAATGTTGTCTAGTGAATGAACTATAATAATTATGCTGAGTTGAAGAATTTTTTAATTATGCCTATTTATTTAAGAAATAGAACTGTAAAGCTCTCAAAAATCTTGCATTGATTTTTCGATCGGTTGTAATATTTTTGTTTATTTAAATATCATTTTGATTCTAGTTCATTCCCTAGGAAAACGCATGTAGTATAATCTAGTAGCATCATTTTTCAAATGGATTGAATAGATTTTCATGTAGAACATTTGAAGTTCTTGACAAATTTCTGTACAATTTCATACGTAATTATCATTTTTGCAAAATTATTAATAAATATTTTAAATATAGCCCAATGCTATTGTTTAATAGCAATAAACGTAAAAATATTATTAAAATGTTTCCATACCACATTAAAAAATAATGTCTCGAACGTGTCTGGATACGTTATAATATACATACCACAATTTCTAAGGAAAGGCCTTCAGCCGAACTATTCGATTCAAAGGTCCACATTAAAATTTAAACTAACCAAATATTAAAAAAATAATAATAGTTTACATTCGAGTCCGATAACACCCCAAATGTATTTAAAACCGATTAACGCCGGCAAATTCGACAGCAGAGACGGGTGGCAGTTTCCCAAAACGTCATCCCCCAACCGAATCTAAATTACTCGAAAATCCCGCATCTCTCGATATCTATGCACTCGCCTCTCATTACTTCTCCACATCACGAAAGTGAAATAAAAAAAGACGCGAAGAATTAATAGAGATGGAAATTCTCTCTCCCCCTCTCTCTTCCAGTCGCATGAAGAAAGTCTTTGTCATCGATTTTCAATGGACGAAAACTCACCATCATTAAAGAAAAACGTTTGGAATTCCTGGCAGAAAAGCAGTTCACACGTACAAGATGGAATTGGATAACCCGGCCGACTTATGAGAAAGTGATTAAATTTTAATACGTTTATTGAGAGAAAAAACTGGCGGAGGAAGTTCCCAGAGGTCTCCTTTGGGATGTTGATCTTCGATGGGGGCGTTTGGAGGGACATTGGTGTAAGATGTGCTTGGGAGGTCTTAGATACGACGCGTATAAAATGGCTACGTGATGAGGATTCTTATCGAGTCCGAATGAAACAGAAGGTACATTATGTTTGAAAAGTATAAACTTCGTGTTCATTCGTTTAAAAACTTTTATGAATAAAAGTTTTGGCAGTTCACTTTTGATTTGTTTTGTTACACTTTTCGATTTTCGTTGAATGTTTGATTAACGGTCCACAGTATATAAACCCTTCTAGTGATTGTGTCGGCTTGGTATATTTTCATTAACAAACCCATTAGCAGATCATGATGAAAGGTATGTCTCGTTGATGGGCGATACATCTCGTCATTCACAAAACCATTAGCATATCTTGATAACGAGACATTTCGTCATTAGCAAAGCTTTTAGCAGTTTGATGAACGAGATGTCTGGTCATGAGCAAACCATTATCAGGTCTTGATGAAAGATGGATCTCGTCATTAGCAAAACCATTATTGTCAGGCGGGATAGTTGTAAACAAGCTATACAAACGTCCACGTGAAATACCGAGAAACTAAAAAGTTGTGCAATATGAAGCGTTGGTAACCCTGAGGATGTAGTATGGTGATCCAGTATTTTTCTTTGAGCCACAGCTGATAGATAGCATTCTGTTCAGTTGAAAAAATTGTGGTTGAAAAATTTGGGTTTTAAAGTTGTTGTGCGTTGCAGTTTCTGCTGCCCTCCATAATATATTGAAAAATATACTGTTCCAATTCTTTACTACAGTCAATTATGTTTCTGTCGAACAGAAAATCATTGACTTTTCATTCTGGGAACTTTAATCCACCTAAAGTTGAATGCTTACAATTAAACCATATTTTTCAAGGGCCGGGGTAACTGTAAACATAACTTTTCCAATAGTTTCGTTCAATTTGGATGGAAAACCAATGCGTTTTGCTCCGTATAATTTTGTATTTAATCGTATTTAGTACGTTTGAATTGCGTTTTATTGCATTTTTCGTGTTCTTGGGGAGCAGGAAAACTAATTTACTAAAACGTCACACATATAGTGAAGTTCTTACAACTTACCAAGTACTGTCCTGCTTGAAGGAGGCAGAAGTAAAAAAGGACAAAAAGAAGCCGAGTGAGATGAAACTGAAAGAGCCAAGAGTAAGCAAGAAACCAAGAAAGAAGCAAATGGAAAAGAAAGCAGAACTCGAGGACAGCGAGGATGAGGAACTATTGAAAGAATTGACTAACATTGACGGTGAAGAGTTTGAAGTTCTCCAAGCACTTTTGTGCTCGTTCAATCTGTCGTGGCCACAATATGCCCTCACGTTGACGTGGTGCTGATGAGTAGTTATTCAGTTTCATAAATAAAAGCAACTAGAAAAAAAAACCTTGGAAACTATTCTTTATGGGTGTCTAGTTAATTAGGCAAAATCAGCTTTACATGAGGAGCCGCTGGATCATGATAATAGACCGAGGCATTCCGTCAAATGAAGAGAAGATGAATTCGCCGGGAGCATGTGGATATCAGTGGATGGAGTAGGGCATTTTCGGTCGTTAGCGCCTGGAGTTGACGTTTATGTCGCTCGTGCCTCTCTGGAACAGCTCAGTTCGGTCCGCTTCCGTTCGTCGTCTCTCTCATTTTTGGCAAGATAGAAAGACTTGCAAAGCTCCCCTTCTCGTTAGGACAAGAGCCTCCTTTCGCATCGACTTTCGCCAATCCAGCGGGAATCCCTAAGTTTCGCACAAACATAGGCTTAAGCGAGGGCCATCGGAGATCGTAACATAACAGTGCGGAAGTTTGTAAAGTGAGATGCCAGGTCCGGTAGTACCTCGTCATCTGACCATGGTGCAGAATGACGTGCTGTCCTTGGATCTGTAGAGGCAATACTATACCCAGGTAACAATTCATAACCTGCAAAGTACAAAAAAAAACACGCGTTGATGTCAGATGCTTGATTCTTCGGAATCGCCTCTAAATTGAACACCAATGGCGACTGATCTTTGCGTTCTGACGTTCCGATCGGAACTTTGAAAGTTATTGTGACCTACGAAATGATGCAAAAATTAAGAGCAAAAAGAAAGAACGTTCGTTTTGAATTTTTTAGATTCATTCTAGTTTTCGCCTCGCAGGGTTCGGAAGCTCTGACTGTGGAATCGCGTAAATTCTTGTTGATGCTTGCTGGGGTTTTCGCCTACTGACGCCACCTATACTACGTCGTAAATGCGATGCGCTGATCAGTCGTTGTCGGGACATAGTTATGTGGATCGTTGTAATTAGTTCTGTCAGAGCTAACAGACTTCAACCCGGCGAAATTGGTGAAGCTCGCTATGTGGGTGCTTCCATAAGCAAGGTAGCCAAAGTGTTTAGTGTTTCAAGAGGTACTATATCTAAGATTCATTCCGCATATTTGAAAAGCTGAAAAACATCACCCGCTAAATCACAGCGCAGACGAAAGTGGGTGTTGAGTGATCGTGACAGACGATCATTAAGGAGGATTGTGACTAAAAATAAGAAGACCACAGCTGAAAAAGTTACTGCTGAATTGCATGTCGTGCTCACAAACCCTGTGAGTACCAAAATAATAAGAAGTGTGCTCCATAAGCAGGGTATTTCTGGTCGAGATGCAATTCAAAAACCATTCATCAGTAATGGTAATGCCTGTTATAGGAAAAAGTTGTGTTTAAGTCATAAAACCTAGAGCAATGGAAGACGGTGAATGGGTCAGATGTCTTGTTTCGCTCTGTTGCTCCCTTCTGGCCGAGTTTACATCTGGTGAACGCCATCCCAAGGTTATGATACAGGACTGCTTGTTACTAAGAGTGAAACATGGCGGGGGTTCTGTGATGGTTTGGGCAGCCATATCGCGGTTTTCTGTGGGCCCCATGATTACTCTGCAAGGGCACATTAAAGCCAAGGATTATGTGAACATTTTGGCTATCAAGTCCATCCCATGGTACAAATTTTGTTCCCAGTGGTGATGGTGTCTTCCAAGACGACAAAGCGCCTGTTCACACAGCTCACATCGTCCAGAACTGGTTTTCTGAGCACGAGGATGATTTGTCACATCTCTCCTGGTCACCACAGTCACCAGACGTCAATATTATTGAATCTTTGTAGTCTAAATTGGAGAGAAAAGTGCGTGATCGCTATCCACCGCCATCTTTGTTATCAGAACTTTCCACCGTTTTGCAGGAAGAATGGTACAAGATTACCTTGTTTAGCATACAAGAACTGTATTTATCCATTCCGAGAATAATGCAAGCTGTTTTGAATACCAACGATTTTCCAACACCATAATAGGCAAGGTTACATGTTTTCTTAGGTGTTTCTATAATTTTGTCCAACACCTATAATTCTGCTGTGAAAATGCTTTCGCGTGATACATATCAGAGTTACCTTGCATCGTTGTTGATCGCTGTATATACTGGAGTTAAATCTGACAGACGTTGACTATTATCAACTTGGAATTTGTTTTCAGGAATTTTAATTGGCGGGGTGTTTACGTCATATACGAGGAACAAGTCAAATCACATAACGTTCGAAATACATACAAGAAAACATAAATTGCCATAGAAACACTACTACCATCTATATTAAACTTGACAGAAATTATATCTCCTACGTCTACAAAATTGCGATACTAGATCAAATTAAGACTTGTCTGGGAATTTCTTTTTCTGTCGGAAATTTGTTATGTTCACAGAAAAGCTCTCTTAATCAGTACGGAAACAAAATGTTCGTATAATCTGGAAGAAGGTAATAAAACTAAATCATGGTGATAAAAGCATTCGAAAAAGAAATAGATAAATAATAATAAAGAATTATTTTTGCATTGCTGAAAGGAAACCAAATCATGAATGAATTTCATATGAGATTAAATGAATTCCAAAAGAACCACTATTCACTTTATTGAATACAGATAGTTCTCTTATTCAATAAATAATTTTTAAAAGACAGATATCATTTAATAGTAAGAAGTTAACCGAAGCTTGACGAATTTAAATTACTTTCTCAATTTCCGACACTTTTTTTGCTGAATCGCCTGATCTCGAATATTTTTCTATCAGATAATCGATAGTTATTGAATTTGAGAATAGGAAAAAAGCTATCACAATTCCAGGTAACCCTTTCGTGCCTCTTATATTTAAAATTTTATCGACCAAACACCAAAATTGAATAGGTAGAAACTATTACGATTAATGTTGATTTGTGCGGTTATTTATGTACGTAAATGTGCTCATGGTAAAAATAATACTACGACGCCATTAATGTTGATAATACCCACGATTATTATGTTTGATGCAAAAGTTCGTATCATCGCAAAAGCGAAGTGTTGTCAATTTACACGCGTGTAGTTTTGATGTTGTTTGAAAGAATACATTTTAGTGATAATTTAGGGACAAATCATGTTCGTGGGTTATGTTTTTTTTATATTTTGTTAACTTTATGGTACGGCGCTTTTTTTCAATCATCTAACAGAACGGCTCTTTGGTCTGCACGTCCGACCCCTTTACCTAATTACCCAACTTGAGGGAAGAGCCTTGAGTGGCAATTACGACTGTCGTTTTCCTTTCATAGTATTGTGTGGCGTATCATTTGGTGTGAGATAGATATTACCGGAGCGACCTTCTGTCTTTCCCCCAAGCGTTCACAACTCACGGTCGACAAGGTAGGGCACCGAACAAAAAGAGGAACCCTCTAGAAGGTCAGTTGCTGACAGCTCGTTAATGGTGATCGATGCCAGCGGTCACTTAAAAGGGGCATAACACCCACAGTACACATATCTACACTAACGAGCCAAAACATTTTGACCATCTCCAATTCTTAAATGAACTCGTCTGGATGACGTGGAGGGCACGTGATTAAGATAATTGTATTTAATTGCTGCTGGAGAAGGTAAGTAATCATTCTTGCACTTACTTTTGCGAGTGATGGGAAAGGCTGCTGATCTAAGCGAATTTGATAGAAGGTATGTCCTAAAGACCCAAAGACTAGGTACGAGTATCACCGAAACTGCACGACTGGTAGGTTGTTCACGATCTGTCGTTGGTAGTATTCATGCAAAGAGGATAAATGACGGTGATAACATCTACAACACACAGATCTATACCATGCCGCTAGTGCAAGTGAAATTTTAGTGGTAGCATTAGTCTCTCTACCTCACCGTAAAGGTTAAGCATTCAAAATGTCAGAAAATGAGAAGAATTTTCGACTATGCTTTTCAATTTCCGAAAATGCAAGAATGCTTTGCAGACGGATACGATTTGTAATTTGTAATTTTTTAATTAACCTTTACGGTCTGGCAAGTAAACAATTCTTCCCAATAAAATTTCTTTCACACCAGAGGCATGGAATAGATATGTGTAGTGTGGATGTTATCCCTTTTTAAGTGACCGCTGGCATCGATCACCATGTACGAGCTGTCATTAACTGAACTTCTAGAGCAGGGATGGTGAACTTATGACTCGCGGGTCAGGCACTGACCTAAGCAGGCTTTTTAATTGACCCACGCATTGATTTTTATAAACTTATCATATACATAAAGAATTTTAATTATTTTTTGAACCTCTCTTTTAAAAATTATGAAGAAAATACAAGCGTTAATAAAGAACTTTAAAATGTATAATCATTTGTAAAATTTTTTAGATTTATTGATTAAACATAATGCTGTTTTAAGATTTATATGAGAATATTAGGATATTTATATGACGAAACTTGACATCTTTACTAGGGATTTGGAAATGAAAATCATGAAATATTTTCCTCCATTACAGAAAAATTTTTTAGACACAGTAATAATGGAAAATACGCTTGAAGTTCTAGAAAATGCAATAAAAAATATTTAATGATTGTACAGGAAATAAAATAAGCCCTGATCAGAGATTTAATCAATTTAAGAGTGTGGAAAATACATTTCACTTTATTTTATATCCATACAAAACGAAATTCGAAACAATGGAGTTGAACGAATTTAAGTGACTAGGTATCCAAAATTTAGAAATTGAATTAGTTGAATTCCAAAGCTCAAAGCAGCATAGTTCCGAAAAATAAATTTGATAACTTGATTTCCGAAGTGGAAGGGAAAATGTCTGAAATTAATGCAAATTACAATGATCCCACGTTAAAAATTGAAAATATTATATTAAACGTATCGGATTATTTACCAAATAATTTTATATTTATGAAGAAACTTGCTAATGCTCTTTTAACGATGTTTGGATCCACATATTCAAATGAAAAATTATTTTCTTCGATGAATTTTGAAAAGTCTACCAAAAAAATAAACTCGGAAATGAATTGACTGCAAAATGCATTAAACTGAATACTGAATATGAATATTAAGACCTAATATTAAGAACATTAAAACCTAATATTAAGAATATTAAGACCTAATATTAAGAATATTAAGACCTAATATTAGAATATTAAGACCTAATATTAAGAATATTAATTCCTAATATTAAGAAATTATCTGACAAAAACCAATAGAGTTCTCATTAAATATATATATATAACTTTACTAGGGGGCCTGCCCCCTGCTCGCTAACGCTCGCCAACCTCCGGAGGATTGCTTCGCAATCCTCATTGGTTCGCTGCGCGAACCTATGCTCGCTTCGCTCGCCTCAATGAAGACATGTGTCCTAGCAGAAGGGATTGTTTACAAAATATGTTACCATAAAAATGTTTTTCAAATCTAAATTTGCTGTATTACAGAAAAAATATATACAGTATCTCTAAAATCAGAATTCAAATGAAAACTTTTTGCAAATTTTGACTCGAAATGTGAGCGTTGCTTTGGAAATTGAATACCCAGCATGTTGTTTGTGTGTACATTTTCCCAGCACTCAAACGACCCACACTTTTTCATTGAGTTTGTTGCCGAAAGTTGTAGTGCAAGCGTCTTGTTGAACTATAATTGTTGGCCCTAAAAAGGACCGTTTTTTAAATGGCCCTGAAAAGATCCTCCGCTTTTTTTTAAATTTCTATTATAAACTAACTGCAACAGCTCATTAAAATTTCCTTTTTTTTTTCAATAAAATTTCATCCGATTACGCTATAAATTCAATCGATGCGCGAGACTTCGCGATAAACAGACAATCGTACAGTGTTGCCAAAACGCGATTACAAATAACGTCTTTTTTGCGTGCCACGTAAGATAATTATATATATAGATTGTACATACACATACCTGTAACTATATTATCTATTAAAATATAATATTTCATATATATATATATATATATATATATATATATATACAGGGTGCATTATGAAAGTAATGCGCATTTTCTGGGAAAAATAGATTTATTGATCCAATTGGTACAAATCGATAAAATTCTTCAAAATAGACCCTTTGTGCATCAATACATCTGCGGAGACGATTCTTGCCACGCCTGGAAGGCACCCTGCAAATCCTCGACTACAATACCTCTCAGGAACCTTGTAACATGATGTTGGATGTCCTCCACCGAATCCCAGTGCTTTATCTTCAGTTCTCTCTTCAGTAGGGGGAACAAAAAGAGTCACACGGAGCCAAGTCAGGGCTGTAAGGAGGCTGCGGCACCAAGGGGGTCTTGCTCTGGATCAGGTAGTTGGTGACGACGAAAGCCGTGTGGCTGGGGCATTGTCGTGTTGGAGCTTGAAGACGTCTTTGATGTCAGGCCTGACTCGCGCGACCCGTCGTAACAGTCTCTTGAGCACCTCCTGGTAAAAAGCTGCGTTGACAAATTGTCCTTGAGGTACAAACTTAGATTGGACGATTCCTCGGATGTCAACGAAGTCAATCAGCATTGTTTTGATGCGAGACTTGCTCATGCGCGCTTTTTTGGGTTTGGGAGAAGACTGTGTGAGTCTCCTTAAAGGCCTCTTGAACCATTTGATAAGTTTCCGTTGCATTCATCCCAAGCCGCACACAAAACTTTATCGCGTACCGCTGTTCCAGCGAACACTGCATCGTGCCGTGACACAATCGAAAAAAAGACTTTGCGCGAATACACGTCCTACCGCTCCTACTGCTCGGAGCGAACTGAGACCGGACGCGTTTGGAAGGGCAGATCCCCCACCACATTTTTCGACCAATCCGAGCGCACTGCGATGGATATTCGCGTCACAATAAAATCATGCGCATTACTTTCATAATGCACCATGTATGTTGTTTTGTTTTCCTCATTCATTAAAAACTCAGCGCAAGGGGGCTAGGGAGGATTTCTCCCCTTTTATATCAATTTTTTGCTCTTCACTTTCAAAAGTAAAAGTTGTAAAACAAAAAGGAATCGTTAACTTATTAAAGGATTAAAAAATTAAGAGCCAAAAAAATGTTTTTTTTTTTTTTTCTAAATTATGTTTTCTGCCCCATTTTCAAGTAACCCAGCTAGTGCAAAAAAAATAATGAACAAAATTTGACCTACTTCTCAAAAAGGTTTTCCGTCACTGTTCTAGAGGGCCCCTCCTTCTGCTCGTACCCCTACCCTGCCGACCGTGAGGTGTGAACGCTTTGGGAAAAGCAGAAAGTCTCTCCGGTGATATCTCTTCTCACGCCAAATGATACGCCACACAATAGTATGAAAGAAAAACGTCAGTCGTAAATGCTACTCACAGCAATATCACTTAAGTTTGGTAATTAAGTATGGGGTCTCGGAGAGTCAGGCCAAAGAGCCGTTCTGTGAGACGATTAAAAAAAATCTAATATCCGCAGCTTAAAAGTTTACGTCGTACTAGAGCAACACAACAGATCCAAGGACAACACTCTGTAATTTTGAGCCACGGTCAGATGAAAAGTCAATTACCAGACGCACAAATCGATATGTGCCGCATATAGGGCGATGTGTGTACACGTCAATCGATCCCTATCTGTGCTTGTTGAGTTAACAAATTAAAACTTAGGATTAAAATATAACGGTTTTATTAAGAGTTAACAACATAGAGCGAAACTGCGAGCTTGCTGCTCGGTAGGCAGTCGTCTTCTATATCAGTGATAAACAACAAAATAGGGGGTAGCTATGCACCCCTTCTGACGTAAACATGAAGGCCCGCTGACATCCCCGAGGGGTCGGGTAGTCCGCGCGCCATCTCGTAGAAAAATACTCTACTGGCGATGATACCGTTGACCATTCCACGTGCCGTAAGTGGTTCATACAATGACAGACTAACTAGCAAAACGGGGATATGAAATGCTATTTATTGGACCAGAGCCTGTTTTGGGGTACAATGTGGTTACAAAGACTACCAAAGATTTACTCCTGGTCGAGTCTTAACATACATGGTTTCAATCTTATGGTCAAAGGCAAGCCAAAGAGCTCTATCAAAAATCTCCCTGGAACAGATCGAGGGAAACTGCTGATAGCTATTGGCTATCTAAATGGCCATTGTACCCTCAATAGACACCTCAATTTTTTTTACGGTGGACACTTGACCACTGATTATTTGTCACTACGAGGCCAGAATCGATGAGCCAATTGTAAAGGGGCACCTAGTGGGTGGACATCACTACCCCTAACTAAGGACATTACATTTTATGTCCATGCCCTGACCCCGGATTCGCACCCAACACCTTAACCACTACACCGGTTGGTCGGCTCACCTCAGCCTTATGGGTGTTATAGATGGTCCATTATGCAGAGACTGTCGGGTGATAAAGAAGAGTTCCATACGTGTGATTGTGATTATTACTTAGCCCAACGATTTGAGTATCTGAGATACCATTGTGTCAAACACTGGAAACTGTCAAACATTCCAATCAGGTACTTGCAGAAATTTAATTCAGTAATAGGTCTTTAATAGATCAGTAGGGGGTTTCAGAACAAAAGACTATTGGTCGCGGTGCTGGCACTCTATTTGCTGGCACGCAAATTTCGTGCACTGGATCTGTTCTTTTACCAGAAAACTCATATCTTCTTCGAGCGCGGGATGATGCAGCAGTCGGAAAGGTAATTTTAACGTCGTAATAGAGCAATACAAAAGGCTATTGACGTCGGTCCGGGATTAATCCCCTAAGGTAAGGATTCGAGAACAACACCACGTAATTTCAACCACTGTCAGATGACGAGGCAACACCTGATCTGGCCCCCCACTCTCCAAACTTCCACACCAACCCAACGTGAGGACTTTCGGCCCCAACCGATTTAAGGTGCACCAGCCGCCTCTACACCATACGCTGACACTTACACGCAATGACACGGTTTCAAACCAGGAACCTTGAAATCCAGTGGCTAACAACTTAACCACAAGACCGTTTGATCGTCGATGCTGCTGTTGGAGATATCGAGTAAGGTGATTCAATACAAACTATACTGATTAACTGTATTTTTTAGGTAATTAAATAATTTTTATCCAATTTTTTTGAAAAAAAAAACAGGATTAACTTTTGCATTAGTGAAATATTCTATAGCATTTGTATAAAATATCATTAATATTAATAGAGTATAAGTGTGATAGAGTATAAATTGCGGGATGTGTTTGTATGCCCTCATAACAAATATCAAAAGTCTTAGGAGTGGAAGGAGTGAAGGCATTCGTACGCGATGCTCCGACCAACCAGGTGGTTATTGTGGCCGAAAGTCCTCACGTTTGGTTGGTGTGGAAGTTTAGAGAGTGTTGTTCTAGCTCAGATGTTACCTGGACCGTGGTTCAAAATTACGTGGTGTTATCCTCGGATCATACCCTTAGGGATTGAACCCGGACCGTCCTCAATAGCCCGTTGTGTAGCTCTAGTACTACGTTAATTAAAATTACTAATTACCATTACCATTTACCGTATGCGATGTGGTAACCATAGGGGTTGGATAGTTGGTTTAAGGTTTTATGACGCAACTCTTTTGTTGCTTATCCGTTAGTCTTCAGACCTGAGTAGCGAAGCCCAGACTGGCGAACTGCAACACTTGATGTAACGGTTTCTGTCAACCGATTCAGACGTGGTTTGTTGTGGACCCAACCCTCCAAGTGTTTTCGAAGAGGTATCTCGTAAAATTCTGACCAATTTCGCGAATGACGAAATGTCTCGCTTTCAAGATATATTTTGCCGATTTTTTGATGACGACATTAATATTATATTGACGTGATTTTACGTCCATCAAGATCTGGTCACTTTTGCTAATGCCGAGATACTTCGTCAAAGCACACACAAGGAGGGTTAATGGTGGGTTGTTTTGAGGTTTTATGGCGAAAGGGACATATTTGTCCAAGCTGTATAAGACAACGTCAAGTTAAAAATATCGTATTTGGCAAAAAACAGGGATAGAGGAATATATAGCAGTGGGATGGAAGCGGAAAAGATTACTTTGGCATCCATGGAGGCACGACCACTGTCCACTATACACAGTAAGGCCCAGTGCGCACATACGGTTTTTCAACGTGCGGCGCCACTGCGGCAACGTAGCCCAACTATGCACACATAACCGTGAAATGACGTACGAACTCATTTCGCGCCATTTGCGATAAATATTCTATCGAAGAAAACGTGTTTATTTCGCTGACTTGGTATAAAAGAAAATATATTTTGGAACAAAATAGACGTTACTGGATACAACCATTTATTAATTATTATTTATATTCCATTTATGTATGAAAACAAGGTACTTCAGAACGGAGACTCATGCGTGGCGACCGTACGGCGCCGTGGGGAACTGCGGTACAAATTGCACGCAAGTGGGATGTACGTCGTCCCAGCGGCGCTGGAAGCATGTGTGCACTGCTCCATTGGATCTAATGTATCTCAGACCGCACGTTGAAAAACCGGACGAGTGCACCGGTCCAAAATCCTATAGGAAAGGAGGTCTGTTTTCTCTAGGCTTTCCTGTGCATGGTTGACGCTGGCATGTGCCTTGTATGCATCGCTGCCAACAGCGTGCAACAGTAACAAAACTCTAACCAA
Organism: Metellina segmentata; assembly: GCA_947359465.1. Taxonomy (NCBI): domain Eukaryota; kingdom Metazoa; phylum Arthropoda; class Arachnida; order Araneae; family Tetragnathidae; genus Metellina; species Metellina segmentata. The sequence goes on along the minus strand of OX375878.1, from coordinate 117,129,231 downwards.
CATGTTGCGCAATCCTTCGATTAGACCATCGTTTTTCTCGAAGGCCAATTACTCGGCCTCTGTCAAACTCTTCCGGTTGTTTAAATTGCTTGCGAACATTTTTCAGAGGCATAACTTAATGAGAAACGATATAATTAACACAGCAGCATGAGTCAAAATGATTTTCTTGTGCTACTGGGTGTCCTTTTATGCCCCGGTATACAACGTGTTTGAGAACGCCTGCGCGTGGCGCATGCTCAAATGATTCTAAAAATTTGATCACTTGCTTCTTCAACGCACATGTACCACTGTTCCGAATTTCATTGATACCGGACTGTTCCTTCCAACTGCAACTATTTTTTTTGTCTCAGAGTATAAATCACAACTTTTATCACTATTAAAAGAACGCCTTCAAATCCGCTTGGAAAAACTTGCATTTACTAAGGCATATTTTACAAAAACAATTGAAATTTGAAAGGAGTATTTAGCGATAAATTTGTTCCTGAAACATTCATTAATAGCATAGAATAATTAATACAATTGGTTTATTTAATTATTATTATAATTCCTGTTTTATCCATTCAGTATTATGTTGTGTTCTAAAATTTATAAATGTATATGACTAAGAATCTGAGAGGTGTCTCAATCTTTTTGGAACATCTATTCCTTCCATTGTAAAGATTTTACACTTAATAAGATGTATGAAACAGTAATACAGGAATCACATAAACCACTCGAATCAATTTTGAATCGATTAAAATATTTTTGATATTCTCATGACTAGAGGTATTGATAACAAAACAATAGACTTGAATATTGAGTTTAAAATCACACGGAGACCCTACTTTGTTTTCGGAAGGTATTCATTATTTGATTTCCACACTCAGAGAACTGTAACCTGCCTCAAAGATTTTTAGTTATTGAAATGAACTTGCACTTATTAAGATGTATGCAACCGTAATACAGGAATCATATAAGCCACTCGATTCAATTTTGAATCGATTCAAATAACTGATATTCCCATGACCAGAGGTATTGATAACAAAACAAATAGAGTTGGATGTATTAGTCTGTAAAATCACGGCCATCATACTTTGTTTTCGGAAGATATTCATCATTTTATTTTAGCACTCAAAAAACTGTATCCTTCCTCAAAGATTCTTAGTTATTAAAATGATCTATTGACGGAAACATGCGAGTACTGCTTTGTAATACTGATTCATTTTTACTTTTACTTGCCATTTTAAGTCTTATCGGCAAAAATTTATCTTTTCATGTGATAAACACTTGTAAAAAGAGACTTCGTCTCCACAGTCTCTTGAAGTTATTGCTGCGTTTCTTCTTTCCAAATGTGATCAATCATTCATGAATACAATCTCACAAAGGTCTTATATATTTTAAAGGAATAGGTGAACAAACAATGCCCAGATCTTTTGGGGCGATATGCTTTAAAAAAGTTGCGTTAATCACAGCTGTCTTCTGCCATACTATGAGGCCCCGAAGTATGTGTTCTTTTCTGAACAAAGGTTTTTACCATTTGAAGGTCTGTCTGCAAAAATGGACTGCTGAGGATTTTTCACTCTTTTCGTCGAGGGCTAACTTTACCTAAGCCTAAATCTCACCTGCTCCTTATGCAAAATGCAATTTAAAAAATTGCTTTCTAGTTAAATTAAGTACTTAAACGCTTTTAATTTCAAGCAATCGTTTCAGTTTTTAGTATTGTAGTACGTGTGGTATTTAATTATGGCTAGGTATTTCATTATGGACAAACCAGAGCAACACAACGGGCTATTTGCGACGGTCCAGAATCGACCCCCGAAGGTATTGTAGGAGAACACCGGCGGTGTTTTCTCTCCTCCCCGAATGGAACGAACTGTTTATCAGCTGTTTCCGAGGAGTCATGATCATCCTCAATTCTGCGCATGTGCCCCGTTTTGAAAGTTTTTTTTAATCTCGTTCTGTTAAAAGAAGCGAGAGAGCAATCGTTCTGTTGTCCGTTTCGTTTCTTGTCTGTAAATAAATATTCAATCTCGTCCACAGATTTAATTATATTTTATAATTTGCCTGATAAGTTGATATAGTATCAAAAATTGAGGAGTTTACTGTTCATAAACAAAAAGATAAACATAAATTATATCATAAACCATCGTCATTTTCAGAGACGTCATGTATGGAATGGAAATTGAAGGGTACCGACTCAGATATTGACCTCGTCATTTGACAAAACTCCAATATTACAAGGCATATTCGTATCTCACCCTTCAGCATTAATCCAGTATCTGCGCCAATAGACCATTGTGGTACTCCTCATTGCGACTTAGATTCAACTATTAACCTATCCCTTCAAAAGGAATCATAAATATAAGACTTTGCAATCACACTGAAACATATAATTTAGGCCTACTGTATTAAATCCGATGTAAAAAAAAATTTACCATAGATACTTAAATGTAAGTTTTTACTTATTACAATTTACCACTTTTCTTCCAAAAATCGAAATATCATGAAGTGGTGGAGTGATTATTGGTAAAGTAAAGCAAATGTTTGGGAGAAGTATAAGTATATTTAGACATACAGCATTAACAATTTTATAAATTTTTACATAAACATGAAAGAATGTACACTCTACGACAAAAAAAACGATACACCAAGAACGAGTTGTTCGATTGCGATAAAAATTGATGGATGTGAAGAACATAAATAGAAAACCAAACGATTAAAATTTCAGAAGAATTGCATGATTTATTTAGATTGAAAAAGTTCCTGGATGGTGTCCTGCGCAATTTCGTGCAAAATTGTCTCCAACTGTCGGGCTAAACGGTCATTACGTGATGGTTGCAATCGACTTCCCATAATGTACCAAATGTGTTCTATAGTATAGAGATTAGGAGACCTAACTGGCGAAGGAAGTGTTGGGAAAGCTTGGAGACAATTCATAGTAACACGAGCCGTGTGCGGCCGAGCATAATATTTTTGAAAAGTAAGTCCGGGGTGTCACAAAAAGAAGGTAACACAACCGGTCGTAAAGTGTCATTTACATACAGCTGTGCTGTAAGTGTACCAGAAATGATTACCAAAGGAGATCGCAGCCCAGACTATAACGCCCTGTTGTGGGCATGTTTGCCATGTGATAGTAAGGGCAAGATCTCCATGCTGCCCTGGACGTCTCCCGACACGTCTGCAGCTGTCGTCAGGACACAGAGTTGGAAACAGGACTCGTAACTTAAGACTATACGCGCCTAGTCAGCGCCGTTTCAAGTGAATCGATCCCGGCATCACTATAATTCTGCACCTCCTTGGTGCGTCGATTGTTTTTGTTATTAAGTATATATACACAAGTTGTGCCATCCTTTGGTTGCTGGCAGAAAGACATAAGTTGCTCAAAAGAGATGTAGGCAGCCACTCTGGATTATGTTGTACAGTATCGGGTTGGTTTATGGCAAAAAAAGGGCATATTTCGCCACGATTTCCAAAACATAAAACAGAGAACATCAAGTAATGGACTCCCAAGTGGAAGGTTTATACAGACACATAAGAGAAAAATACACCCAGGGAAGACATAAAACCCATGTTAAAAAATTAATAATCCGAAAGTTGAGACGATCGGTTAGGTTTTATGGCAGTATAGTAATATTGATCATTCTGTACCCCACTGGATTGGGTTGGTTTTCTGGCACAAAAGACAATATTTTGCCACTCTCCGTAAAACATAAGACATCAAGTATCAAGTAATAGACATGCACACAAAATGTTTACTGACACAGAAGATAAAAATAGACCCAGGGAGAAATCAAACCCAATTTAAAATATACACTCTATAACAAAAACATCGACTCACCAAGAAGGAGTTGTCCGATGGAGACAAAAATTGGTGGATAAGAAAATTATGAACAGAATAGAAAATGATTAAAATTTCAGAACAATTGAATGATTTATTTCAGAGATTTATTACAGTAACGAACTCAATAAGGTGTTGACCCGCCTCTAGCCTGGATCCAAGCTGTTACACGGCGTGGCATAGACCGTTATAGCTCAAGGATGGTCTCCTACGGTATTTCTTGCCAAATTTGCTCCAATTGTCGGACTACGTCATCAACATTCCTTCCGGATGCAGTCGCCTTCCCATCATATCCAAGACATGCTCGATGGGAGAGAGATCTGGTGATCTGGCTGGCCAAGGAAGTGTTTGACAAGCTTGAAGACAGTTCATAGCAACACTTGCCGTATGTGGTCTGGCATTGTCTTGCTGAAAAATAAGCCCAGGGTACTGCGAAAGGAACGGTAACAAAACAGGTCTCAGAATGTCGTCAACGTACCGCTGTGCAGTAAGTGTACCTCTAATGACGACCAAATTGGTCCGGGTATCAAGGAAAATGAAACCCCAGACCATAACTCCTTGTTGAGGGCCCGTGTGGCGTGCAATAGTGAAAGCAGGATCAGCACGCTGCCCTGGGCGTCTCCAGACAAGTCTTCGTTGATCGTCAGGACACAGTTGGAAGCGGGTTTCGTCGCTAAAGACTATACGTCCCCAGTCAGCATCATGTCAGCCTGATCGAGCCAAGAACCCCTGTAATCTGGCTGGACAGTGTGCATGCGTGAGTGGCAGGTGGCGTAACGGTCGGGACGAGCGTATATTTCGCTCTCTCAGCCGTCTGTGAATGGTCATGGTGAACACTCGTGTGTGGGTCGCACGACTGATGGTTGATAGCGATGAATCAGGCGATGTGACAGCTGATCTGACAATCACTCTGTCCTCGCGATCTGTTGTGGCCCTACGTCGACCGCTACCATCATGACGCTGAAATCTGCCACTGTCCACCCACTCTTACTAGCATCTTGTAATCGCCGCATCGCTTCGACTCACATGACGAGCGATTCACCAATTTGCCCAACCTGCCTCTTTCAATCCAATGATACGACCTCTTTCAAACTCTGAAAGTTGCTCGTAATGAGCTCGAATCCTGCGGCGAGGCATTTTTTCAGTCGTTGAAAGGTATCCTAAATCGCAATGCATCAGATATTTTTAACAACAGTTCAAGAACTACTCCTTATATACATCTGCTGGACGCGCAGTTCCTATGCGCTGGAGATCGCACTATTCCTTCATTGGACACCAAATTTTAATCATTTGAATATTTGGTCAAAACATTTTGCCATACGAAATTTCGAAGCAATCGGATGATTCCTTCTTGGTGTGTCGATTTTTTTGTTATAGAGTGTATATTAAATAGCACAATGCTACTTGAGACGGTCGGACAGGTTTTATGGCAGAATGGTCATATTTGGTCATTCTGTAACAGAATTAGTTTGGTTTTATGGCACAAAAGGGCATCTTTGGCCACGATTTCCAAAACATAAGACCGAGAACGACAAGTAAAGGTTTATACAGACACAGTATAGAAAAATACATCCAAGAAGATGTCAAACCCAAATTGAAATATTAAATAGCCCGATTGTTGAGACGGTTGGTTAGGTTTCATGTCAGTATGGTCACATTTGGTCATTCTGTACCCCACAAGATTGGATTAGTTTTAACGCACAAAAGGCCATATTTGGCCACGCTTCGTAAAACACAAGAAAGCAAGTATCAAGTAATGAGCATACACACAAAAGTTTTACTGACACAGGAGAGAAAAATACACACACGGAGACATAAAACACCTGTTGAAATATGAAATAGCACAATGCTACTTGACGTTGTTGGTCAAGTTTTATTGCAGAATGGTCATTCTGTAACAGGATTAGGTTGGTTTTATGGCATATTTGGCCATAAAAACAAGACAGCCAGTATCAAGTAATGGACATACACACAACAAAAGTATTACTGACTTAAAAGGGTGAAATAAAATCATGGAGGAATCGAACTAGCGCTGGCAATACCTCGCAGAACAGGGTGGGCAGAAAATATTCAAATAACATGTTTCCAGACAAATTTTTCCATGTCGTTTATTTCTAATACGTCAAAAAGGCAGATTTATTCAATTGTGTCGAAGCGCATTACAATGACAATTGAAACGTTTCAGCGTTATGCAATGAGAAGCCAATTAGTTATGGATTGCCATCTATCGCACTGAACTTGCTGAATTTAATGTCACCCGCTATTGGAATTTCCAATTCACCAGACACAATAATTAAATATTATCCCGCGTTTGGATCCATTTTCGTTTAAGAACAATTTTTCGAACACATATCAGACGGGTTGTGATTTATGAGGTGTTTATTAAATATTTCAATGCGCTGCGTGTCCATAAATAGTAAGTACTCGACATTAATTTAACGATTTTGAAATAGTTTCTGCCATTTACTAAAGGGATATGATAAGATAATTATGTTATAGAGCAAACCGACCATAAGGATTTATTCGTCTAAGACTTTCGTACCGGTTTGATCATATTAAAATGGTCATGCGAATTGCGTAACATCAATGCAAATACTATCTTCAAGGGAACATGCAGCAAACATTGATAGAATTGTTTAAGCGAATACATTTTTTAGAGTAGAATAAGTTTTTAATTTAAACATTTGAATACGTACAGCTTCAGAAAAATATCTCTCTATCGATAGGGAATATACACTGCCCAACAATTATGTACCGGACGCCAGACAATTTGCATGTTGTTCCTGGTCAATTGAACGCCGACGACTTCATGAACATTTTGTATAGTCAGGTTCTTTCTACGCTCAGGCAATTTTATGGAATGGAGGAATGTTACATCCAGGACTATAATGCTTCATGTCATGTTGCAGTCTCTGTCAAGCAGTGGTATCAAAATATGGATGTTAAATGTCTTCCCTGTTCGGTACAGCTACACTCTACGTTGATGAGTGATGGCAACGACTTGGCGATTTTTTTTGGCGAACTTCTAAAGTCGCCAAGGAAATAATTATTTCCTAACTCTTTTACTGTCAAAACTTTTTTTCTTTTTACAACACACTTTTTAAACATTTTCAGAACGTTTTGAAAAGAATATTAAAAAAAAACTTTCACAAAAAGTAGTAAACTTAAGCACATATCAAAACACGTTTGTGAACCAGCAGAGAAACTAAGCTACGAATGTTGGATAAAGAATACACTGAAACTTATCAGTTACACTAAATACAGTAGGCAAGTTGAAAAAGAAAACGATTTTTAAAAGAAAAAAAGCAAGAAATAATACAACCTGATACATCAGAACGGTTCCGAGAAAAAAAAATTACGAAACAAGAATATTCCACAAATGCAAAAAACAATACATGTCAGAACTCTGCCGTGAAAAAAAATGTATTATGAAATAAAAATTCCACAACTGTAGAAATACAAGTAAATGAACCAATGGTATCAAAGAAAAAAAATTTTAAACGACCAATGCAATCAAAGGATATTTTAAAATCAAAATAACCAATGGGAGGAAAGAAAACATTTCAAACGAATCAATGAAATCAAACGACTTGAACGAATTTTGGAAGAACTTTCTAGAATATTCAAAATGAAAATTGAAAGTTTCCGTTTGCCGAGCTTGCCATGAAAACCATAACAACCGAAACGAAAGATGGGTTGCCTTAATTTATCGTAACTTGCTACTAGAAGTGCGCCAAAAAAATCGCCAAGTCGTTGCCATCACTCATAAACGTAGAGTGTAGCTGTACCCCCTGTTCTGCTCATAGTCCCGACCTAAGCCCCATAGAACATTTGCGGGATGAGTTAAAGCGACGCTTACGGACCAGGGAACCACGTCCGAAATCTACAGCCGAAAGCTGGCGACATTTTTGTAGCAGAAATGAATACAAATACCCATTACTATCTATTAAAACCTTGTTCAAAGTATGCCGTGAAGGATTGCTAGTGTAATTGCAGCACGTGGGGGACCAACCCCCTATTAAGGTATGTATTCTTTCCCTCATACCGTCACATCTTGCTATTCGGTCCATTATTGCAGGTTAGTGTATATTAGGGATGCGACATCGATGTCGATGTTTTCAAAACATCGATGCTTTTTAAAAAACATCGATGTAATGGAGTCGATGTTTTTGTAACATCGATGTTTATACTTGTCGATATTTTTACGTTGGCGGTGTTTTATTTTTAAATGAAAAAAGTACCGTTATAAAAATTTTAAAAATAACCAAGTAGCATAATTTTCATAATCAGCAAATTGAACATACTTTTAGACCTAAGTGACCAAGGATGAAGGGTCTAAAAAGTAGGAATGCGACATCGATGTCGATGTTTTCAAAATATTGATGTTTTATAAAAACATCGATGTATTGGAGCCGATGTCGCATCAATAGTTGCTAAACCAGTTTTAGGAAATGGGAAAAAAAGTTTAAATACACTGAATTTTAAAAACATTGATGGTTTGGGGGCGATATATTATCAACATCGATGTTTTAATTTTGAAAATCGATGTTTTGCTGTCGATGTCGCATCAATAGTTGCTAAACCAGTTTTAAGAACTGGGGAAAAAAGTTTTAATACACTGAATTTTAAAAACATCGGTAGTTTGGGGTGATGCATTATCAACATCGATGTTTTGCTGTCGATGTAGCATCACTAGTTGCTAAACAAGTTTTAAGAAATGGGGGGAAAATTTAAATCCACTGAATTTTAAAAACATCGATGTTTTTGGTGCGATGTATTATCAACATCGATGTTTTAATTTTGAACATCAAAGTTTCAAAACATCGATGTTTTGCTGTCGATGTAGCATTACTAGTTGCTAAACCAATTTTAAGAAATGGGGGAAAAAGTTTAAATACACTGAATTTTAAAAACATCGGTGATGTATTATCAACATCGATGTTTTAATTTTGAACATCGATGTTTTGGTGTCGATGTCGCATGTCTAGTGTATATACGGTAATGGTAATGGTAATTTTAGTTAACGTCGTACTAGAGCAACACAACGGGCTATTGACGACGGTCCGGAATCAGTCCCTTAAGGGAAAGATTCGAGGACAACACCTCGTAATTCTGAACCACGGTCAGATGACGAAGCAACACCTGAGCTGGCACCCCACTCTCCAAACTTCCACGCCAACCCAACGTGAGGACGTTCGGCCACGACAGATTTAAGGTGCACCAGCCGCCTCTACACCATACGATTACAAACATCCATGCCCGGACCCGGATTCGAACCAGGAACATTCCGATCTAGAGGCTAACACCTTAACCACTATACCGGTTGGTCGGCTAGTAGTGTATATACGGAGTTTCTAAACTGTTGATGATTTATACCATATAGCTAAGGTACCATATAGCTAAGGCTACCATATAGCTATGCAAAGAACCATCACATATGATAAAAGAATCCTCCAAAATAAACTCATTCATAGATATAGTTAACGTTTAGTAAACAGTCAGTTGAATTAAACAATTCTTAACATTTAAGTGAAGTTTTATAATAATTGTTTCATTTTCTGTTCGAAATTTTTAGGAAGTTTCATGATATATCTATCATTTACCAATATACCAACTTATATTTGTCATAAGATAGGTATTTTCATAACCGTCACACTGCAGGATCACAACGGACTATTAGCGACGGTCCGGGATCAATCCTCGAGAACTATTTCCGTGGATGACATCACGATCACATCAGGAAGTCACACCTGATATGTTACCCCAATCTCAAAACTTCCACACCACGCCTACGTGAGGACATATGAGGCCACGACAGAATAAACGTGAGCCAATTCCCACCCGTACACAAAGGTCTTAGGTAGTATTTAAACTCGCAAAACTCCTTACGACTCGCCCTCCATTGAAAGATTAATGAAGATAGTTGAATTAACGTCAGACTGGAGCAACACGACGGTCTATTTGTGACAGTCCGGATTCCATCTCAACAGTCAGATGACGAGATCTCGCCTGAGCTGGCATCCCACTCTCCAATCTTCCACGCTATGCCAACGTTTGGACAATGGAGCCCATGAAATATTTTACATGCACCCACCCCTCTTGTACACTACGGTGTTTGTTTGGATCGAAGGCAAACCAAGCACGAGTTAAGTTGCTAAAATGATATTCAATTTTACAAATAGTTAAAAATTAACGTCAAATTCTGGATTGTTAAAAAAATCTTGAAGGAAGGTATTTTAATTAACGTCACATCGATTGGTAATTGGTAATTTTAGTTAACGTCGTACTAGAGCAACACAACGGGCTATTGACGACGGTCCGGGATCAGTCCCTTAAGGGAAAGATCCGAGGACAACACCTCGTAATTTTGAACCACGGTCAGATGACGAAGCAACACCTGAGCTGGCACCCCACTCTCCAAACTTCCACGCCAACCCAACGTGAGGACTTTCGGCCACGACAGATTTAAGGTGCACCAGCCGCCTCTACACCATACGTTTACAAACATCCATGCCCGTACCCGGATTCGAACCAGGAACCTTCCGATCTAGAGGCTAACACCTTAACCACTATACCGGTTGGTCGGCTCGTCACATCGAAGCAACACACTGGGCTATTGGCGATTGTCTGGGACCCATACAGAAGGGAAAGATCTGAGAACAACCTCACCCCTTTGAACGACGGTGAGATTAAGGGATCACATTAGAGCTCTCTACATTCCCTCTAACTCACGTGACATCAACACAGAACAATTGACGCCACGACCAAATTAACGTGCATCAGCCCACCCTTACAAGATGGCATTCTGGTTGGATTGAGTTCGAAACTCGATCCAACCAAAAGGCTGCCAATTTGAGACTTCCCACCGTGGTTCCATACACAATAAGCACTCGATAGCCCGGTTGGAAAACTAACGGACTAGCAGCTGGAGGGTTGCGAGTTCGAATCTAACCAAAGTCTGCCGTGAACAATGGAATTTGGTGCACTATCGTGGCCTTAAATGTTCTCACGTTGACGGATGTAGAAGTTCGGAGAGTGGGTAAGCTAGCTCACAGTTGTGACTTGGTCATCTGACCGTGGTTCAAAATTACGCGGATCATTCCCTACGGGGATTGACCTCGGACGCACGGACCGTCGCCAATAGGGCATTGTGTTCATTCAGTGTGACGTTGATTAAATACCAACCTGCCCATCTATTATATTATAGACACTTGATGATAAGTTAGAGGAGTTTTTCGATCACACTGCAGCTTGATTGCGTATGTAATTATTTGCCAATGAATTTCTTGGATGTTTAAAATGACCACAGAAGCATGAACACATTAAATTTCACGCTCAAGACACGACGAGCGAGAGGCTTTCACGGGTTTCCCTCACTTCCACCAAATGCGGGTCGGTTGCATAATTTCGCACTAAGAGACTGAAGACCAATGTTAGACCATTAGACACGGCTATTCCACCAGCTCGGGTTGGTACGTAGTTAACGATGGGCTATATCGACGACCAACAAGTTCGGAAAGAAAAATCTTTTAGAACATACATCATGGTCGAGTTTTAGGTAGAAACCACACAATCTTAGCTATATTCAAATAATTTCAACTCCGGTACACGTAGTAAATAACACGCAGATTTACACATAAGTATATTACAATTTTCAACGAAACGTAGGTCAATTATTTGTGACAGCTTCATTAAAAAGGAAATCTTTCTTTTAAGGTATCCGACTACGTTTAAAACGTAATTTTGACCAAAATTCTCAAATTGGTTTTATTCTCTCATATTGAAGCCCAGTTTCTTAAGTTTCAGAATCTGTAATTGTTTTAAGTCAACGATAAATAGAATTAAAATTATAGCAATTTTAGTGTTATCGAACGACAGAAATCGAAAGCGGAAGTGCGATTGAAATGACCGGAAATTGGGTGGTTTTCCGCTAATTTTTCAAAAATAAAAATAATTTTAAACATAAATTTGTTGAAATTATTTTTTACAATCAAGCCTCAACATTTTACACCAAGTGTCGATGAATTTGTTCGAAGAATTTGGCAATGACAAAAAACCTGCTTTTGACTATTTTAATACCGATTGCTTTAGTGGTACGTTCTCTTTCGTTCAGTTTAACAGGCTTCGGATTAGATTCCCGTTCTGGACAAGAGAATTTGTAGTGTGCGAGCGTAGTTGAATTTACGTCACACTAGAGCAACAGAATGGACTATTGGTGACGATATGCATACGTAGCGCTTAGGAATCCGTTCAAGTTGTAGGTCCCTGTCTAATCAGCCCTTTCAAGCACAAAAATGAGCGTAATGCAATAAATCGAACCCCTTTTGTTATTAGTGCCTAATTAATACCTCTAATACGCATTGTCTCAATACAATTGTCACGTAAACATCTGAATTATATGCATGTTGTACTTTATCTTTCAAATTATTCCTAATCCCCTGAGATTCCTGAGATTTTTGAGTTGTAGACTATTTCTTTTACCCTACACCACCACATATGGACTCAATAATCACATCTATAACTGAAATAATCATGAAAGGGTTCTATTGGTGAAGAAGTCTAAAAGTTATTGAACTATTACAGGAGGGTAATTGGAAATTTTTAATTAACGTCGTACTAGAGCAACACAACGGGCTATTGACGACGGTCCGGGATCAATCCTCTAAAGGAAAGATCCGAGGACAACAACGTAATTTCGAACCACGGTCATATGACGAGGTAACACCTGAGCTGTCACCCCACTCTCCAAACTTACACATCAAGCCAACGTGAGGACTTTCGACCACAAGAGATTTAAGTACTCAGATGTTTATAAGCACAAAACTTCCCTAAATATGCAAGAGCAAAATAAATTCCAATGTTTTCAGTGTGGTGTCGTCGCTCCAAACTGGAACTTGACAAACTGTACGAATACTAATACAAAGAGAAGTCAACTAACAACTAAAAACAAATAATAGTACTTAATATTAAGATAATATTAAGATTATTTATGTTCTTGTTATTCCAAGAACGTTAAGAATTTATACAGTATTTACAACATCACATCAACTTCATAACAGCAATGCATAAAACTATGTACCTCACAGTATAGCGCGGGGAACCCCATCCTCGTCTCCTGCTTCTATCTCTTTCTAACCGTCGTCTCCAACGTGCTTTACCGCAGTCCAAAAATAACCCAACGGTAAAAGTCAAAAGTTAATCAGAGATGATCTGGACGACCACCACCTGACATAACTGAAATATGTTTTATAAAAGAATTTCGACTTTTATTAAAATGTGTAGGAACAAAATGTATGTGATACCTGCCCGAACACACGAACACAATAATATCTTTAAACAAGACGACGAACAGAGAGGCTGATGCAAAGAAAATAAGTCGAATGCGAGTGAGTACTCACAGAACGCAAAGTTTCATGAAAATATAATCAGATGTTTAGATGCAGTTGGCACACACATACAGACACCAAATGCAGAAATCACCGAGTTTGCTTTAGATTAACTCAAAACGGATCACTATCTTAAAATGGGGCTAAAATATTTAAATGTAGAAACAAGTACTCCGTTCTTATTTACATAGATTCTGAGTTTATGTATCTGAGTGAGACAGCGAAATCTTTTCTTATATTTATGCGTCGTAAATAAATTATTTGTTAGAACATAACTAATTACTTATTTTCTGCAAAAATGTCGTTTTAGAAATGGTTTAATGTTTTGTTGAGAAGTGTAGATTTTGACCAACTTTCCCTAAAAGTATGATTCTATACTTAACGATTTGTAGAATACCGTTTGAAAAAATAAATAAATCTCACAAAATACAACCTTTTGAAATACGATGGTAATGTCTTACATTAAAAATTAGGTCATGTTAAAATATTTTTTTTTAATAAAAAAGTCAGCGTTAAAATAAAACGCGTAACCAAAAAACTACCAAAGTGGTCCGGCTATCAAAAGGAGATGGCACCCAAACCACAACGCCCTTTTGTGGGCATGTGCGGCATGTGATACTAAGAGCAGGATCTCCACGCTGCCCTGGACAACTCATTCTTGGTGCGTCAATATATTTGCTATAGAGTGCATATATACACTACCCTACAATAATGGACCGGACAGCATGATGGTATAAGGGAAATAATACGAAGGAATATCAATAAGTAACGCACATAATGTTTAAAATAATAATAATAAAAGCAATTAATGACAGTAGGAAACAGGTATGAAAGTATTACCCATTTATTACTTTTCCACATAATTTCCATGCATGTTGAGGCATTTTTCCCAACGATGGATCAGTTTGAAAATCCCGATCTCGTAAAACTCCGTCGGCTGCGAGAAGAGCCACCTTCGCACGGCCCGTTTGAGTGCCGTCGTCAGAGTCAAACTTCTTACCGTCAAGGAACTTCTTTATGGGTCAATACAGATGGACAGTACTAGGTCCAGGCTGTATGGATGGTGCTCCAAAACTTCCCAACCGAAACCCTGGATTTTTGCACGAACTAGGCGAGACACATGCAGACGAGCGATGTCGTGCAGCTGTCGAATGTGTTGATTTGTCGCACTGCTCTTTGAACCTATAAAGAAGTTCCTTGACGGTAAGAAGTTTGACTGACGACGGCACTCAAACGGGACGTGCGAAGGTGGCTCTTCTCGCAGCCGACGGAGTTTTATGAGACCGGGATTTTCAAACTGATCCATCGTTGGGAAAATTGCCTCAACATGCATGGAAATTATGTGGAAAAGTAATAAATGGGTAATACTTTCATACCTGTTTCCTACTGTCATTAATTGCTTTTATTGTTATTATTTTTTACAATATGTGCGTCACTTATTGATACTCCCTCGTACATGCTCCAATAGGGTGATTATCCTCCACATGAGGCAATTACACTAGTCACTCTTCTGGGCATAGTTTAAACAAGGTTTTGAAACACATCTATGGGTATTGGTGTCCATTCCTGCTGCAAGAATGTCGCCAGCTCAGCTGTAGATTTCGGACGTGGTTCCCTAGTCCGTAAGTGTGCCGTAACTCGTCCCACAAATGTTCTATGGGGTTTAGGTTGGGACTCTGATCAGGTTAGGGAAGACGTTGTATATCCATATATTGATACCACTTCTTGACAGAGGCTTTAACATTACATGAAGCGTTGTCGTCCTGGAAGTAACATTCGTTGATTCCATAAAATTGCCAGAGTTTAGGAAGAACCTGATGGTCCAAAATGTTCATGTAGTCGTCGGAGTTCAATTGACCAGAAACAACATGCAAAGGTACCAGTCCATACCACGAAAAACACCCCCAACAAGTAATCGGATCTTATGCATATTCGCTGGCGTCTGGTCCATTATTGTAGGGTAGTGTATATATATATCACTAGCAAAATACCCGACCTTACTCGGTTTGAATTGGTTTACTCTAGATTGAAGAGATAATCAAAATATATAATGACTTACGTTTCTTGTAGAATCAAAATTTATTTTAACACCTTTCGACATCTTTATATTTTCTACAACTTACTTTGGACACAAATCCTACACATGCATATCCATTTATGTTTTACATTTCACATACATCGCACAATTGCTGTATGACAAAGCTACAAAATGGCGAAAGGTGATACTAAGGTTACTACTGTAAAAGACGATTTTGAGGGAGATTTGGAATTCCCTTTCTTAAGTTCTTTTCATGTTCAACTCAATTAATTAAAATTACGATTTACGGCGAGTGCGCTCGCACTCATAGTCAACAAAACAATATTTTTTTACTTGTGGCACTCTTGCCTCCAGTATTCGACATTGTGAAATTTTGCAATCTTCTCCTGTCATTATTACAACGAATTTTTTAATGTTGAAAAAAGTTCCAGATCGGATTTTTAAACATTATTATTCTTTCAATAACATCATTATTCTTTCAAAAACGGCATTATTCTTTCAAAAACGGCAGTATTCTTTAAATAACGGCATTATTCTTTCAATAATGGCATAACTACACTTAAAATTTTCTGAAAATTTATACTGACTTACCTAATATTTCTAAGTCTTATACTTTGTGGTGCTGTTGCGTGTGATGAGAAGGAAAACACATTTATTAAAATAATAAATATTTAAAACAGAAAACAGTGAAATAGAACAAAATAAAAGATGTCGGAAAAATTGTTCTAAAGATATTAATGTGTGATTCATTTTTATCTCTTGATCTCGCACAGTTGCCACAATTTACAACTAAAGGTGCACAAAATTTAGAAATTTGAAATTAATTCAGAGCGAAAGAAGCAGAACATATCACTACTCACGCGATCTTTTTCATTCTCGTTTCGTTGAAAAATATCGTCTGTCTCAAATATTCCGAAATCGTTTTCATTGCGCAAAGAACAAAAATAAGACTCGAAATAAATGAAGTATCCGAGCTGAAATTCCATTAAAAAATATATTTTTTTTGAAGAATAATTGCTTTTTCAGCAGTACTGGTAAAGCAATCGAAGTAATCGTAATATTCAATAGGCATTCCAATTTTGCCCAAACTACCAAATTATGGTTGATTTAAGTATACTTACTCAGGTGTTTTAGCATGCAACCCATCTCAATATAACAATAAAGAAATGTTTAATATTGTATTCACTAAATTAATAGATAATGTATAAAATTAAATACACTGCAATCAAATATCTGGAATACAATTCATGTGATGCCTACACAAACACACAATCACAAAATCGAGCATATAACAGAAAGACGGACAGACAGACTTTCGCAACCCATTCCACTCACTAAATGAGGATAAGAACTCACTGTATGCAAATTTCCATGAAAATATCTTAAACCGCGTAGGCGTGTATAGGGCACAACATACAGACAGACAGACACCAAACGAGAAAAAGGCGGATTCGGCATCAGAAGGGTCCAAAACGGATAGAAAACTTGAAATGGGTCGAAAATATTGAATGTACAAACAAACACTCCATTCTTATTTATATTTTGTAAAAAAAGGCATTCTGATATTATGTGTTTTTCAAATTATTAAGTTATTTTCACTTTACAATCACGAGAAACATGCTTCATTTTTAGACATCTAAAACAGGCACCCCTTTTAGATAAAATAGCCTTTCTTTCAGCCAGGGTTAAACCCATAGCATATTTGCAATCAGAACTTAAGTGGGAATCAGAGCAAAATACACATAATTTATTATCCTTTGCTTCCGAACTCGATAACAAATTAGCAGCTGTTGCGCTTCTTTCAAACTTCCTCCCTTCGAATTTCTCAGCGACGGCACCTATTTGTTTTTGTCGAGAGCGATCATGTCGAAGAATCTGAGTATCACAATTGAAATACGATGTTTCACATCGTTCTCGTGAATTTAATTGTTTACTCAAAAATTCGATCAAATTATTCAGAGTAAAATCACCACTGTTGAATTCCTTGTGAAATTCGAGAATCAAATCATGAGGTAACAGTTTCAAGATCATAGGACACAATAAACGTCCATACGTCTCAGATGAAACTCCAAGAGAGTCCAAGCTTCGTATTTGAATTTGACAGCTGTCATAAAGTTTCCGAAATCCTCTAATGTCATTGGACCGTTTAAGTGGTGCGATACGTAACAGGTCATGCATATGTGTATTTATTAGAACATCTTTACGACCGAATCGATCTTCTAACAGTTCTACTGCCTTAAAGTAATTTTCGGACGAAATGTCAAAACCTTCAATAGTACTTAACGCAGAACCTCCTACTTGCGCCTTAAGATAAATAAATTTGTCCACTGGATCTAAAGACTCATTTTCATGAATTGCCGTTTCAAAAGAATTCCAAAACGTGAGCCATTGACTCACGTCTCCATAATATCTAGGAATCGTTATTTTTGGCAATTTCATTCTCACATTCTGGTTGAAGTTCGATCCTTCCACGTTTGCATTTACATTTGATTGAGGATTACTGTGAACGGATTGATTTAAAGCACGTAAACGCTTCTCAGCTTTAAACTTCCAGACTACGACCTTTTCGCGATACGATTCCGCTGATTGTAATTCTTTGTCTACATCATCAGGTTTCAAAAGGTGTACTAGTTCGTTATCTATTAATTTCAAATCCTCAAAGGTGCTATTTAACTCCTCTAGTGTCTGTTCTATTTCATCTTCGTCTCCTTTCGTTTTTTCTAATATTGTTTCCAATCTCTTACTAATTTTCGTAACGGACGTTCGCAATACGCCACGTTTCTTCTTACAAATTAGTACTAACGGATCTTCGGTCATATTTAATCAATGCTTTCGAAAACAAAAGTTCCTCAAGTTCAAAAAAGAAGGTTCCGTTAGTTCAAAGACAAAATTCCGTAATTCAAAACGAAAGTTCACTTTAGAATCACTAAAATTCCAGCACTCAGTCAAAAATGTTTGTTCTCAATCCCGGCATCCCTGCCGGGACATCCTCCCACCACTGGATGTCGCGAATGCGCGCCTGTTCTAAGTTTTGAAAAGCTTTTATGGAATTAGAAATAAAATACGGAGCAGGTGAGGTGAAAGCAAACCTCCAATATAATTTCAATACTACGATCCTAACAAAATTAAATATACAAATTAGAATTCAGTTGGTTTTATTTGAAAAAAGTCGCTCTTAAACATTGTCTTGCGGTTTACTTTGATTCTATACCTGTGAAGAAGTGTAATGTTCTATATATATTAAAATTATAAGTTTTAATTAAGAAATGGTCTCCTTGTGTACTTCTGTGGACTTTCCTTTAGAATTCTTGAGTTTCAGTGATGTTTCGACGGTCAGGATGATTGATTCTCACCCGGGACACAAATGAGGTAGGACAATTCATATTCCTTCCGATTAGAAATATATTGTTTCTACACAACATATATAGACTAGCAAAATACCCGACCTCACTCGGTTTGAATTCGTTTACTCTAGATTGAAGATATAATCAAAATATATAATGACTTACGTTTCTTGTAGAATCAAAATTTATTTTAACACCTTTCGCCATCTTTATATTTTCTACAACTTACTTCGGACACAAATCCTACACATGCATATCCATTCATGTAATACATTTCACATACATCGTACAATTGCTGTATGACAAAGCTACAAAAAGACGAAAGGTGATACTAAGGTTACTACTATAAAAGACGATTTATAGGAAGATTTGGAATTCCCTTTCTTAAGTTCTTTTCATGTGCAACTCAATTAATTAAAATTACGATTTACGGCGAGTGCTCTAGCACTCATAGTCAACAAAACAATATTTTTTACTTGTGGCACTCTTGCCTCCGGTATGCGACATTGTGAAATTTTGCAATCTTCTGTCATTACTACAACGAATTTTTTAATGTTGGAAAAAGTTCTAGTTTGGATTTTTAAACATTATTATTCTTTCAATAACGACATTATTCTTTAAATAACGGCATTATTCTTTAAATAATGGCATTATTCTTTAAATAACGGCATTATTCTTTAAATAACGGCATTATTCTTTAAATAACGGCATTATTCTTTCAATAATGGCATAACTACACTTAAAATTTACTGAAAATTTATACTGACTTACCTAACATTTTCAAGTTTAATACTTTGTGGTGCTGTTGGGTGTGATGAGAAGGAAAACACATTTATTAAAATAATAAATATTTAAAACAGAAAACAGTAAAATAGAACAAAATAAAAGATGTCGGAAAAATTGTTCTAAAGATATTAATTTGTGATTCATTTTTATCTCTTGATCTCGCACAGTTGCCACAATTTACAACTAAAAGTGCACAAAATTTAGAAATGTGAAATTAATTCAGAGCGAAAGAAACAGAAAATATCACTACTCAAGCGATCTTGTTCATTCTCGTTTCGTTGAAAAATATCGTCTGTCTCAAATATTCCGAAATCGTTTTCATTGCGCTAAGACCAAAAATACGACTCGAAATAGATGAAGTATCAGAGCTGAAATTTCATTAAAAAATATAATTTTTTGAAGAATAATTACTTTTTCAGCAGTACTGGTAAAACAATGGAAGTAATCGTAATATTCAATAGACATTCCAATTTTCCCAAAACTACGAAATTATGGTTGATTTAAGTATACTTACTCAGGTGTTTTAGCATGAAAGTCATCTAAATATAACAATAAAGAAATGTTTAATATTGCATTCACTATATTAATAGATTGTGTATAAAATAAAATACACTGCAATCAAATAGCTGGAATACAATTCATGTGATGTCTACACAAACACAAACACAAAATCGAGTATAGAACAGAAAGACGGACAGACAGACTTTCGCAACCAATTTCACTCACTAAATCAAGATAAGTACTCACTGTATGCAAATTTCCATGAAAATATCTTAAACCGCGTGGACGTGTATAGGGCACAACATACAGACAGACAGACACACAGACAGACGGACAGACAGACAGACACCAAACGAGAAAAAGGCGGATTCGGCATCAGAAGGGTCCAAAACGGATAGAAAACTTGAAATGGGTCGAAAATATTGAAAGTACAAACAAACACTCCATTCTTATTTATATAGATTTATATTAAAAACACTGTTATATTGACCTGCAGCTTGAACAGAGGATAATCGATTTATTCTATTCCGTCAGTATTTAAGACATTTAATTTGAAAGTAAAATGTTATTCGATGTGGAATTGTTGAAAATAAATGTATTTGCTTGAAACACACACACACACACACATTTCATCATGAATATCGTATCAACATGATTTCCTATCATTTCCCATAACGGTTGTGGAATTCTGAAATATCTGGTGCAAGAGAAAATATTCATAGAATTAGCTGAAATAATACTCTGTTAATTTCTGAATCATAAGAAAATTAACTTAATGGCATTCACAATCATACCCTAACTCAAAATCAACTTCTGTACTAGTCATATCACTATCATTCAGTCCAGTTTTGTTTTACACTATAGTACGACGTAATTGAATGGAGTACTTAGGAATTGATAAAGAAAGCAGGCATATTTCGTATCAAGTAAATTGTAGAAACTAAAAATGTCAACATATAATTTAAAACATAATTTTTCGTTCACACATTGATTTCGTATGCTAGTTGAATTTTTGCAAAACTAGGGGCTCCGCCCTCTGCTCGCTAACGATCGCCAACCCCCGGTGATTACTACGCAATCCCATTTGGTTTGCTTCGCAAACCAACCCTACTTTAGCAAGCGTTTTGGGGTGGTTTAGTAACTTGGAAAACCAACCCACGAAATAAAGGCTGCTTGCTGTACAAGTTTAAATTATAAGGAATATGTCGCACTAATCAGTCCCACCACCACCCGATGTAACAAGGCGTAATTTTTTGTGCGCATGAGAAGAAAAATTTAACAGGAACTGGCGTTCGGATGACGCCGGGTAATTCTGCTAGTAAGTAATATATTACCAATCAATGAGGAATTTCTGACATAAATAATATTGTTGCTTTCATATACCCTACGACTCAGACCCTACGACACTCATTTAAATTACTCATTAGCGACATCCTGTTATCTGAAAGACTTTAAGGATAAATTGTATTGGTCAGGATTGTTTGGAAACCATGCAGGTTGGAAAAACCCTATGGTATGACCCCCACCCCCCTTTCAGGCATTTAAATTTTCAATTAATGTCCCACTAGTGAAAAATAATAAACTATTGGCAACTATCAAGGATCAAATAGGAGAAGAACGATCCTATGACAACACCATGTAAATTTGATCCACGGTCAGAAAAGGAAGTCTCACACCCAACTTCCACACCTTGCCATCATGAGGACATTTGATGCTACGACTGGATAAACGTGCACCAGCCTCTTTTGTATACGACGGTATGAGAGAGTATGAAGATCACATGAAAGATGTACATCAATAGAATCTAGTAATAGGCCTTAGAGATGTTTGTACTAGCAATACATATTGAGACGAGTTTGGTGACAGCTCAGGTGTTGCCTATTCATCTGACCGTTGTTCAAAATTCGCGTTGTCATCGAATCTTTCTTTTTGGGATTGATTCCGGAACGTCGTCAATAGCCCGACGTCTTCATCCAGTACGACGTTAATTAATATTCATATTGAGTATGTGCCTGGAAACTCCAAGACGAAATGAACAGCGAACATAAATAAAGTGTGTTAGAGAAAGGGGTTTCGGGATTTCACCACTAAGTGATGTGACAAATTAAGATACGTAAGCACATTAAGTATGGAATTTTATTCAAATGGCAGTTAAAAATAAAGATTTAATGAGACACAATGCTGATTCTCACCGTACTGAATAGAAATGAAGCATTTGAACAGCGGTATTACATGAATGGAAAAAATATTTCCTTATTCCATGAGGACATCTAATTTCTGTACTGAAAGCAGTTTAGTCCTTTGGTTTTAAGATTTAACATTTTTTACGCTACGTTTTTTATTTATTCCACACAAGACGCCGAAATCAGAATAAAAGCATTCGACATCAAACATTCGAATGTTTTTGGAAGGTCCCCTTCGATACAGAACTCGACACTCATTTAAAGCGTTTGACGTGTTAAATGCTCATCAATGCATGCATCTAATCACCTCGTAAAATTTAATTCGTAAAATCGACCACTCAAACGGATCCCTTAGTGCTCTTTTTTCAAAGCAGGGAAAGCATCCGATAGGGAATAAAAATTGCGGTTAATCGGTACAAAAGTGCTGTTAAATGGTACACATTCTCGAGGACTGACTTGGAACTATCCGGGGTGGAGGAGAAAAAAGAAGCAATAATGACGATCTCGAAATTCCTTTTATATGTAAACGAATTTTACACCGGGTCTCATTAAAACAACAAAAATTCCATATTTATTGTCCCCAGGCGGATCCAGAGCTCGATTCCTGGCGAGTTTTAAAAGGAAAATTCGACTTCAACTGCTCTGACTTCTCCCCCCTCAAGGCACTTTAGAATTCGAAATCGTTGAAAAGTGTCAAAGTATTTTCTGGACCTCGACCCTTTTCTTTGCTTTTTCTTTTCGGCTCCTTCCCAGTTCAGCGCTCTCGCTTGTTTTAACACCAGGAATTATAATTGGAAGCTGTCATAAACTATACCGTTACTTTTTTTTTCCCGTTCCACTTTTTCGCGTTGTCCACGAAGATAGGTTCGCAATGAATTCGATTATTCCGGGGAAAGGGAAAAAAGCGGGCAGCCGGAAATTATTTTAAATGCTGCTGCTGCTGCTAAGGAGAAGAGAAGTATTTTGCCTGCTTTTGTCTTTCCGGAATGTGCTGTCAGAAACAGCTGGGCTGAAGACGGTCGGCCATCTTGTCTAGCTGATGTCTCGATTATTTAATTGTGGAGGAAATCCTTTTATTAACATGATCTGATCTATGGAAAAATATAGGGTACTAGGGGGCCCGCCCCCTGCTCGCAAACGCTCGCCAACCCCCGGAGGATTTCTTCGCAATCCTCATTGGTTCGCTGCGCGAACCTATGCTCGCTTCGCTCGCATTAATGAAGACATGTGTCCTAGCAGAAGGGATTGTTTACGAATATGATATTCCAAAAAAAATATTTTTCAAACCTAAATTTTTTTGCTATTTTTCAGAAAATATATATACAGTACCGATGGAATCTGAATTCAAATGAAAATTTTGACTCGAAATGTGACGGCTGATTTGGAAATTGAATACCCAGCATGTTGTTTGAGTGTATATTTACCCCTGCACTAGAACCACCCACGCATTTTCATTGAATTAGTTGTCGAAAGTTGTAGTGTAAGCGTCTTGTTGAACTATAATTGTTGGCCCTGAAAAGGACCTTTTTTTAAATGGCCCTGAAAAGATCCTCCGCTTTCTTTGATTTCTATTATTAACTGCAACAGCTCGATTAAAATTATTTTTTTTTCAATAAAATTTCATCCGATAACGCTATAAATTCAATTCAAGCCCGAGGCTTCGTGAAAAACAAATAATCGTACAATGTTGCCAAAACGCGATAACAAATAACGTCTTTTGTGTGCGTACCACGTAAGAGAATTATATATATAGATATAATAACTAACCCATCCAATTAAAGTCTTTTAGCCAAGAGCCCTTCAAGAGTGCATATAAGTTAGGTAGCTTAATTAACGTCGTACTGGAGCAACACAGGTGCCTATTGACGACGGTCCGGAATCAACCCCAAAGAAAAACATACCAGAACAACAACTCGTCATTTTATCCACGGTCAGATGATGAGGTCAATAGCCGAGCTAGCACCCCACTCTCCAAACTTCTAAATCAAGCATACATGATGACATATGAGGCCATGACATTTAGCATGCACCAGTCCCATATATACATGACGTTCTTTGGTTGCATTCGAACTCGCAACCCTCTGGCTGCTACTTTTGCAACCGATCTACCACGGCCTTCAAATTGGTCAGATCTTATTAGACATGATATCTCGTCGTGTAGGGTTAACCACGTATAGGTTTAAGAACTGTTTTCTGATTGCATTGATTTGTTTTCATTAACAGTCTTATATTCATAGGATAAGCTATTCATACCAATGAGGATCGTAACTACGTATTGTGTGTAGAGTTGAAGTCTCATTCACGATAGCACTGATTTGCTTTCATTCACTGTCATATTCAAAGGATATTTCATTCATCCCAAAACAATTTTTTAAAGAAGCTAATGAACGAATCTGAAGAATTGGAAGACGATGTGAGTTTTTAAAGGGAAAGTTCTTCAAGTCTCTAAGCAAATTATTTTTTCAAAGGCAATGATTTAAAGGCATAAGAGAAAGAAACCCAATGTGGATGGATATCCAGAAATTCTACAAGCTTTAATAGCCACCTAGAGCTCGATGGTTGCAATCATTACAATCTGATTTCGTAAGACAGTGACCAATAATTCAAGATTTCTGATTATAATAGCTTCTTATACAAAAGATCAAGAAACTATCGTTTGAGCACGGCTCATAAATCCAACTACAGAATACTGTTCTGATTCTAATGACGAAGATTATCGTCTAAAGGACCAACCTGGCTGCGAATATTCGCGTTGTTCAGATTTGGAATTAGCAAGCATGATATTTGTGAAAGCGGGAAAATTTTTATTGGTTAAAATTCACCGTATGACATATAAATAAGAATGGAGTGTTTGTTTGTACATTTACTATTTTCGACCCATTTCAAGTTTTCTATCCGTTTTGGACCCTTCTGATGCCAAATCCGCCCTTTTCGCATTTGGTGTCTGTCTGTATGTATGTGCCCTATACACGTCCACACGGTTTAATATATTTTCATGGAAATTTGCGTTCAGTGAGTACTTATCTTCATTTCGTGAGTGGAATTGGTTGCTAAAGTCTGTCTGTCCGTCTTTCTGTTCTATGTTCGATTTTGTGTTTGTGTGTTTCTGTAGGCATCACATGAACTTTATTCCAAATATTTGATTGCAATGTGTTTTATTTTATACACTATCTATTAGTTTAGTGAATGCAATATAAAACATTTCTTTATTGTTATATTTAGTTGTGTTTCTTGCTAAAACACCTGAGAAAGTGTACTTAAATAGTAAATATACTGGTAGTTTTGGAAAAATTGGGATGTGTGTTGAATATTACGATTACTTTGATTGCTTTACCAGTACTGCTAAAAAAAGTAATTATTCTTCAAATAATTATTTTTTTTATCGAATTTTAGTTATGATATTTAATTTATTTGGATTCTTGATTTTGTTCTT
Organism: Metellina segmentata; assembly: GCA_947359465.1. Taxonomy (NCBI): domain Eukaryota; kingdom Metazoa; phylum Arthropoda; class Arachnida; order Araneae; family Tetragnathidae; genus Metellina; species Metellina segmentata. Next base: position 117,103,743 of record OX375878.1, on the reverse strand, counting down.
TGCGCAATGAAAACGATTTCCGAAAACGGACGTTAACTAGGACGGTAACTGTGTAGGAAGACAACAAACTTCTTCAACCCCTGCATTTGTGTCAATAAATTGAAAAAAATAGTGCCTATCATTTTGGGCTCTGCTTTGTAGCATCATGAAATTATACTTCAAAACTTCGAGAAACAGAATGTGAGATTCTGAAGAATGCAGCAAATATTCTAAACTAATCATTTTATTGTTTTACTGAATCGATCATTGTATCAATAGATTATTAGAACACAGCTAAGATAAAACAAAAACATATCGATCATAATTCGATCAACATAGCATCTGTAATATATTTCAAGAACCTCGTAAGAAAGAGGGTTATGAGATTCCGAAGCAACCCGCAAAACTCCTCAGGAGCACCACAGAGTTATGGTACATTAACAATTAACGCACCAAACTATTTAGCCCGCATCCAAACAGCATTCTCAACGCGCTAAAACCACTACATCGAGTTTAATGAATATTGCATGCCCTATTATCACCGAAAGGAAGACATCTTCCAGGGTAAATGGTCTGTTTCTTACCCTCACCAACAGACACTTACCCGTTTGTTTGTTTTTTCGACGATCCGAATTACCCGCATTCACGGCAATGGAGAGTGTGTGTATATTTTTTCTAGATATATCATAATCAGCGGCGGGCAAATTTATGTGCGGTGCGTGACACCAGTGGGGGCGAGTGCGGGCTAATTAAGTTTTTCGTAATTGCCACTGCGCTCGGCGGTCTTGGCGATGTCCGAGCCATGTTTCACTCTGCCCGAATTTACAACAAGTCGTAAAAAAAGAGGGAAGCGGTAGAACGGCGAAATGGGGATGTTTCGCCTTTGCATATTCTTTATGCCGGCACAATGAGTGACTGTGAATAATGGTGCGGTCGGGGAAGAGTGGTGCGAGTCATCTGTTTTCTTGCTGATTGGGCAACAACCGTGCAAAGTCACTGTTGCTGTACTTCATTGAGATTCTTTGGATGTTGTTGTATTTGATACAGAGTACTGATTCACACGGTTTGTGAATGCAAAAACTGCTGTGGCCTCAAATGTCCTCACGATGGCGTGGAAGTATCGAGATGGGCGGGTTGTAAGCTCGAGTGTTGCCTCGTCGTCAGACCGTGGTTCAAAATTAAGTGATGTTGTCATCGGGTCTTTCCCTTCGGGGGTTGATCTCAGACCGTGGCCCAAAGACCACTGTGTTGTTCCAGTGCGACGTTAATTCAACCATCACCAGACCCACTCGGGGAAAGTTATGAATTTACTGCGATCGACTTTTCCAACCGAGGTAGACGGCATTATTTGTTTTTCCCGCATGGATGGTTAGATTCCCACATGATTCGATTTACACATGGATGAGTGCTTGATATAAGTAGTTAAATACAGACGTTATTGAAAAACAACGGGCTATTGGCTAAGGTTCGGGATCAGTCCCGTAGGGAAAGATCGGAAGACAATATCATGGAATTTTGAACCAAGATCAGATGAGGGTGAGATCTTGAGGTCTTCGATTTCAACTTCACTTGTTTTTCCCTAGAAATATTATTTGCGAACTCATTTCTGGACCGTGGTAAAAAAATTTTAAAAGTTTAAAACATTCTAAATTTATAACCGATTTTTCAACTCTGGTTTCGACGAGCTATGCCGTTCAGGAAGTTTTGACAAATAGTGCTAAAGACAAGACAGCTCGTCATCAAAATATTACTGAATTTTTATGATGATGATACTCAAGGTGTCTGGCCAGTTTTCTTCAAATGAGGAGATATCTCATTCATTGTCTAGTAAATTTACTTCTGATAAGGAGATATCTCATCCATGAAGGTCTGGCCAATTTTCTTCTAATGAGGAGGTATATCATCCATCAAGGTCTGACCAGTTTTCTTCAAATGAGGAGATATCTCATTCATTAAGTCTAGTAAATTTTCTTCTAATGAGGAGGTATCTCATCCATCAAGGTCTGGCCAGTTTTCTTCAAATGAGGAGATATCTCATTCATTAAGTCTAGTAAATTTACTTCTGATAAGGAGATATCTCATCCATCAAGGTCTGGCCAATTTTCTTCTAATGAGGAGGTATCTCATCCATCAAGGTCTGGCTGGTTTTCTTCTAATGAGGAGATATCTCATCCATCAAAATCTGGCCCGTTTTCCCAATGACGAGATACCTTGTAGAAAAGACGACAGGGATGGTTAATACACCTCCTTTTAATCATGTTTGAATTATAACTAGTTTGAGTGAGACAAATGATCGATGAAGGGGTTAGCCGACCCAAGATCGATCACCAAATGTCTATAACGTTCGGTCGCGGCCAGTAGTCTGGAGAGTGACCGTTGATTTAATTATAGAGCGGATTAAATTGTATGTTGGGGTTTCATGGAAGGTAATTCGAGAGTAGACTTTAACTTTTGAAACCACTGATAAACTTGAGTTGCTGATCCCTTTTATCTTTATTATTGTCTTTTAATTTTTACTGAATGTAAGTTATTTCAACACTTCTCTTGGTTGTCTACATGAGATATCTCTCTCCATTAGCAAGACTTACCAGATCCGGAAGGACGAGATACCTCGTTATTTGAAAATGTCTCTATAGCTTGATCTCATCGTTTCATGTTGATGACAATATATATTATTAGCAAAAATGTTAAGATCATGATTTTAAGATAACTGGTAGAAACTACTTAAAGAAAGACACTCTGATGATGAGATAAGCTGCTTGTAGGATGTGCTTCTGTGATAAGTGTAGTACAGTCCTAACTGGATGTAATTCTCTGATCGGTGCCCTGGTGCACGATAAATATGTTGTTGCCTCAAATGTTCTAACGTTGATACGGCATGGAAGTTTGAAGAGCGGGGTGACCAGCTCAGATGTAACCTCGTCATCTCATCGTGGTTCAAAATTACTCGGTGTTGTCCTTGGATCATTCCCTACTTGTGTTGATCTGCGAACGTCACCAATTAAACGATGTGTTGCTACAGGGTAACATTAATTACAATACATACCATATTCGTTTTTAATATGTGTAGGTATCCATTACTTGACATTATCTGCCTAGTGTCTGATTGATGGGCTGTTTTCGTGACTTTATGGCGCAAGGTCAATGTTTGGTCAAGCTGCTCCAAACACAATACAGTTGTTGAGATCGGTATATGGTTGCAGAAAGAACGCACTTCAGGAACAGGAACAACAAGAACTTTAATAAGCAATAATAGGTTAGTTACATGGTTCGTCTCGCCTTCAGTACGAGTGCGTCTGCTGGTGTTAGTATTCAAAGACCGACTTTATATACAACTCTGCGCTACGGCAGAGTGGAGCGCCATCTACTGGGTGAATACTACACAGGCAACGCAATGACGAAGGAAGCCAAAGCAGAAAGGTAGGTGAAGGTAAAAATGAAAGGGAGGAAGGATCACCTACGGTTGAGATGCCCATACACACCTAGAGAAGATATTACCCTATAGACGTACAGTGTCTGGAGAAGTTTGGTCGAATTTATTATACAAATCGTGGAAAAGAGGAAGTGACAGAACGACTAATTGGGATGTATCCACTTTTGTATATTATTTACAGGATAGTGAGAGATTGCCAATAAATGGACAATGAAAAGGAGAATGGTGTTTGTATCGAATAAGACTGGTAAAATTCAAGCTTTTACAAGGAATTATGCTTGAAAAGAAATGGGGAAGAGTACTTGAACATGAAGATTATAGTATGTGTAAGGTTCAGATGGCGATCCACGTCACGCCGTCTGAGCCATTAACCTCCAAGTTGGAGAGGGACGTTTTCTCCCCTAAGGGTTGAAAGGAATGTGAGGGGACAGAACAAGAGTAGAAGCGTCTCTTAGTGGTTGTGCGCTGACGCTACTTTTAACCGATATGTTGTCGGGTATTTTCAAAACTTGTAAATTAAATGTATATAGCCCATTTTAATCCTAAATAAAAGGTTTGGACCTTATGAATTTAGTTGTGCCCCTTTCTCGAGATGGACGAACTTCAGTGTATGGAGTGAGGTTTAAAAGTTCATGGCATTCTCATCATATACATACAAAAGTATTATAGCTTTCTGTAAGAATCTGTACACCTCTTGCAAGAGGAAGAAGTGATTGAATCAAAAGCAGTGTGGGAAGAAAAAGTAAATGGGTGTATGGTTGAAAATTATTAACATTCTCAATGCTGTCAAATTACCGATAAAAAGTGGTAGAACTACTGAATTTAACCGATTATTTTTACTTAATTCTTAGCAAGTATAAATATGTCCTCGAAGCTTAAGAAGCATCGAAGCTCTTGCCTGACTAGGTTCGGATTACTTTTTTTTCTCAATAATTCAATACCACTTTTTTTTTCATTTAAAAGTTCAATGAACATAAAAAAACACATTTTAACCCATCAAAATTTAAGAAACACAATTTTTTTTTAATAAATCCCAAAAAATGTCTTGTTTTGGTCAAAAAATGATATTTACGAAAAACACTCCAATTTTCTCACTCATCAAAATATTAACATAAAACTTTACAATAAGACTCTTAAATATATAAGCTAGTGGCTGAAGCTGGAAATAAGCTCAATTTTATTCTAATCTGAAGATACAAAGGCGTAAAAATTATATGAATTTCTGAAATGTTTCTCTATAACCTAACAGCAAAGTGACAGACAATTTTTTAAAATTAAGTATACGCATAAAATCCAGCTTCAGGCACTAAAATATACATATAAGAACCATAATACCACATTTCAAAAAATATATATTAATTACGTTTTTAGTTATCAATGTTACCGTACAATGATTTGGTTGAAAACAGCATTCATAGAAAAAAAAGCATTTAAGGATTGAAAAGCAATTTTTTGAATACTAATCTATATCTATTTCCTCTAAAAATAAATGTTGGCTGGAACATAGTACAACTAAAAATCATAAACTACAATTTAAATTTTTAAAATCCTGCGGGAAACCTAAACTTGAACCAAGTTCGGGCGCGCAAACACCACTTCCGGTTTGAAACGTTCGCATCAAGGTTTTTTAAAGGTTAAACAAAAACACTTTTGGAAAGAGAAGAGTTCATATTTTAAGAATATTAAATTTAAAACATTTGAAATTTTCGTCAAAAATTGACTTTTTAACGTAGTCATATACCTTAATTGGACAATAGGTAATATATAGACTTTCCAACTGACAAATTTTGTGAGAAAGAGCTATCAAAGATGTCAAGCTACGCCATTTCCCCGTACATCTACGACGGTCCGTAAGATGTGAATTATAATAATTCGGGTATAAGATTGCCCCAAACCCAGTCACATCACCTCAATTTTGTTAATAGTGTATATTTAGCACATAAATTCTTAATATAAATTTACCTCTTTATTTACTGAATTATGGTCATTGAGCCCAACATGCATGCCAGATGACTTTCCGATGTACTAATTTTAGTTTGGTTGTTTACGCTTCAACAGCTGGTTGGTACTTAATTTAATCGTACTGGGGCAACACAACCAGCTGTTGAAATAGGTCTGGGATCAATCCTATAATGTAAGGTGTCAACAGATTAAATAAATAGCTAATTAGTTCCATAATCTATATAAATAAGAGAATGGAGTGTTTGTTTGTACATTGAATATTTTTGACCCATTTTAAGTTTTCTATCCGTTTTGAACCCTTGTGATGCTAAATCCGTCTCTTGCGCTTCTATTCATTCTTGCCGTTCTATTCATTCTGTATATATGTATTGTACATGCCATATACACGTCCACACGGTTTAATATAATTTCATGGAAATTTGCATTCAGTGAGTACTTATCTTCATTTAGTGAGGGAACTTGGTTGTAAAAGTCTGTCCGTCTTTCTGTTCTATGTTCGATTTTGTGTTTGTGTGTTTGGGCAGACATCACATAAATTGTATTCTCGATATTTGATTCCAATATGCTTTATTTTATACATTATCTATTAGGTTAGTGAATGCAATATAAAACATTTCTTTATTGTTATATTTAGATAAGTTTCATGTTAAAACACCAGAGTAAGTATACTTAAATCAACCATAATTTGGTAGTTTTGGAAAAATTATAATGTACATTGAGTATTACGATTACTTTGATTTGCTTTACCATTTCTGCTGAAAAACCATTATTATTTTTTTAACTATGTTTTTTATGGAATTTTAGCTCTGATACTTCATTTATGTCGAGTCTTATTTTTGTTCTTAGCGCAATGTAAACGATTTCCGAATATTTGGGACAGACGATATTTTTCAACGAACGGGAATAAAACGGAAAATACTGTGATTGAGATCGCGCGCGCGTGTAGTGATATTTTTTTTTCTTTCGCTCTGAATAATTAATTTCGCATTTCTAAATTCTGTGTACTTCTTAGTTGTAAGTTGTGGCAAATGCGAGATCATGAGATAAAAAAGAATCACAAATTAATATCTTTAGAACTACTTTTTCAAGACATAGTTTATTTTGTTTTATTTCCATGTTTTCTGTTTTAAATATTTATCATTTTAATAAACGTATTTTCTTTATCATAACACACAACACCGCCACAAAGTATTCGACTTAAAGAGGCAGGCAAGTCAGAATAAAGTAAATTTAAGTATAATTATGCAGTTATTGTAAGAACAATGCCGTTATTGAAAGAATAATAATGTTTAAAAAATCTGAACTATAACTTTTCAAACATTAAAATATTATTTGTCATAGTGACAAGAGAAGATTGCGAAATTACAGAATGTCGCATGCCGGATACAAGAGTGCCACGAGTAAAAAAAATATTATTATTTTTTTTTACTATGAGTGCGAGAGCACTCGCTGTAAAATGTCATTTTTATTAATTGAGTTGAACATGAAAAGAACTTAAGAAAGGAAATTCAAAATCGTCCTTTACAGTAGTGACCTTAGTGTCACCTTTCGCCATTTTGTAGCTTTGTCATAAGCAAGGGTGCGATGTATGTGAAATGTATTACATGAATGTATATGCATGTGTAGGATTTGTGTCCAAAGTAAGTTGTAGAAATTATAAAGATGGCGAAAGGTGTTAAAATACAATTTTTTTCTACGTAAAACAGAAGTCATTATATATTCTGTTGACCTCTTCAAACTAGAGTAAACAAATTCAAACCGAGTAAGGTCGGGTATTTTGCTAGTGATTTATAATTCCTAAAATACATTCCATTTTTAATAAGAATTTTTCTCTTTGTTTACTGTGTTGTGGTCATTGTATCCCACACACAAATGACAGATAATTTTTAAAGATTACCAAATTACAGTCGAGTCAAATAGCTAAGAAGTCGCATCATGACTCATAATTCATAAAACAAAATTAAATTCTCCTAAACTTAAAATCACTATTTACTGAATTATGATCAATATAACGCAAACGGTAAGCCAGGTAACATATACTAACTTTATATTGTTAAAATTAGCTTCCTATAACAGTCGAGTCAAAAAGCTAGAGATTGCCTTGATGACTTATAATTCCAAACACATTAAATTAAAAATTTAAATTTATTTACTCTTTTACAGCATTATGATAATTTTACCCCACATGAATGACTTATAATTTTCACTTATATACCAAATTTAGTTTAATAATGTTAATTCACGCTTCTACAGTCGAGTTAAATAGCTAGGAAGTTCCATCGTCACTTTAAGATTCTTAAAACATCCTAAATTCATCTTAATTAAAAGTTATCTCTTATTTACTGCATTATGGTCACTGTCTCTCACACGTATATCAGACAACGTAAACAGATATACTACATTTAGTTCAGTAAAATTAGTTTACGCTTCAATAACTGATTCAAACAGGAACTGATTCAACTAGGAAATTCCATATGACCTAAAGCAAGGCCTTAAAAAGTGACTTTGAAGAATGGAGCGAATAAACTACATACCAGCTCATCCTGATGGAGCGGCAGGATTAATTGCGCGTGATAATAGTTGGTAGAATCAATGGATTAATTTACACTTCACCGCACGGCCCGCTTCAAATCACTTATGCAGATAGTTTGTAATGTATTATATCCAGCAGCATTACGTAGAAGCTTATTGGATGAAATGTAACGGCGATCCGATAACGTCTGATTCCGATTTACGAGGCCAAATCTTACAAATGATTTCTGATGTGCGCTGGGCATTTGGCGGTACGCTAATAACCTGTTGAAGCAAGGAGATCGAGATATTGCAATGCATTTTGATTATGCCTTTAGATGCACCAAATAAATTATACGCATAGGAATATAGTTATTTAATTAACGTCACACTGGTGCAACACAACGGGCAATGGACAACGGTCCGGTATCAAACTCGATTGGTTAGATCCGAGGACAACACTTCAGTTTAAGCAATGGTTCGATAACGAGATCACACCTCAGCTGGCACCCCGCCATACAAACTTCCACATCATGCCAACGTGAGGATATATGAGGCCCTGGCAGATTTAACGTACATCAGCCTCCTTTGTACACAATCGTATTAAGTTGGAATTGAACTCTCAACCCTCATGTCTCTAATCTGTTACTCTTCCAACTCTACTGCGGGCCACATATATTTCGGAAATTTAAAAAAGAGGAACACCGTAGAGGGTAGGCTTATTGAAGCCATAATTGAATCAATGATCGCCATCAATTCCCAAGCATCCAACTTGCGTTGCGTTCTAATGTAGTTGAGTTTACTAATCTTCAAATGCTGCTTAAATTACATAAGAAACCTGTTGCAAAAATTAACTGTTGAATTTAAAGGCAAGTTGAAGTCAGAGTAAAAATGGAAAATCCGAACCACTCATTCAACACGACCCAGACATCGTAGAGAATACGTTTATCGAAACCATAATTGACGCCATCCACGCCTTAAATCCCCAAGCATCCAACCTGCGTTGCGTTCTACTATAGTTGAGTTTACGAATCTTCAAATGCAGCTTAAATTACATAAGAAACCCTGTTGCAAAAATTTGACTGTTGAATTTTAAGGCATGTTGAAGGCAGAGTAAAAATGGAAAATCCGAACCACTCATTCAACACGACCCAGACATCGTAGAGAATACGTTTATCGAAACCATAATTGACGCCATCCACGCCTTAAATCCCCAAGCATCCAACCTGCGTTGCGTTCTACTATAGTTGAGTTTACGAATCTTCAAATGCAGCTTAAATTACATAAGAAACCCTGTTGCAAAAATTTGACTGTTGAATTTTAAGGCATGTTGAAGGCAGAGTAAAAATGGAAAATCCGAACCACTCATTCAACACGACCCAGACATCGTAGAGAATACGTTTATCGAAACCATAATTGACGCCATCCACGCCTTAAATCCCCAAGCATCCAACCTGCGTTGCGTTCTACTATAGTTGAGTTTACGAATCTTCAAATGCAGCTTAAATTACATAAGAAACCCTGTTGCAAAAATCTGACTGTTGAATTTCAAGGCAAGTTGAAGGCAGAGTAAAAATGGAAAATCCGAATCACTCATTCAACACTACCTGCACATCGTAGAGAATACGTTTATCGAAACCATAATTGACGCCATCCACGACTTAAATCCCCAAGCATCCAACCTGCGTTGCGTTCTACTATAGTTGAGTTTACGAATCTTCAAATGCAGCTTAAATTACATAAGAAACCCTGTTGCAAAAATTTGACTGTTGAATTTCAAGGCATGTTGAAGGCAGAGTAAAAATGGAAAATCCGAATCACTCATTCAACACGACCCAGACATCGTAGAGAATACGTTTATCGAAACCATAATTGACGCCATCCACGACTTAAATCCCCAAGCATCCAACCTGCGTTGCGTTCTACTATAGTTGAGTTTACGAATATTCAAATGCAGCTTAAATTACAAAAGAAACCCTGTTTAAAAAATTTGACTGTTGTTTTTCAAGGCAAGTTGAAGGCAGAGTAAAAATGGAAAATCCGAATCACTCATTCAACACTACCTACACATCGTAGAGAATACGTTTATCGAAGCCATAATTGACGTCATCTACGCCATATATCCCCAAGCATCTAACCAGTATTGCTTTCTATTGTAGTTGAGTTTACGAATCTTCAAATGCAGTTCAGCTTACACAAGAAACCCTATTGTAAAAAAATTGAATATTGAAGTTCAAGGCAAGTTGAAGGAAGAGTAAAAATGGCGAATCCGAACCACTCATTCAAGACAACCCAAAATCGTAGAGAGTACGTTTATCGAAGCCATAATTGACGCCATCCAAGCTGTACCATATGGTACTAGCCGACCCTTTTTCCTAACACGTGGACGCTGGAATGTTTCGGAATGCGAAAACAACTTCAGACTTTGCACGTGCGGCTCATCGGCGGCCCGGCGGTCCATTTGATCCATACACAGCTGGAGTTTCCGTCGGTTCCCTAATCCCAGGTCTGGGATCAAGTTTTACGGTGGGGGACTCAAGTCGGCATGACAGACGGTTTTCGCATCTGTGTGGGGGTGTTTCTGTTCTGGATAGGACATAAACATCTCTAGAGGGCTCGGAATTCACCCCCCTCTCGTTGTCAGCGGCGGTTCTGCGAAGCGAACGTGGATTTTAGGAGAGATTCGGACTCGAGAATCGACGAGAGACAGACGTCTCTGTTTTGCCATTTGTTACTTTGGCTTCAGGCAGGTTTCGGTTGTCGATGGCTGTGCCCATAATTATCTTTTTAAATTTTCTTGTAAATATTTAATTTATGTAAATAAATAGTTTAATTTTAAACCAGCTGTCCGTCAAATTCTGACATGACGGTACAACGCCATAAATCCCCAAGATTCCAACCTGAATTACTTTCTATTGTAGTTAAGTTTACGAATCTTCAAATGCAATTCAAATTACATAAGAAACCATGTTGCAAAAATTGACTTTTGAAGTCCAAGACAAGTTTACAGCAGAATAAAAAACAGCGAAACCGAACCACCCCTTCAAAACGACCCAGACTGCACGAGTACCACTTTTCCTCTCCCGCGCACTCCATAAATTTACTTAGAGCACAATGAAAAACAACACACTCAGACAATTAACTTGTCGTTTTTTGGACCGGCTCCCTTTGTCCTCGATTTACGGTTTAATACCTCCGTCCGCAAGGACCCTATGCCATGCTAATGCGCGTCGAGACGAAAGGATATCGGAAGAAAGAAGCTTCGATCGCAGGCCCTTCCATTAGAAAAGGCTTCGAATCAGCAGACTTTCGGAAACATAATTTCTGATTTCATTAGCGGGCGGCAATCACTTTGCTTAATGGCCGACCGGCACTAATACCGGGCGGCGATTGCCCTTCGCCTTTGCGGCGGAGCACTAAAGTCGAAGGCCGCGGTAAATGCTCGAAAGGGAATGGGTGCCTGCGTTTAATCGCTCACTAAATAGACCGTGCTGATTCTACGGGAATTGATAAACAGTTTGGAAATAGGTAGGATTGTATGCAGGCGGGAATTTATTGTCTACGTGAAAAGGATGTGCTTTTATCATTTCATAGCTTTGGATCGTGTTGGTCTTGTTTGTTTATAGAAAGAAATAATGTCGCTCAAAGTGCAAAAGGTCGTATGTCTAAAGGTTGTGTTTTTCAGGAGACCAAAACAAAATAATAGTTTCTCTTATGATTTGATTCTTTTTGGTTATATACTTTTGGTTGTAACTTTTATTGCATCAGCTTATGCCATGAGATATTTTGCCAAAGCTGCATTTTTCAGGAGAGCAAACATAATAGTTTTCCTTATGATTTGATTCTAACTGGCTATATGCATTTGGTTGTAACTTTTATTGGAACAGCTCGTGACATAAGAGATTTTGCCTGAGTTGCATTTTTCAGGAGTACAAAAACAATTAATCTTGTTCCTTACGATTTGATTTTATTTGGTTACATACACTTGGTTGTAACTTTTATTCGATCAAATCAGGACATAAGAGACTTTGCCAAAGTTGCACTTTTCAGGAGAGCAAAAAAAAAATAAACGTTTTCCTTATGATTTGATTCTACATATTTAGCTATATACATTTGGTTGTAACTTTTATTAGATCATCTCATGACGTTGTTCATAAGAGATTTCGCCACCTGATGGAAATCACAAAATGCCACATATAGAAAAAGAAAAAGCAAGAATGGAATAAGAAAGAAAAAATGGAATTTTTGATGTACAAACTTTTGCACTTTTAGTGGCGAATATCCCTTTCAGGACAAAGAAGGCCGTTTATCAAGGAAGCAGATTAGAAAACGAACGAGAGCGAGTTCGAAACTAGATCCAACAAAAAACCGTCGTGTAAATAGGGGCTGGTGAATTTAAATCTGTCGTGATTTCGAATACCTCCACGTTGGAGTGGTGTGGAAGTTTGGTGAATGGAGTGACATCTTAGTTGTTGATCATTATATAACCGTGGTTGAAAATGACGAAGTATTGTCATCGGATCTTTCTCTTCGGGATGGATCCCAGATCTTTGTACTGGCCAGTTGTGTTGCTCCAGTGTGAGATAAATTCAACTACATGCCCTTCAAGTAGATGCAATTTTTCTCTTTTGAAGCTGTAAGCGGACTATGTACTAATGTATTCCTAGATATAATTGTTTATTAAACTGGCTGTGAGAATTGATAAACAGTATGGGATCAAGTTGATTTGTTCGTAGGTAGGATAAACTGAAATGGGTGAATATTTAGCGTCACCTACCAATTGGGATGTTTTGGTGTTTAAAGTCAATTTCCCCAAATGCACGAAGAAAATAAATGGTGTTTTTCCAGACGGACATGGGGCATCGAATGCAATCTAGTGATCTTCACTAATGAATCCCTCTTCTGTCTGGGTGAAGACGACAATCGAAACCGTATGTGGAGGCAACGTGGTAAGCGCTAAGATTCACGGTTTGCTGAACAGCGTCACATATCCAGAAGACCTGGTGTCATGGTGAAGGGTGCAATTTTGTATGATACCAAATCACCTTTGGTATTCGTTACGGGCTCTTTGACAGGTCAGCGTTACGTACAATAAATTTTACAGCCACTTACGGTCCTTTTCCTGAACTCCCATGTTGACACGCTTTTTTAACAATACAATGCTCGACCTCATTTTGCTGTCGTGTCTAGAACCTTTCTATCACAACGATATCTTACCATGGCCGGCATACAGACCTGTCGCTGATCTAGAATGAATTGGACGAGATGTCACCACTCCACCCGTACCGCGTAATCTGCTGGAAATACGACACAGGGTTCAAGCAGCATGGGATGTACTGTCGCAGGACTTCATAAATAGCATGTATGACTCAATACTTGTGTGCTCAATGTGCTTGGCATGCTGTATTAGGAATAATGGCGGTCATACGCCATACTGAATGATACCACTTTTGTTTAATTTTTCTCAATAAAGTTTGCATATTTCATTCGGAAATTTTAGTAATCTACTCATTCATAAGTACTTTAACAAATTTGTAAATTTCATTGCATTCTGACAATTCCCTCTAGGTGTAATGTTTTTTTTTTTGTCTTAGAGTGCATTAAATGTCTTGTTGGACTTGGAGCTACACTCTTATTTCAGTATTAAAAGACATAACAGGGAGTAATCTCGAAACGTTGCCAATTGCCCCTTGCGTTGCTTCAGTGCGACGTTAATGCAACTCCTACCTATTCCTATTCATTATCTGATCGGTTTCTCAATTAACTTTCCTTCTCCCCAATTGTTACAAAAGACGCGATAGGTATTCTATTACAACTCGAACTGGCAATGGAAAGCATTATCACAATTTGGTAGTTGCGAAATAAGTACCGCTCACCAAACGCAAGCGAGATACCCAATCTCTTTCACTTCTCAGTCAACCCCTCCGTTCCAAAACAACACTTCCCCTCACCTAATTCATCGCGCAAACCGAACGACTCTCCTTTCGTCGCCTTCACACCCCAGAAAGCAAAACAGGCAGATAATTATTATCATCCGCATTTGCTATTGAGTCGCGAAACTTCATCGCAGGGGCACATCTTATCGACTTTCCAGCGTCCTAGGGTAGGTTCGAGAGCACTGAGAATAACCCCTTTCCCTTCCAATGTTCCTGTAATTATTTATCGATCTTAAATCATGAGGAACAAGCAATTATTATCAGTCACTGCAGTACGAAAAGGCGCCCTGATGAAACCGTGAATGTCCCGAGTTTAATTCAATAAGCAAGTAAGACACAATTTAACAGAGATCAGATTTATGATGTTAGGGGGAAGGTCTTAGCACGGGAATTAAACACCCGCTAACGAGGAGTGAAGGATGGAGATTGCTGGGTTGGAATCTTCGGTGAAACGAAGGGAGGACGCTTGGTTGGCTTTCGAAAACCATTGATGGTGTCTGGATCGGTGGCTTGTGGGTGTCATTATGTGTGACAAACTCATGAAGGATTGTAGGAATGGGACTATCAATATACTGTGAAGTCGGTCTGTGATGTGTAACTAAAATTTACAAGCTTTTGGGTATGCTTTCTTGAGTACTTATGAAGAAATATAAATATAGTATGAAGTGGAAACTATATATATGAATCGGTCTGGATCGGTGGCTTGTGGGTGTCATTATGTGTGACAAATTCATGCTTTCTTGCTTACTTATGAAGAAATATAAATATAGTATGAAGTGGAATATATATATATGAATCGGTCTGGATCGGTGGCTTGTGGGTGTCATTATGTGTGACAAATTCATGAAGAATTGTAGGATTGGGACTATCAATACACTGTGAAGTCGGTTTGTGATGTGTAACTAAACTTTACAAGCTTATGCTTTCTGTATGCTTATGAGTATGCTTTCTTGAGTACTTATGAAGAAATATAAATATAGTATGAAGTGGAAACTATATATATGAATCGATCTGAATCGGTGGCTTGTGGGTGTCATTATGTGTGACATACTCATGAAGGATTGTAGGATTGGGTCTATCAATATACTGTGAAGTCGGTCTGTGATGTGTAACTAAGATTTACAAGCTTTTGGGTATGCTTTCTTGAGTACTTATGAAGAAATATAAATATAGTATGAAGTGGAAACTATATATATGAATCGGTCTGAATTGGTGGCTTGTGGGTGTCATTATGTGTGACAAATTCATGCTTTCTTGCTTACTTATGAAGAAATATAAATATAGTATGAAGTGGAAACTATATATATGAATCGGTCTGGATCGGTGGCTTGTGGGTGTCATTATGTGTGACAAATTCATGAAGAATTGTAGGATTGGGACTATCAATATACTGTGAAGTCGGTTTGTGATGTGTAACTAAACTTTACAAGCTTATGCTTTCTGTATGCTTATGAGTATGCTTTCTTGAGTACTTATGAAGAAATATAAATATAGTATGTAGTGGAATCTATATATATGAATCGGTCTGAATCGGTGGCTTGTGGGTGTCATTATGTGTGACAAATTCATGAAGAATTGTAGGATTGGGACTATCAATATACTGTGAAGTCGGTTTGTGATGTGTAACTAAACTTTACAAGCTTATGAGTATGTTTTCTTGAGTACTTATGCAGAAATATAAATATAGTATGAAGTGGAAACTATATATATATGAATCGGTCTGGATCGGTGGGTTGTGGGTGGCATTATGTGTGACATACTCATGAAGGATTGTAGGATTGGGACTATTAATATACTGTGAAGGTTTGTGTTGTGTAACTAAAATTTACAGGCTAATGGGTATGCTTTCTTGAGTACTTATGAAGAAATATAAATATAGTATGTAGTGGAATCTATATATATGAATCGGTCTGAATCGGTGGCTTGTGGGTGTCATTATGTGTGACAAATTCATGAAGAATTGTAGGATTGGGACTATCAATATACTGTGAAGTCGGTTTGTGATGTGTAACTAAACTTTACAAGCTTATGAGTATGTTTTCTTGAGTACTTATGCAGAAATATAAATATAGTATGAAGTGGAAACTATATATATATGAATCGGTCTGGATCGGTGGGTTGTGGGTGGCATTATGTGTGACATACTCATGAAGAATTGTAGGATTGGGACTATCAATATACTGTGAAGGTTTGTGTTGTGTAACTAAAATTTACAGGCTAATGGGTATGCTTTCTTGAGTACTTATGAAGAAATATAAATATAGTATGAAGTGGAAACTATATATATGAAGCTACATTGTAAAGTGTAATTTTGAGTTTACAGAAGGTAATACTTATCTAAGGAATTATGAAAATACGTATATTCCATTACATGAAATTATTAAGCTTCCCTATATATATATATATAAAACATGTAACACAAAGCTGTATTTTTATGATGATGTTTGCTATATGGTAAATACGATGTGATAATATTTTGAGAAAATGAATTGCGATGTGGTAGTAAACACAACTTTATTGAATAGAGATCTGCGATATATTACACAGACTACGTCCATTTTGCGAACGTGATATGTTACAAGAACAGTTGTTCTTGTTTTATAGTTGCATAGATAGATGACAATGCATGAATTATGATACTATTAAGAACATGAAATATTGAGTGCGATTACAGAAAAGAACATGAATTAAATATAATTATTTTACACTTCGGAATGAGGCGTTAACAACGGTTATTGGCAAAAGTAGGTATTAATCTCGAGGATCAAATTAAAACTTTCAATAAAATCGACTTATATTTAAAATGACATAATTTAGATAATTAATTAGTTTAATAATAGGTAATTTATTAGATAAAATGGCCATTTTTTACTTTTCTAGCATGACTTTTTATCTATTCAGTTTGTCAGGATTATAGGATGGATAATATCGGATTCGAATCTTTTGTGAAAAAAAAAGGAAGGACGCGTGGGTAAATTTGGAAAACCATTCATGGAGTCGGTGACTTGTGGGGTTCATTGAGTGTGACATACTAATGAATGATTGTAGGTAGGTATTTAATTAACGTAGCACTGGAGCAACACAACGTGCTATTGAAGATTCATGGGAGTGGAACTATCAATCAATACACTATTCAATTGCTTTGTAAAGTGTAACTTAAATTTACGAGTTTAAGTATGCTTTCCTGTGGACTTCTGAAAAAAATATCCTTCTTCATGAAACAGCTGAACATTTATAAAGCAAACAACAAAGCTGTTAAGGGCAATTGCCTGAAAAGAAAAAATATTTCAATAAAATTTATGTATACTTAAAAAACGTAATTTTAATCCTTCTTTGCATAATGGTGCAAATTTCCATCATAACATTGAATGCCCAAATATTATATAAAAGAACAAGTTCACTTTAAGTTGATCGTGTCTGGATACCTTTTTAATGTCCATTGCATAAAAAAACATAGCTGTCAAAAATAAGCAAGTGTCACTATCAGTAAAACGAGCTTGAAGTTGTCATTCCGCTGTTGTAGTTGCAATAAACGTATGATTTCATTTTTAATTTTGTTTTATTATATTTTAGTTTCTATTTCTAAAAAAGTGAAAATTAGTGGAATAAAGGTTTGTAACACGTGTTTATGTTATTTTTTGAGCAATTTCTGAAAAAGTTTGCGTTAAATTTAAAAAATACCACATGATACCATCCTATTGTTTTTTGCTAAATTTATACTATAAATATATACTAAGATTTTTTTAACCATCTTTCCTTTAATTTTGAACATGAATAATATCACCTTGATTTATTTCACCAATAAAGAAAAAATCATGCAAAGAAGGGTTAAAGAATGATCAATCAGATCAAAATAAAACATTCTGTAATTTTCCAACATTTTGTACTTTTCTAACATTTGTAGGATGCATATAATTGGATTCGGATAGATTTCAAACACAATTGATGTAGACTTGCTTCGGTGGCTTGTGGATATAATTATGTGTGACATACTCATGACGGATTGTAGGAGTGGAACTGTCAATATACTATGAAGTTGCACTCTACTAGGCAAATTAAATTTACAAGCTTATGAAATTTTCCCAATAACATGTCAGATTGCAAGAGTAATGGATTAGCAACCGGACGGTTGCGAGTTCGAAACTAGGCCTAATCAAAGAGAGTTGTGAAATTGGGGGCTAATGCAGGTTAAATCTGATGTGGTCTCTAATATCCTCATGTTGGCGTGCTGGGAAAGTTTGGAAAGTGGCGTGCCAGCTCATGGTGTTAGCCTACGGATTTGACCCCAGACCGTCGTTAATAGCGGATTCTGTAACTTCTATTCCACTGTGTGGCATGAATTTGCTACCAACCCATCTACCGAAGGACCTATGCCGACTAACCGGTATGGTGGTTAAGGTGTTAGATTGGAATGTTCCTGGTTCGAATTAGGGATGCGACATCGATAGCAAAGCATCGATGTTGATAATACATCGACCCAAAAACATCGATGTTTTTATAATTCAGTGCATTTAAACTTTTCCCCATTTCTTAAAACTGGTTTAGCAACTTGTGATATTACATCGACAGCAAAACATCGATGTTTTGAAGCTTTGATGTTCAAAATTAATCATCGATGTTGTTAATACATCGCCCCCAAAGCATCGATGTTTTTAAAATTCAGTGTATTTAAACTTGTTTCCCCATTTCCTAAAACTGGTTTAGCAACTAGTGATGCGACATCGGCTCCAATACATCGATGTTTTTTCTAAAACATCAATGTTTAGAAAACATCGACATCGATGTCGCATCCCTACTTTTCAGACCCTTCATCCTTGGTCACTTTGGTCTAAAAGTATGTTCAATTTGCTATTTATGAAAATTGTGCTACTTGGTTATTTTTTAAATTTTTATAACGGTACTTTTTTCATTTAAAAATAAAACATCGACAACGTAAAAACATCGACAGGTATAAACATCCATGTTTTTTAAAAAACATCGATGTTTTGAAAACATCGACATCGATGTCGCATCCCTAGTTCGAATCCGAATCAGTGCATGGATGTTTGCAAATCTTTAGTGTAGAGGCGATTGGTGTACTTTAAATCTGTCGTGGCCGAAAGTCCTCACGTTGGCTTGGTATGGAAGGTTGGAGAGTGGGGTGCCAACTCAGGTGTTGCCTCGTTACCTGACCGTGGATCAAAATTACGATGTGTTGTTCTCCGATCTCTCTCTTACGGGATTGAACCCGGACCGTCGTTAAAAGCCCGTAATGTTGCTCTAGTACGACGATAAGTAAAATTACCTTACCAAAGGACTTATGAAAAAATATATCACTTCGTAAAACCATTAAACACTATTAAAAACTAAGAAAACGGTTATTGTAGAAAGGAAGCATCGCACTCAAGGATCCAATGAAGCAGTCAAGAGCTCATTTTCAAGAGTGTAAGGGCATCACCATCCCGAGGTGCCAAGGAGATTAATTCTTCCTGTTTTACCCTAGCATACCCTTCTACGTTTTGCTATTTTGTTCTTTATTTATTGTTTAGGGCCGTGGTGCACAATTGGAAGGGTAACGTATTATCAACCGTGGTTGTTGAAAATTCAAATTTAAACAAAGACCGTCGTTTGGATAGGGGAGTTTTGCATGTTAAATTAGTCGTGATCAAATTGGTTTGGTGTGAAAATTTGTAGAATGGTGTACCAGCTGAGGTATTGCATCGTCATCTCACTGTATTTAAAAATGATTTGGTGTTGTCATCGGATCTTTCCCTTCAGGTATGATCCCGTACCGTCTTTAATTAACCATTTTTTTTTTGCACCGGTGTGAAGTTAGTTAAAATACCTAATGATGTCTCGTACTTAGAGGATATTGACCTATTAAAACCCATTCTCTCCAAACAAACCGACGATAATTTAATAAAACCTACAATATATAATCTAAAAATACTCAAAGAAACATCATTTTAAAGTGTGAATCATAAGGAAGTGAAGTCAGTTTGTACTTTTTTTTATATGATATTTTATGTGTTTATCCATTCCGTTTGTTAAGATTATACGATGGAGATCGCTGGATAAAAATCTTTGGTCAAACAAAGCGGGAGGGGGTTTATACGGGTAGGTTTCCGAAACCGTTGATGGAATCTGGCTGAGTGGCTTGTGGGTGTTGGCGAGTACGACGCACTCTGTTATGGGTATATGAATCAAAACTATCACTATATTATAAAGTTGAATTTCAAAGTATAATTGAAATATACAAGCTTAAGTATACGTTTTCAAGTCATTTTGAAAGGGATTCAATTGATGTTTGCATAGTAAAAATTATTCTAGTTTATGTTTCATTTGTATCAGTGCATTTTGTGTCCTTGAAAATTTCTTTATAAATCTATAAAGCATTGAAACCCCGATTAATACAAAATTGCACTCACAGACTACTTTACAATAGAGAAATGTAGAGTAGCTGAAAATAGAGGCACTTTGTACTTTACTAATAAGATAATTTCGCAAATTTTATAATTGTTTTGATGCAAAAGTTCGTCCCACTTAGAATTGTCTAGCAAAACCGAAGTATCTTTTCAGACGTGTATAGTTTGGATGTTGTTGAAAAAAAGGAATTTCAACACAGGAAAAAGGTAGAAAATTTTGGTTAGGGTGGGTTTTTAAAATTAAGGGGGTCCGGGACACATTGAAAATTTTTTTTAATAATTAATTTAGAATTTTGAATTTTTTTGTACTGATTATCCATTTAACTAATAAGCGAAATCACAACACAAAATTTTTCCAAAAGTTTTTTAAAAATTTTAAATTAAAATTTTTTGAAAAAAAGAGGGGTTATTTTAAATTGCTAAAACTCAAAATATTCTTGATCAATTTTCAAAATTCTTGCAGTAAATTATTCACAAATTTATAAACTTTAATTTGATTCAGCAATTTAAAAAATATTAATTTAATAAAAAATAAAAAATATTTGAATAAAAAATTTTGAAAATTGTAAGGTATTTTTTTTTAAAAAGGTCATATTTTTAAAAGTAAATATTTGTTTCAAATTTGCTGAATCAAAATTAAAGTATAATGTTTGAAAAATATCTATTCCAAATTTTAACCTTTAAACTTTGTCGGTTTTTGACTTATAGCAATTTGAATACAGGAAATCTTGAAGAAAAGTATCATAGAGAAAAACGCATTTAAAGTTTTAAAGACAGATGTTGTTGCCATGACAACAACTGTCAAGAGTGTTAGATTTTCAAAACAACGCACCACAAAAATTATTACATCTCTAGTTATAATTAAGATTGAAACATGATTTAGACGTCATTTTAAGCAGAAAAATACAGAGAATTTCTTAAAATATTAAAAAAAAATTCGAAAAGTAGACGATTTTTGTGTCTCGGACCCCCTTAAGCATTAGAAATGACAGAAAGTAAGGAGCATTTTCGACATTTTTTTTTTACTTCCGAAAAGGCAAGAGGGTTTTGCAGACGCAAAAGCATATATGTGTCGTGTAGGGTAAGGGGTGGCGTTTGGCGATTCCAAAATGAATTGGAGGCCCATGGTTACCGGATTACCGGATTAACAACCGGGGAAGGGGGGGGGTCTTAGTTTATATCCAACAAAGGATCGTCAAGTACAAAGGAGGCTGATGCACGTTAAAACTGTCATAGACTCAAATGTCCTGTGTGGAAATTTCAAGAGGGTGGTACCAGCTCAAGTGTGACATCGTCATTTGACCATAGTTACAGATTACGTGTTGTCTTCCATCTTTTCCTACGGGTTTGATCCCGGACAGTCCTCAACCCGCCCAGTGTTATGTTACAGTGTGACGTTCATTCAATACCTACCTGCCAAAATGAATTCGCATTTTTATTAAAACTGCTTTTATCTATTCACTTTTTCAAAATGAATTTCTTCACATTTTATGCAAGATATAAGTATGAAAGTATGCGTATTTTAAAATATGCCTATGAACATTTTCTTGAAGGCTGGTTGAAAAATGTTTTTTGGACGTTTGCTTTAAATTTAAAATATCGTTGAAACAAGGAAGGTGGGTAGATGCTAAGCTAAAAAACGCTTCTTTCTTTGAAATATTACAAAATATGCATGCGGCTTTTACCGTTATCTTTCCAAGGGTTTTAAGATTTAAAACAAGGTTTTCCAAACTCTATGCACCTAATCCTGTCTTTTTCGCATAAAAAGGTATCACGCCCTCACGTTCAATTTTTACATATATATTCTCTTCGCTACCTCGATCTACATACGTGGACCTCGACTCTTTCGCCTTAAAAATAATCTTTTTGTTAAAATTGATAGTTGCGAATTCGGGTACACGTCCGTAGATGTCTAAGCTTCCGATTGACACCAAAGGATGACAGTAAAAATCGGTAGTTCCTGTGGAATATTTATTATTCAAAAGCGATTCTTAAGAAATAGCTTCGTCTCAACGTGCTCGTAAAAGAAAGTAAATTTCATTTGTTTTTTAATAATTTTTAAATCCTTTAGTAAATGTGGTATGATTGATAATTTCTATGTGATGAAATAGTTTTTCTTATTTAAATCTGTATTTTGTGCAGTTTAGAGCGTTACATATATACTAAGTCCACGTATTTGGACGTGAGTACTTTGCGGTTAAAATTGGTGATCTTATCTTGTACATTTTTTCCTTTAAAGGCATAACAAACAGTCTGTTTTGAACCAATTACGGTATTTCATGAAATTTTTATCATTTTTTAAATAAAAAGTATAACATTATTCGATAATCTAAAAATTTTATTTGGATTCTATTTTTAGGCATAAGTATCGGAAAATTCATGTTAATATATCTTAGCAATACTAAATGTAGTTTTTCAATAGAAATTTTTACTGAAAAAGAAATTCAAGCTCTCTTGCAAGGAAGTGATTTGTCCGATGGACCAGATGAAAGGGATGATAGGTGGTCAGAACTCTTGCTAGAGTCGTTGATTATGAAAGGTTTCTGATTATGAAAGTGACTGAAAAAAAAATCTCCAATTAAACCTGATGCAGAATAGCCTTGGTCACCTTCTATTCCTTCAAGGAAAGCAGGTGAACTTAGGAAATCCAAGGGGGATGGTGTATTTTGTTCAATTATGTACCCTTATAACATATTTTACACCTTTATTTTTAAGGGCTCGAAACTTATCTAATTAAACTTTTATTTATTTCGTGTATACCAAAATGCTTTATTGTAAAGAAATCTAAATTATTTTAAGCCCCCAGGGGCATTCCTTTTTTAGGTTTGTACGGGCTTCACAACCCCGGGGTACCTGAGTGATCTTCCCTCCCTTTCCTTTTCCCTCTCTTCTACCCTTCTGCTTTTTGCTTTTTCTTCCTCCCTCGTTGTGGTTGCCTCTTCGGAGGTGAGGGCTCCCCCTGAGAAGCTTTTCGCCAGTCTGTGCTTTTAGCTCCTCTTGGGGATTATATCACCCACGTGTTTGCCGTGCGTGGAGACCTGTGTCTTCGGAAAGGGTGATCCTGGTGATTGAGGGACAACATAACGCCCCAATACATTGCTTCGGCTCCTGCTTCGGGTAAACAGGAAATGTACTTCGGTCCCAGTACATTAATCGGCTGGTGGGTATACCCTGCTTGGGCTAAGGACCCGCTCACCAACTAGCTCCTTAGGGCAGTCATAGAGGTGAGTTGGGTTCGTATAGTCCCTGGCTAGCACCGGTACATGAACCTGTACCCCCTCGTTGGACTCCATGGTGGGTGGTGCCGCCGGGGACTGAACATTTATTTTTCAAATATGGAAAATCTAAATTCAACTCCTCCTTCAGTGGAGCACCAAAGTAATAAGAAAAATGAAAATAATTTACCAGATCAAAAATTCTTTATCATGAAAAGTAATGAAGGAAATCTGAAAAACTTATCAGCTATTCTACTACACAAAACAATATTAAGAGTGGTCGGAGACACAAAAAACAAAAAACCTTGCAGGAGATGTACTCATTGAAGTTTCTAATAAATCACAGGCTTTAAATATCCAAAAAATAAAATCCGTTGGTTCAATAGAAGTGACAGTTACACGCCACAAAACTCTAAATTCATCCCGAGGCGTAATATCTGAATCCGATTTAGTTCATGACACCGAACAAGATATCTTAGAATCCCTGTCCAATCAATATGTAATCAATGCAAAAAGAATAACTATATCAAGAAATGGCCAAAGAATACCCACCAAACACTTAATAATAACCTTCAATACACCAAGCATACCAAAACACGTAAAAATAGCCTATATGAATTGCCCAGTTAGACCTTTCATACCAAATCCTGTCCGTTGCTTTAAATGGCAAAGATTCGGCCACTCTTTCATAGCTTGCCGTGGCAAAGAGACCTGTGCAAAATGCTCTAGTACAGATCATAAGACCGATATCTGTACATCATCATCCCTTTGCTGTGTCAACTGCAAAGGTGATCATCCAGCTTTTGCCAGGTCTTGCCCTAAATTTCAAAACGAAAAAGAAATACAAACAATTAAAATTCAACAAAATTTTTCATTTCCGGAGACCCGAAAAATTGTTAAAGATCGCACCCCGAAACCTGGAATATCTTACTCTTCAATAGTTAAAAAGACCTTCAAAACCAACGGAACTCAAACCGATGTAACTATGTTTGAGCCATCTGACCAACATAAAACTTCATCCAACCAACCCATAACGCCTTCTTTTTCTAAAGCATCAGCTACAACCTCAACAAATACAAAACACATAAACCAAACAAATCGTCCTACAAATACTTCTTTAAAAAGAACCATATCATCAGAACAAAATAACATTAAAATTCCAAAAAGTTCTTCTCAAACATCTCTTCAGCCCGTCGTTTCATCCAAAATCTTGATAACTAATCCTTCCACTAGTGACCTCATTAATCTCTATAACAGTGAAAGCGATATTTCCTCTATAGAAGATGAGGAATTGGAGACTTTACCGCACCAGTTCAAGAAGGATCCTAGGCAAGACAAACATCGTCCTAGGACGAGAAACCACAAGTAGTTTTTCTCTTCTTTTATACTTTATTTTTATGGCTTCCTTTCTTTCCTGGAACTGCCGGGGGTTTCGTCAAAAAATTGATGACGTAAAAGACATCATAAATAAACACAAGCCAGCTGCAATCGCCCTCCAGGAGACCTATTTAAGAAACAATGATACCACCAACATTCGTCATTTCACTATATTCAGAAAAGATTACGATGATGGCCAAAGAGCATGTGGAGGTGTTGCTTTGCTTACCTCCCATGACTTACCAGTTACTCAAATTAATCTCAAAACAAATCTCCAAGCTGTAGCTGTAAGACTTCATGTCAATACTTTAATAACAATATGCAACTTATACCTACCTCCTAATACCCATATCGTCACTTCTGACTTAAATAATTTAATAGATCAACTTCCGCAACCATTCATCATACTTGGTGACCTAAATGGCCATCATATTCTCTGGGGCAGTTCAGATATTAATTCTAGAGGCAAGCAAATTGGAAAAATAATTACAGACAATGATTTATGTATTATGAATAACGGCCAACCTACTTACTTTCACTCACCTTCACTTACTTACCATTCAATAGATCTGGCAATTTGCACTCCTTCAATTTTACCATTTTGGACTTTTTCTGTGGATTCTTACCTCTACAATAGCGACCATTATCCTATAAAACTAAAATATGCAGGCCAATACCAACCCCACACTGACAGCCAGTCCAACTATATTTTTGAAACTGCCAACTGGCCACTTTTTACTACCCTTGCAGACATTTCTAACCTGGTAGAAAATGATAACATCGATGAAGTCACTGAAAAAATAACAGACATAATTATAGCTGGTGCTGACGCCTCAATTAAAAAAGTCAGAAATGCGCCTAAAAAACAAAAGAAACCTTGGTGGAATGAGGAATGCAGCGATGCGTATCGGAAGCAAAGGAAAGCCTTGAATATCTTCAATAGATATCCAACAAGAGAAAATTTTATTGTTTATAAAAAAACAAAAGCAACCTTTCGAAAAATTCAACGACTTAGTAAGAGGGGTTCTTGGATAAATTATGTTGATAGTATCAATAGTAAGACCATATGTAAGCAACTATGGAACAGGATTAAAAGAATTTCCTGTGTTTACCCCAATAGACAAATTCCTATTTTAGAACATAACAATCAAATACTATCGGCACCCAAAGACATAGCAAACACTATTGCTTCATGTCTTTCGGAAATATCCACCTCCAACAATTACACTGAAAGTTTAAAAAAAATTAAAGTTGCATCTGAAAGGACTAAAATTAATTTTACTTCAAACCGTACATTATCTTATAATTGTGATTTTACTTTTTATGAATTGACAAAGGCTCTATCCTCAGTTCATAAATCAAGTCCTGGCCCAGATAATATTAGTTACGTTATGCTCAAATATCTATCAAATAGTTCTCTAAATAATCTCCTGAAATTTTACAACAGAATTTGGACCGAGCACACTTTTCCGCAGTCATGGCGATACGCTACTATAATACCCATACTGAAACCGAACAAAGACCCCAAGAATCCTTCGAACTACCGTCCGATAGCCTTGACAAGCTGGGTATGCAAAGTTCTTGAAAAGATGGTCAACGCAAGGCTAATGTATATTTTAGAAAAAGATAAATGTCTCTCCCCACTTCAAAGTGGCTGCAGAAAAAACCGTTCTACTATTGACACTCTTGTTGCTTTCGAGTCTGAAATCAGAAATTCAGAAATGCATTTGTAGAAAATAAACATCTCGTCTCTCAATTTTCTTCGACATCGAAAAAGCTTATGATCGAACGTGGAGACATGGAATTTTAAAAGACCTTTTTTAAAAATGACATAAGAGGAAATCTGCCTATTTTATCCAAAATTTCTTAGAGAAAAGGTATTTTAAAGTAAGGATTGGATCGATTTTATCCGATATTTTTATTCAAGAGGAGGGAGTGCCACAAGGCAGTGTTTTAAGTGTGACTCTATTTATTTTAAAGATTAATGATATTGTTTCTAATTTGCCTCCGTCTGTAAAAGGTCTTATTTACGTTGACGATCTGCAAATTTCATGCGCAGCTAAAGACATTCGTTTAATAGAGAGACAACTTCAACAGGCCGTTAACAAAATCACTAATTGGACTAACGAAAATGGCTTCAGCTTTGCACCTTCAAAAACTGCATTTGTTCATTTCTGCAGAAAAAGAAATCTTCATCTTGACCCTGAAATATTCTTCAAAGATATTTTAATTAATGTTGTGGACAATTTTAAATTTTTAGGTATCACATTTGACAAGAAGTTGACTTTTCAACCGCATATCTTAAATCTACGCAAACGTTGTGAAAAAGCTCTTAACATCTTACGAGTTTTATCTAAGTTATCATGGGGATCTGATCGGAATTGTCTTTTAAAAATTTATAGAGGTTTAATACGATCTAAATTAGATTACGGCTGCGTGGTGTATGACTCAGCCAGAAAATCTGCTCTACAAACACTGAACACTATCCATCACACAGCTTTGCGTTTATGTACTGGTGCCTTTAGAACTTCACCCATTAACAGCTTGTATGTAGATTCTTTTGAACCTTCCCTGGACTTAAGACGACAGTTGTTATCACTGGAATACTATTTTAGAATTACCTCAACCCCTCATCACCCATTGCATACCATTCATCATAGCCCATATTTAAAACGCCTTTATCAAGCAAAAACATCCTTCATCCGTACATTCCACTTGAGAATGCTGGATCTGATGAACGGATCCGAAATTTCTTCACTTGACGTCACCCAGAAAAAACTGTATGCTTTCTCTCCTTGGTTTAATCATGATTTTCAATTTCAAAACCCGTTCCAAAATTTCTATAAAGCAGATACCTCTGATGTTGTATACAAACAACTCTTTCAAAAGCATATAGAAAAGCACTCTCATTTTATACAAGTTTACACGGACGGGTCGAAAAGGACAAACTTTGTTGGAGCTGCGTTCACTATTAATCACTCTGTTCACAGTTTTAAACTTCATTCTTCATCTTCTGTTTTTACCTCTGAAATCATGGCTATATATAAAGCATTGGAATATATATCTGATCATTGTCATAAAAACTGTATCATTTTCACTGATTCATTAAGCGTTTTACAGTCATTGAAACATCCTGATCATGACAGTCATCCCATTGTTTCAGAGTCACTGAAAAAAATTTATCATCTTTCATCCAAAAATTTTAACTTGGTACTTTGCTGGATTCCATCTCATGTTGGGATATCTGGTAATGAAATTGTCGACAAAGCCGCTAAATCGGCCGTAACTAATATTAATCATACCATTCCTTATTGCGACTTGAATTTGTGCATTTACAAATTTTTAGAAGAAAAATGGCAGCAGGAATGGAATGAACAAACCGAGAACAAACTCTTCATGCTTTAAAACCAAATATATCTGACTGGAAATCACTACCTCTAAGAAGACAAAATGTAATACTAACACGTCTCCGTATTGGACATACTCGGATAACACACAGACACCTCCTCTTTGGAGAAGATCATCCCATTTGTAACTACTGCATTTGCCCACTAACCGTAAAACATATTTTAATAGAATGTTCTCATTTTAATAGGCAACGACATAAACATTTTAATTCTTATAACTTGACTTTAGAAGACATGATTGGAGAGAATCCTCATCCAGATATTTTTAGCTTTTTACATGACATTGGTTTTATCCATCACATATAATTTTATGTAGTATTCATTCATTATGTTTTGACTCATTTCACTTTTTTTATTATATTATATATTTGATTTTTTATCTTGAGTTTGGCATAATATGTCACAAGAGGACTCAATGCCACCAAAATCATATCCAATCCTAAATTATTTTAAAATATTGTAATTACCAAGTGACAATAAACTTGATTTTATCTTAATAATTTTAGAATGTAAAAAAGTTCTTCTGAATACATGGTTTGAGATCTACCTGAGCCACATACATAAATAAATGTTTTCTTTAAGAATTTCGATATGAAAGTCTAATAACTTTTATCTTCGAAGAAATTGCAGATCAACCCAATCTGTTCAAAAGAGGGATCATAAATCCTTTGCGTCATGTAAAATAACTGCTTCATAAAATATCACATGCAATAAAAATTGTTTCTGTGTCTTATTTCCTACACATATTGTGTTTTCTTAAAGTGATAATGATATAGTATGTACAAAATTTATGTTTAGTAGCAATAAATTGTACCTATGCATGTGAAAAAGCACTTCCCAAGAAACAATTAAACATTAAAAAAAATTTAAAACATGTATTTTGTAGTTCTAACCTTTGAATATTGTTATTATACTTATAAATTGATAATAATACAGCACTATAAAAAAATATCAGGTCTTAAGTCAATATCTTATTATTTGAAATTTATTGCGCTTTCAGCATAACTGTGACCCGATTGAAAAGACGTATGTGTACTCAAAATGTTTAGCCCCCTAGGATTCCATCATTTAAAAGAGGAATTTACTTGAGAACTTTGAAGTATTTCATAATATTTATCAGATAAAAAAACCTGATTTTTAATTGAATGTTTCATGGTAGGTAGTGAATATGTTAGAACAGAAACTTCATATGTAACTAAGATAATTTACTTAACCAACACTGAGAATATTATGCAGAGTAAGAAGGTGAGAATTCAAACTGTAGACTGATCAAATGATTAAGTAGAATATGATAATCATTCATATTTCATTAGAGGGATAATTATTTTTGACGTTAGTAAAGACATCAAGGATATTGTTTTCCAATATTATCCACAGCTCGTCTTTGCCATGCATGTAGAACTGTATTTTCCTCTGCCTCATACGATGAATGTGAGGTCCTTGCATTCGATTTTTTTACCATACTACGCCTTAAAACTTTTCAACCGGTTACATAAGAGGGAGAAAGAATTCAGCATTGTGAGGGCATAACATAGTTGTTTCAGATTTATTTAGCATTGAGGTTTACAGTTTCTTCTCTTCAAAGTATTTCTGCACCAGAATACCACCCAAGAAATCAACACAGAAGGTGGATAGATATTTTAATTAACACAACGGGCTATTGACGACGGTCCGGGATCAATCCCAACGGGAAAGAATCAATGACAACACCACGTAATTTTGAATTACGGTCGATGACAAGACAACACCTGAACTGGCACCCCACTCTCAAAACTTCCACACGACGCCAACTTGAGGACATTTGAGGCCACGGTATATTTAACATGTACCAGACCCTTTTGTACAAGACGGTCTTTGGTCTGATTCGAACTCGCAACCCTGATACCTTATCCGTTATTTTACCAACTGGACTACCGAGGTCTTACGTTTTTGCAGTGGATTGGATTTGTAGTAAAAAAGGAACGTCACAGAGAAATCTAAAGGCAAACTGAACGCCTTCGCAATTGACATACCAGAGTCATCCATCCCTCTATTTTACTCTGAGAGAGAGCTCCTAATTGTATTTTGTCCTTAACTCCATTAAATGATCATCACATTTAATCTTGATTGCCTGACCTTTCTTTAATCAGCCTTTTCGGATTTTTTTTTAATTCAGAAGATTTGATTGAGGAAAACCTCATTCAAATCTCTTTGCCGTCTTACATACTATTGGGTTTTAAATGTCATCTAATTTATTTCTTCAATCCAAAATGCCTAAGCAATTTACATGTTTAGAATTAATTTTCGTATTTAAATTAAAATGGCAAAACTAACTGCATTTTTAGCCCAGCTTTTTACGCAAATAGTTACTTTTATAACTTTGTGTCGAGAACAGAATATCCTGCGTTGGATATTGCCCTACAAAATGCAATCCACAGTAAAATTAGCAACAGTTTGCCTTTACTTTGTGTTATCTGAAGGTAAGCAATTTTAACCTTTTCGCTTCGGCGCTTAGATTTTATCAATCGTCTCATAGAAGGGCTCTTTGGCCTGACTCTCCGAGACCCCTTACTTAATTACTAAACTTGAACGATAATGCCGTGAGTGGAATTTACGACTGACCCTTTCCTTTCATAGTATTTTGCGAATCGTTTAGCGTGAGAAGAGAGATCCCAAGAGAGACTTTCTGCTTTTCCTAAAGCGTTCACACCTCACGGTTGGTAGGGTATGGGTGCACCGAACAAAACGTGGGACTCTCTAGAAGGTCAATCGATGACTGCTCGTTAATGGTGACCGATGCCAGCGGTCACTTAAAAGATGGTAAACATCTACAATACACAGATCTTTACCATGCCGCTGGTGTAAACGAAATTTTTGTGGTAACAATTGTATATCTGCAGCAGTGCAAATGTTAAAACAAGTTCTTTCGCTATTGTACTAAATGGAACTTTCAAGAAAATTTATTTGTTATAAATAACTAATCATGAATATGATCAATATAATTTCTTGCGTTTCCCTTAAAGATGGCGAAGTTTGAAAATGTCACATGATTGGTACAATAGTGCAATATTGGTAGGGAGATGAATAAAAGTGGTATTGATAGTTTACATAGAAATTCATCATTTTTACAACTTGAGTTTCGGAAAGTTTCTTAAGGGGTCATAGGACTCTTAAAAATGATCCGTGTAAGAAAAAAAACATCCTTTTTCAAACCAATATAACTTATTAATGAAACAAAGCAGAATTTTGAAACTTTTACCATATAATATTCACATATATTTACATTGTTTGACAAATTTGTATTTAATTAAAAAAAGTTTTAAAAAAGTTATTAAGAAATATAAATTTAACACTTTTTAATATCAATATTTTACTGCGCGCAGGATTCTGAAGTACAAAATTCATCAAAATGTACAAAATTAATTTTATCTAATAGAAAAATGTTCAGTTTTGATGTTATACATACTTTTTAAAAAATTTAGAAACAAAAAATATTAAAAAAAAATATTATTTAAAAAAATTTTTAATTTTAAGAATTTTTTTTATTAAAACGCCTAAAAAAAAATTTCTGTTTATAATTAGTTTGAAAATTGATGTATAAGTCATAAATGAACTCATTTTGAGTATATGTATGAAATTTCAGATTAAAATGATAAATAGTTTCTGAGAAATCCTGCGCGCAAACTAAAATTTTGTGTTTTGAGAAAAATGAAGTTAAAGTTGAAAAATGTGATAAAAAAAATTCTGTTAATAATTGGTCTAAAAATTGATGTATAGGTCATAAAGGAACTTATTTTGTGTATATGTACGAAATTTCAGATTACTATGATAAATAGTTTCTGAGAAATCCAACGCGCTAACTAAAATTTTGTGTTTTGAGAAAAATGAAATTTAAGTTGAAAAATTTGTTTTAAAAAAATTCTGTTAATAATTGGTGTGAAAATTTATGTATAGATCATAAAGGAACTTATTTTGAGTATATGTATGAAATTTCAGATTAATATGATAAATAGTTTCTGAGAAATCCACAAGCAAACTAAAATTTTGTGTTTTGAGAAAAATGAAATTTAAGTTGAAAAATTTGTTAAAACAAAATTCTGTTAATAATTGGGGTGAAAATTTATGTATAGATCATAAAGGAACTTATTTTGAGTATATGTATGAAATTTCAGATTAATACAATAAATAGTTTATGAGAAATCCAACAAGCAAACTAAAATTTTGTGTTTTGAGAAAAATGAAGTTAACGTTGAAAATTTTTTAAAACAAAATTCTGTTAATAATTGGTCTGAAAATTGATGTATAGGTCATAAAGGAACTCATTTTGAGTGTATGTATGAAATTTCAGGTTAATATGATAAATAGTTTCTGAGAAATCCAACGCGCAAACTAAAATTTTGTGTTTTGAGAAAAATAAAGTTAACGTCGAAAAAATTTTTTAAACAAAATTCTGTTAATAATTGGTCTGAAAATTGACGTATAGGTCATAAAGGAACTCATTTTGAGTATATGTATGAAATTTCAGATTAATATGATAAATAGTTTCTGAGAATTGATTTCTCAGAAACGCGCAAACTAAAATTTTGCGTTTGAGAAAAATGAAGTTAAAGTTGAAAAAGTAAAATAAAATGAAATTAAGCTATGGTTTCTTAAAAAGCTCCAGGATCATAAGTGCTGCCCTCGGTAACCTTAAATTGTTCTATTTCTACTGCTGCTTTCATTTTTTTGGCCTTACGAGCTTCAAAGGATGCTTCAGTTGCTCGCCTCTTTGCAGTCGCAATGCGTACTTTGTCCATAGTAATGCATTTTGTAACATTTCTCTTACAGATTTTTAAACCCAAAGCGCGTATAATTTCAACTCGGCTTTTGCATCCGTCATTGAAGTCACATACAGCCATATATGCAGCTATTTGGGAAATAACTATGCCCGATCCAATTAGTTTTGGGCTGTACTTCCAAATCAAGGCATTTAACGACTCATTTGGATTTTGTGTTTTCCCACCTAAGCATTTTCGCAATAGCTTGAGGTGGGATAAATCTTTAAACACAGGTTTAATTGTTTCCGAAACTGCCTTTGGTAAAGTATTTTTGTGACGGAAATCGCGTACCGTATTGTTCTGAACAGAAATGTTGTATTTGCACCAACTGTTACTGCCTGTTGGGCAAAACCAATGTTTAGGTTCGTCATCTGTACTGGCTGTATGAGCCCATACAGCCCAGACAGCTTGCCTCATCTCACTGACATTTTGGGCATTGGCACGGATAGCATTGCCATAATATGCCGTCAGCCTATTTATGACAGCATCAGTTAACCGACCCTTCCCACCGATCGTTTTCGCATCTGACAACTTCTTTTTACCAAGTGATGCCTTTAACTTCCGCAAGCGGCTGCCCATACGCTTTTGGACATGTCCCACGCACTCTATTTTTTCAATTGTGACATTGTCACCATATGGCTTTTTTTCGACGATTGCCGAAAACGTCTTGGAATCTCCATCCCCAATGTACTGCTGGTATTTTAAACCATGTTTATTTTCTGATCGACAGAAAATTCTTTGCATACCGCTCACTTCCATTTGTCCAGCAGACCCACTGTGGTTTTTTTTGCAGTTGTGCTGGTGTTTAGCCAGAAAGGCAGTGTATTTAAGGCCAAACTTTGGGCCCTTGTAGGTATCGCACCCCTTGCAATACGATGACATGACTTCGACATCGACGACTTTTCCGCAGTCAGCCCCGATCAAAGTACATACACCCACAAGAGATGTATAACCACGGGTCTTCCATGTCCCATCACCACTAACTGCAATTGAATTTACAGTGCCGTCAATGATTTTTTCTTCCACAGCAGCTTTGCGCATGGATGCATTTGCGAGCACCTCACTCACGTCTGCAATTTTCGAATTAATTTTGTTGTACGCCTTCTGAGACACGGGCTTCGGCAAACACATGATTGAACAAAATGTCTCGAGTGCAGATAACCCTTGGCCTATAAATCTCATGGCCAACACTGACCGCCTGTTCACTTCTGGTACATTTTTTTGGGGTCCAATCAATTCACAGGAATTGAAATTCTGCTGAACTTTGCACTGTATACAAACAAAAATAAATTTTGAAGACAATCCAATAGTGGATTTCTCACTAATCTTAACATTTCCATGGCACACAGAGCAACAAATATGTTTTTCTAGTTGTGAGAACAATAAACCAATATCCACTAATCTGTAGCCATGAAATTCAACGCAAACATCGTTTTCCAATGACTGCGAAACATTGTGTGCAGTCGGCAACTTTGTAGCAGCTGCACTTTTGTTTGGCGAAAGATTATTAAAAATAATTTGGCCACTTTGAGACTTTGATTTCTTCAAGAATCTATTTCCTTGAAATCTTTTCTTCATCGGTCTCTTTCCGGACGATCGTTTTGGCTGATTTTCCATGTTTGAACACTTACTATAACAGATCAAACAACGTGGAAATTCAAAATCGCTAAGTAATAAACAAGCAAGTGAAGAAAAAAATAGAAGTTGAGTTGTTATTATACTACTCATTCACAAGATTATTTTAATATTAAATGTGGCTGTTCTACTAAAATAATTCAATTAGAGAAGAATGTTTTAGAAATGCTCTCCCAGCTGTCAAAAGTTGGGAGTGGCAGTGGCAAGTTTTTGTTTACTTTTGAACAGAGTTGTTTTATTCTTTTCTCGATAACTCCGGAAGTTTTGGAAGTATCGTTAAACTTTTAGTACCAAAATGTTCAGAAAAGATGGGGCTTCCACATATATTTTTTTCAAAAAATCGAAAATTTTGAGATTTAAGGGTCCTGAGACCCCTTAAGAAAAGTGAAGACGAACTTAAGAGTAGAGTCATAACCCCTCCCCGAAAACACAATTCCGACTTTTGGATTGGGTTCATGCAAAAGTTTGTTCCGTTGTCATGACAAAAATTGGAGAAAAATTATTTTAACTACTAAAAATTACTTTAAAAAGTACCGTTCAGTTCGATGACATTTTTCCTACTCTTCGGAAATTGCATCATAGAAGTTCCGAGGTTTCTGGCTAAAGAACGGATTCATTTGATGAAACTTTCCGAACCACTTGGGGCGCGCGGAATCGCCAACGGCACCCTCACCCAAAAGCAGAACATACACAACCTTACAATAATGAACCGGACGACATTTTCATTCATGACGACAACGCTCCATGTCATGTTGCAGCCTCTGTCAAGCAGAGGTATCGAGTTATGGATATTAAACGTCTTCGTGGCTTGCTCAGAGTCCCAACTTAAGCCCCATAGAATGGGATAAGTTAGAGCGACACTTACGGACCAGGGAACCATGTCCGAACTGATCTGGCGACTTTCTTGCAGCAGGAATGGACACAAATAGCCGTAGATGTGTATCAAAACTTTGTTGAAAGTATGCCAGAAGGGTTGCTAGTGTAATTACAGCACCATCCCCTTATTAAAGCATGCATTCTTTCTCTTATTCTATCACATTTTGCTGTTTGGTCCATTATTGTAAAGTAGTTTATATTCTTTTGCTTTTCGAATTAAAAAAAAGCATACGTCAAAAAAAGCTCCTTATTTTCTGCCATTTTTAATTCGTAACAAAATTTTGAAAACCAACAAATATCACAATTTTTTCCCAAGTACTAGGTGAAATGTGCCGACCAACCGGTCTAGTGGTTAAGGTGTTGGCCTCTGGATCGGAAGGTTCCTGGTTCGAATCCGGGGTCAGGGCATGGATATAAATTGTGTTGTCCTTTGTTAGGAAGCGATGATGGTCCTCCCACTGGGTGCTCCTTCACAAGAGACCATCAATTCCGGCCTTGTAGTGGCCAATGACTATGTGCATTTGTGCCCGCCATTAGAAAAAAAAAAAAAAAAAAAACTAGGTGAAATGTTTATTTGAAACAACATCGAAACTTTACTCGTGGGAAATAGACAGCACTTCGGTTTTTCGATGTAATACCATCTAACGCAAAAATCTGGACGAACTTTTGTATGAACGAATAGTTATCTTGTATATTTCTGTCATACAACATCGATGTATGTTGAAATTCGTTTTGTGGATGGATATTCCGATACACAATTTACATCAAAAATTGTAGAAATTATCAAAAATGCCCCAAATATGTGACTAAATAGTTTCCTGTAACTTGAATGATGTTTTCACTGTTCTTAGAAAGAGCATTTATAATTAATCTGGTCACTTTCTCAGCTAATTAAATTTGAATACGGTTGGGTAGTCTTGTTTGTAAAAATTTAAAATTTTTTTTAAAGAATGACAAAAATGTTTCACGACTTTTCCAGTGGAAATAATGAATGGATTATTGCATATGTTTTTTAGCACACCAATGTATTTTTTCTAATTCTGCATTACCACTTACATCTATTTGCCCAATAACTTAAAATTATCTGAAAATCGAGTAATACGGGTTTTGTATAACTGCATGCGACCAGTTAAAGCATTTTCTGTCGAAATATTTTTTTTTCTATATCATTCTTTTACAATTTTAAACAGAGATGAAATTGGAAAAATTCTTTATCTCCCAAGAAAAATTTAAATAATTTTCAATTTTATTGTGGTAGTACAGATATGACTCTTAATTTAGGGATCCATCAGATCCTTTCTAGATTTTTAAAATTTTGTTTCAGCATTCTTTATTCATTTAATGGCTGGTGAGTAAAGAAGTGACCTTTATTTTAGCATTAAAAAAGTTGTTTCATTTTATTAAAATACTAGCAAATTACCCGACCTTACTCGGTTTGAATTGGTTTACTCTAGATTGAAGAGATAATCAAAATATATAATGACTTACGTTTTTTGTAGAGTAAAAATTTATTTTAACACCCTTCGCCATCTTTATATTTTCTATAACTTACTTTGGACACAAATCCTACACATGCATATCCATTCATGTAATACATTTCACATACATCGCACAATTGTTGTATGACAAAGCTACAAAATGACGAAAGGTGATACTAAGGTTACTACTATAAAAGACGATTTTGAGGGAGATTTGGAATTCCCTTTCTTAAGTTCTTTTCCTGTTCAACTCAATTAATTAAAATTACGATTTAAGGCGAGTGCTCTCGCACTCATAGTCAACAAAACATTATTTTTTTACTTGTGGCACTCTTGCCTCCGGTATGCGACATTGTGAAATTTTGCAATCTTCTCCTGTCATTATTACAACGAATTTTTAATGTTGGAAAAAGTTCTAGTTTGGATTTTTAAACATTATTCTTTCAATAACGGCATTATTCTTTAAATAACGGCATTATTCTTACAATAATGGCATAACTACACTTAAAATTTACTGAAAATTTATACTGACTTACCTAATATTTCTAAGTTTTATACTTTGTGGTGCTGTTGCGTGTGATGAGAAGGAAAACACATTTATTAAAATAATAAATATTTAAAACAGAAAACAGTGGAATAGAACAAAATAAAAGATGTCGGAAAAATTGTTCTTAAGATATTAATTTGTGATTCATTTTTATCTCTTGATCTCGCACAGTTGACACAATTTACAACTAAAAGTGCACAAAATTTAGAAATGTGAAATTAATTCAGAGCGAAAGAAACAGAACATATCACTGCTCACGCGATCTTGTTCATTCTCGTTTCGTTGAAAAATATCGTCTGTCTCAAATATTCCGAAATCGTTTTCATTGCGCTAAGAACAAAAATAAGACTCGAAATAAATGAAGTATCCGAGCTGAAATTCCATTAAAAAATATAATTTTTTGAAGAATAATTACTTTTTTAGCAGTACTGGTAAAGCAATCGAAGTAATCGTAATATTCAATAGACATTCCAATTTTGCCCAAACTACCAAATTATGGTTGATTTAAGTATACTTACTCAGGTGTTTTAGAATGAAACTCATCTAAATATAACAATAAAGAAATGTTTAATATTGTATTCACTAAATTAATAGATAATGTATAAAATTAAATACACTGCAATCAAATATCTGGAATGCAATTCATGTGATGCCTACACAAACACACAAACACAAAATCGAGCATATAACAGAAAGACGGACTGACAGACTTTCGCAACCAATTCCACTCACTAAATGAAGATAAGTACTCACTGTATGCAAATTTCCATGAAAATATCTTAAACCGCGTGGACGTGTATAGGGCACAACATACATACATACAGACAGACGGACGGACAGACAGACACCAAACGAGAAAAAAGCGGATTCGGCATCAGAAGGGTCCAAAACGGATAGAAAACTTGAAATAGGTCGAAAATATTGAATGTACAAACAAACACTCCATTCTTATTTATATAGATAATTCTCATGAGAGATGTTTATGAGATGATATATCACATAACACCGTTAAGCACAACTTTAAAGTTTATTTTTAAAAACTGAATTGCAGGTTCCTGCACAAGTTGATCAATATATATTTATTAAATAACTACATTGCATGAAAAATCTGGAACTCATGAAGCTAGATATCATAGCAAAACAGATGTTTGTCCTCGACACAAACACTGGAACAAATTGATCAAGAACAAACAATAGAAAACTCGTCAAACTTATCCTACAAGGATGCAGATTGTTTTAGGGAGTAGAAAAGAAGTTGAATTAACGTCAAACTGGAGCAACACAACGAGCTATTAGTGACGGTCTGGGATGAATCCCGAAAGAAAATACCAGAGAACAACACCTCGTCATTTCAAACCAAGGTCATATGACGTTATTTAAGTTAAATAAACAAACCTTTATGGTCTTTTGACTGAACAAGGATTTTAAATCTTAAACATAACTTTTCTGATATCAGGATGGACAAGTATGCCCATTGTGGCAAATCGTCATTTGACCGTGGTTAAAAATTACGTGGTGTTGTCCACTTAGGGAGTTGATCCCGGACCGTCGTCAATAGCCCGCTGTGTTGCTATAGTACGAAGTTA
This sequence comes from Metellina segmentata, assembly GCA_947359465.1. Taxonomy (NCBI): domain Eukaryota; kingdom Metazoa; phylum Arthropoda; class Arachnida; order Araneae; family Tetragnathidae; genus Metellina; species Metellina segmentata. The sequence goes on along the minus strand of OX375878.1, from coordinate 117,064,601 downwards.
ATTAAAAAATTACCATTACCAGTAACTTTGCGGCATAAAACCTCTACAAAACAAACATTCCATCAGAAATCAAGCAATAAATCAGTCAGTAACGAATGTTTAAAATGTTTATTTAGTAATATTATTGTTACGATACAATTAAAACAGCGAGCTAATCCTAGTGGGTCAACTGATGATAAAGGGATACAGTAAACAAGAATGTCATCCAAAAAGTAATTTATATGATGTCACTTACGCCTTTCTTATTCTAATATTTCATTGATTCAGGGATATAAATTATATTTTCCAAAAATATTCAGTCACTTCATACTTCATGAAATCCTACGAAGCATTGAAAACTAGCTTTAGTTATTGCTGATACGGCAGGCAACCCATTTTTATTTATTTACTTGGACATACGCCATTGACATTTTTTTCCTATTTCCATCGCCCAAATCGAGCCACCCATCATTGTGCAGTTTTGCTTTATCATTATGCAGTTGTCTGATATTCGCTTCGGAAGTCCATTTTTGCTGTGTTACTGCTTCATTGTGTGGATCAGACAACTGTTTAGAAACTTGACATCTTGTATCGACTCTGCAACTGCTGGTCTTGAGAGGAAAAAAACTGCACATTTCAAGAATTTTGTGGTTATACTTTGTAGAAATGGCGATATTTGGGAAAACGAACCTCGGTGTTTGGAAGAAATTACGTCCTTCTTATAAACTTTAAAAGCAAGCATTTATTCCTGCAGTTCGTATTGGACATTGCTCTGCAACAAATATAAATATAAATATTAAGGGGGTCCGGGACACATTGAAAAACATTTTTTATTTATTAATTTAGAATTTTGAATTTTTTTGTACTGATTACCCATCTAACTAATAAGCAAAATCACAACACAAAAGTTTTCCAAAAGTTCTTTAAAAATTTTAAATTAAAATTTTTTGAAAAAAAGAGGGGTCATTTTAAATTGCTAAGGCTCAAAACATTCTTGATCAATTTTCAAAATTTTTGCATTAAATTATTCACAAATTTATTAACTTTAATTTCGATTCAGGAATTTAAAAAATATTAATTTAATAAAAAATAAAAAATGTTTAAATGAAAATTTTTGAAAATTTTAAGGTACTTTTTTTAAAAAAAGTCATATTTTTAAAAGTAAATATTTGTTTTAAATTTGCTGAATCATAATTAAAGTATAATGTTTGAAAAAGATATATTCCAAATTTCAACCCCTAAACTTTATCGGTTTTCGACTTATAGCAATTTGAATACAGGAAATCTTGAAAAAATGCATCATGGAGAAAAACGCATTTAAAGTTTTAAGGACAGATGTTGTTGCCATGACAACAACTGTCAAGAGTGTTAGATTTTCGAAACAACGCACCACAAAAATTATTATATCTCTAGTTCTAATTAAGATAGAAACTTGATTTAGACGTCATTTTAAGCAGAAAAACACAGAGAATTTCGTAAAATAATAAAAAAAAATTCGAAAATTCGACGATTTTTGTATTTCGGACCCCCTTAAGGTTGGTAGAATTAATTAACGTCACACAGGAGTAACACGACTGCGGTATTGCCAATGGTACAGGATTAATCCTTAACGTTAAAGATCCTAGAACATCAAGTCACTTTGAATTATAGTCATATGACGAGGTCTTACCTAAGGTAATTTCCTATTTTCCAAAGTTCGGGCCAGGATAGCTCCATTGGAAGAGTAATGGATTAGCAATCGGACGGTAGCGAGTCCGAATCCGATCAAATACCGTCGTGTACAAAGGTGAATGGTGCACATTAAATCAGCCGTGGCCTCAAATGTCCTCAAGTTTGTATGGTGTGGAAGTTTGGAGAGTGGGGTTAGAGCTCGGGCGTGACCTAGTCTCTCATCTGACCGTAATTCAAAATTACTTGGTGTAGCCCTCGGATCTTTTTCTTTGCGACGTTAATTAAAAACCTACCCACCAACACACTGTCCAAACTTTTACACCACGTTAAAGTGAATACATTTGAGGTCGCGGCAGACTTAACGTGCACCCCTCTCCGGTGCACATTAGCCTTTACGCTCCGGTGCTTAGATTTTTCAATCGTCTCGCAGAACGGCTATTTCGCCTGCAAGTCCGACCCCCTTACCTACTTACATAACTTGAGCGATAGAGCCTAGAGTGGCATTTACGACTGAAGCGTTCCTTTCATAGTATTGTATGAAGTATCGTTTAGCGTGAGATAGATATCACCGGAGCGACCTTCTGCTCTTCCACCAAAGTTTTAACACCTCACGGTTGACAGGGTAGGGTTCCGAACAAAAGGAGGAACCCTCTGGTCATTCGCTGATAGCTCTTTAATGGGGATCGCTTCCAGCGGTCACTTGAAAGGGGATAACATTCACAGTACACATATCTATACCATGCCGCCGGTGTAAATGAAATGTTAATGGTAACAATTGTTCACCTGCTATAGCGTTAAGTCTTAGTAAGAACGACGGTCTTCGGTTAGAGGCTCGATCTCCCAGCCGTCCTGTTGTTATTCTGCTACTCTACCAGTATGTTACAGAAGTCCTCAGAATGCTAAGGGAAACAACCGTCTGGAAATTTCGTTAAAAAAGTATGATTCTTTATCGCTATTGCATTCATCACAAGTTCAGCATTTTGAAGTAGTTTCTTAATTAGTTCTAGTTATTAATTAGTTCTAGTTATTAATTAGGTCTAGTTATTAATTCTAGTTCCAACAAATCGAATATGACCCCACTTTACAAAATTTTTAGAGCTAGCAATTTTGAAATTCAAATCATTATAGTGGTTTATCCACTCTGTTAAGGTAAGATAAGGTAATTTTAGTTAACGTCGTACTAGAGCAACACAAAGGGCTATTGACGACGGTCCGAGATCAGGCCCTTAAGGGAAAGATCCGATGACAACACCTCGTAATTTTGAACCACGGTCAGATGACGAAGCAACACCTGAGCTGGCACCCCACTCTCCAAACTTCCACGCCAACCCAACGTGATGACTTTCGGCCACGACAGATTTAAGGTGCAGCCGCCTCTACACCATACGCTTACAAAAACCCATGCCTGGACACGGATTCGAACCAGGAACCTTCCGATCTTGAGGCTAACACCTTAACCACTATACCGGTTGGTCGGCCCGCTCTGTAAAAGATCACGCTATCTTGAAATTTTAACCACTGCTCATTTAAACTAAAAGAAAAATTAATTTTATCATCTTGGTTATTTTTAATTACGGAACAAATATCGGTGGATTATCACTAGGGTGCCAGAGCCCTTGAACTCATTTAATAAAGTTCTTATAAGATTTAAGCATAAATGTTGTCTTTCTATTATAAACGAACATTTTTATATCTTTTTCAAGTTTATTCGCTTTGTGATTGGTAGATAGTGTAACGTCGTGGGTATAGTTTGCGTGGCGAGTGGCTTGAAGATAATTAAAACGACATTTAGAATTGCAGCATATTTAATTATTTAAAGAAGAAGACATATATGTTAAAAGTTTTTTCGAGGCTAATAGATACTGTACAATTTTGGGTTTCAGTCCAGCGGCCTCATATCCGGAGCAGAGTTCCTGCGTCCGCTAACATTCTGGTTTTTCACGATTCTCCTTTCCTCGAGAGAAGACCCCACACGTTCTTCCGAAGCCGCTAACGACCAAAGAGAAGGGGATACCCCCCCCCCATCCGGCCATAAATTCATGGACCACCATGAAAGCTGTGGTGAGAGGGACCTCCCAGCTTAACGTTACAGCTTCCCCTTCCCCCTTTTAGACAAACTTTTTTCTAGGAGATCAGGAAAAAGTTTCAGCTTGATGCCAATGCAATCTACAACTAAAGTTCCTGAAACACATGTATGTTCACAGCACAAAGTATCTTTGTCATATAAGGTTGCGACATTTGACATAACTTTAACATTTGAAAACCTACAAAAATTTTAAAAATAACCTACGGATAAACAATTTTAAGAAATACTACCCAGTGCAGTTACCTGTAAAGGATTAAATTTAAATCTATCAAACACACTTATATGTGTAAAATTTCATGAGTAACTAAAATTTAGACACGTAATCTATCTCTTTAACACAAAAAATGCAGTTATGGCAATAGATAATCATTTGTTATACAACACATAAATAAAATTAACAAGGCCTTTAAAACCTTAATTCCTTGCATTAAAACCTAATCGGACACAATTACTCAGTTATTAAAGAACTAAGCAAACAAGGAATGATATACACAACTACTTATTAATCAAGAAAATTATTTCTCAAATATTTCTTTAGCATGTAACACAATTATCATTTATATTGCATAATCACAATTTCCGACCATTTTATATGAAAGCTATTCATATATCTTAACACAAAAGGACTAGATTATTTATCTATATAATATTTTTTTTACAACAATTCACTGATAAATGCAATTCATTCCTATATACAAAAAATCTTTTTCAATCAACATAATTGAAACATCTGAAAACCAATACCTTTAGGTTCTGACACTTTAAATTCAAAAACAACTCCACACATTAACTCTACTGTTAACTCAAAAAATTAAAAGTCTGTGGGCGAAAATCCCAAACGACTAAATATTTTTGATAGGATTCTTGTGTCGGAAACTGAATCCATTTCAATTATCGCAACTTTATGATAACTTCCTACTATACACGTGTTCGAAAAGAAAAGCGAGGTACGCTTTTTAACTTCATTCTTAGGAAGTAAAACAATCGCATCGATGTGCAATTTTGACAGAACCTCCTGAATTACAGGTGCAATTTTAAGTGGTTCCTTTTCCCCTTCATTGGGCTTCCCAGCCCTTCGACACTGGTCAAATGTCGGGACAAAACTTTTCAAGCCTCTAAAACAATCGGGCATTATCGAGTAAAAGTATTTCGATAGTTCAACTTTGGATTCAGTGCCACCCAAAGGTGCCAACGAATTCTCGCGACACACTTTATACTGCGTCTCCTCAGAGACAACCAACAATTTCTTTGAATTGCCCAATCTATCCTCTGGTTGTTTTAGCAACAATATATTTTCCATGCCGTATGTCCCGATTTTCGAAGATGGAGCACTCCCTTCCACAAAATCAAATATCTCCTTCAAACCTACACAATCTCGTTGACCCCCCTTAAAATCCTCGTGACTTATCTCAAGTAAAGACAACTCGGGTCCATTGTTTTCCACTTCTGGAATTTCTATTTGCTCCTCAGTATTTAGCGAAGTTTCCACTTTCAAAATTTCTATTAACTCCTCGTCTGGAGAAGTTTCCACTTTGCCCTTACCATCGGTATCCCAATAACCCGTTGTGGTAATTTCTTTGGAGACACTGTTGTGATACTCCGTAGGATGCGTTCTATTTTCCTGCCCTTTCGTCTCACAAGGTCTAATTACCCTATCTTCGCTAGACACTACCTTTTCCGTTTCGCCGTTTCCTACACTTTCCTCCCTTTGCATTTGTAACTCTCGCAATTTTATTGCATACTGGGACTTCGTCTTTTCAGCTTTTTCCCGAGCAATTTTCCGCTTCTCTCCGGCTGTTTCTAACTCTTTTTCAGCTTTTCCCAAAACTCCTATCGCATCTCCAAACTCCCTTTCCGCTACTGTCCGAGAAACCGTAAGACTAATTTCCCACTTCCTTTCAGCGAATTTTTGACTCCACTCAGCTTCTATAAACCTCCCTTCAGCTACTCTCAGCTCTTTTGTATCATTACTAATAGTTACCACTAAATCTTCGATAAATTTAGCATCGTATAATTTACAACCTTCTATTATACTTTTCAATTGAAACATTTTAGGTTCTCGAGGAACCTCTTCTCCTAATTCCGTTACCAACCAAATCAAATCCTCCTTCCTAGCCTTCCAAAGAAATGCCATTTTTTTTTACTTACAAAAGATTTGCAAAACACACTTTAAAAAATAACCTTTCACATATATCGACACAATTAGAATAAAATAAAAAAAGACTCAATGTTTCCACAATAACAGTTTCACAATAAATTTAAGTCTAATTGCAAAAAGTAGTAGAATCAAAATACTCTTCCCCAACAAGTAAATGCACTGTTCTAACTTTAACAAATTACTCAAATTTGGAAAATTAATTGCAATGAAATTTAATCACAACCAATGCTATGACAAAGGTACTTACGTGACTTGACGTGATGTCTTGTAGTTGATTTGGAGTACTATATATCCTTAGATAGCGCGCACACACACACACACACAAATTATCGGGAACTGGTTGTTCACTGGATGAAATTGGAGACAAATTCTCACAAGATGGGATAACCTTCCTTTGGTCAGTTTGACCATAAAAAATTTAACGCAGCTCTCTGGTCGGGGTGACCAGCAACATCCGCTCGAAGCTCCTCTGGTCAGGGTGACCAGCTAAATCCGCTTGAAGCTCCTCTGGTCAGGGTGACCAGCAAAATCCGTATGAAGCTCCTCTGGTCAGGGTGACCAGCAAAATCAGAATGAAGCTCCTCTGGTCAGGGTGACCAGCAAAATCAGAATGAAGCTCCTCTGGTCAGGGTGACCAGCTAAATCCGCTTGAAGCTCCTCTGGTCAGGGTGACCAGCAAAATCAGAATGAAGCTCCTCTGGTCAGGGTGACCAGCAAAATCAGAATGAAGCTCCTCTGGTCAGGGTGACCAGCAAAATCAGAATGAAGCTCCTCTGGTCAGGGTGACCAGCAAAATCCAAGCGAAGCTCCTCTGGTCAGGGTGACCAGCAAAATCAGCGAAGCTCCTCTGGTCAGGGTGACCAGCAAAATCAGTATGAAGCTCCTCTGGTCAGGGTGACCAGCAAAATCCGTATCTTTTTAGGTCAGGGTGACCATCAACTATCCTTTGGTCAGGTTGACCATAAAAAGCGAAAACCGCTCGATAGGGACTGAAACCTAATGCTGGGAATTCTTATCCCTTCGCTGTGCACCAAATACAAGTGCTGTAACGTCGTGGGTATAGTTTGCGTGGCGCGTGGCTTGAAGATAATTAAAACGACTTTTAAAATTACAGCACATTTAATTAATTAAAGAAGAATACATATATGTTAAAAGTTTTTTCGAGGCTAATAGATACTGTACAATTTTGGGTTTCAGTCCCGCGGCCTCAATCCGGAACAGAGTTCCTGCGTCCGCTAACGTTCTGGTTTTTCACGATTCTCCTTTCCTCGAGAGAAGACCCCACACGTTCTTCCGAAGCCGCTAACGACCAAAGAGAAGGGGATACCCCCATCCGGCCATAAATTCATGGACCACCATGAAAGCTGTGGTCAGAGGGACCTCCCAGCGGTGACGTTACAATAGCGTGTCACGTGATAGCGAGTCTTGTGGTTCAACGGGCTAATGAATTTGGAACACGCGCAGACGATAAACACAGTTATATTTGTTAATTAATTAATTCATAAAAAACAAATTTGAGAGCACGCGCTAGAAAGTTTGCAATGTTTTCAGATGCACCGAGTAATTCGGTGACTGTTTCCATAGCAACAGTTCAATATGAAAATCGTAAAAAGTACTATTACAACAAACAACACGAATCAACTAAAACATATCTGTAATTCGGTATTTCTATGCAGTAGCGGGGAAAACGGTTTCTTTTTTTCTCCATAGGATATATTTTAGTGTCCTTTTTTTTCTCCTTAATTTTGAAAATGTAATATTCAATCCTTAGATTTTAGTGTCCTTTTTAACAGCTAACATAAAGATCCGATAATCTCGCAAAAACATATAGGCAATTTTCCATTACTCGGGCGCGTGGGATAAATATCGCATTGGGAAGGGAACCTTCAATTAATGTCTTACTAGAGTTCAGGGATCAATCCAGCAGCGATCCAAATAGGGATGGATTGTGAAGCAATCCCATCATTGTTGAAAAGTATAGTTCGCGAAGCGAAGTAAATATGATTGCGTAGCAATCATCGGGGGTTGACGAGCGATAGCGAGAAGGGGCGGAGCCCCCTAGTATGTAAAAAAAAAGAAAAACAAATTAAAATTCATAAATTTCTACATAAATTCAAAGGTAATATGAACCATTTAAAAAATAAAATGCATGTCTTTGAATTCAAAATTTGAGAATTTCCCATTACTATTTCAATGATAATTATTGGTGAACTTTAATTTCAAGTTATTGTGCATCACTTTTAATGAACGCATTGGTAATGAAAAAACATAGCTAACTTTTCTCGAAATAAAAACAAACACTATCGAATGTCTCGAATGCTTATGTACCTTTATGTATTGCATTGAAAACAAGTTTAATTACTCTATCATGACCATAATCGCTTTAGAATTAAACATAATCGCTTTGAAAACAAGTACTTCATTTTTAATATTGAAAATTAGCATTTATTATATTCTAAATATCCAATTAGATTAACAATGTTTATGTGCTTTCTAACTTATGAAATGTTTGATTTGTTTTCAAGGAAATGTAGTTTCATTAAATGCCAATTTCTCACTGAAGTACTTAATAATAATACAATCAACACTTGCGCGGTACTTTATTTTCAGAATTTGATATTCTTCCAATACGCGTGGTAAATATTAATTTACATACATGCAAATTTTCATTCAGAAAATTGCGGATGCAGTGACTTGTTCAACCAATATTTCGGAACTTACGAATACATTATTCAACGTTTTCTTTCAATTTATTTTCCTCTGGATTCATATTTACTGCAAGTGATTCAATTTCTGACCCAATCAATTCGCTCTTGAACATGTTTTAATTAGAAATATGCAAATTACCTCAAAACTCAAATCTAATGGTTTAAACCGTCTTTGCTTGAAGATGCTTGATGTCAAGCATTTTCAGTTCGAAAACGCAAATAAGGTATTAGACCTAATATGCAGACTTGGGGCAAATTCTGTTTCTGAATGTAAAGCTCAAGCGGATAGCTACTAATTAAGTTCTCTTTTTCTAATGAGATAATAATAATAATAGAAATGAAAAGCAAAATCTGAAAATAATTACCTTATTAGATTTACACATATGTAAGTATTAGTGCTACCGTAAACATTAGATTTATCATATCAGGTTAATATATTATGTTTCGATCTAATGATACACTACCCGACAGTAATGAACCGGACGCCAGAGGTTTGGCATAAAGTCTGACTATTTGTTTGGGAGTGTTTTTCGTGGCCTGGAACCTTTGCATGTTGTTCCTGGTCAATTGAACGCCGACGCATATATGAAGTTTCTGGACAATCAGGTTCTTCCTACGTTCTGGCAATTTTATGGAATGGACGAATGTTACTTACAGGACGACAACGCTCCGCGTAACGTTGCAGCCTCTGTCAAGCAGTGGTTTCAAGATATGGATGTAAAACGTCTTCCTTGACCTTATCATAGTTCCGACCTAAGCCCCTTTGAACACTTGTGGGACGAGTTAGAGCGACTCTTACGGACCAGGGAACCAAGGGATTTGGTACATGCAAAAGTTTGACCCGTTGTCATGACAAAAATTGGAGAAAAATTATTTTTTTATTTACTAAAAATTACATTAAAAAGTATCGTTCAGTTCGATGACATTTTTCCTACTTTTCGGAAATTGCATCATAGAAGTTCCGAGGTTTCTGGCTAACGAACGGATCCATTTGACGAAAATTTCCGAACCACTTGGGGCGCGCGGAATCGTCAACGGCACCCTCACCCAAAATCACAACATACACAACCCTACAATAATGAACCGGACGCCATTTCCATTCAGGACGACAACGCTCCATGTCATGTTGCAGCCTCTGTCAAGCAGAGGTATCGAGTTATGGATGTAAAACGTCTTCCCTGGCCGGCTCAGATTCCCGACCTAAATCACCACGACCTGTGTTTCAAAACCTTGTTGAAAGTATACCTAGAAGGGTTGCTAGTGTAATTGCAGCTCGTGGTGGACCATACCCCTATTCAAGAATGTATTCGTTTCCTTATACCATCAGATCTTGCTGCCCGGTCCATTATTGTAGGGTAGTGTATGTTCGCTATTAATTTTGGTACCCTAAAATAAAATAGTACCGCGGTAGCCCGGTTAAAAGAGTGATGGTTCGAATCCAATCAAAGTCCATTTTGTGCAAATGGGACTAGCGTACGTTAAATCATTCGTGGCCTCATATGTCTTCACGTTGGCTTGGTGGAGAAGTTTGGAGAGTGGAGTGGAAGTTCAAGTGTGACCTCGTCATCTGAGTACCGTGGTTCAAAATTACGAGTAGTTGCCCTATCATCATTCCCACTCCGTCACCAATAGCCCGTTGTGTTAGTCCAGTGTAGATTTAAATAAAATACCTACCTACCTCAAATTGTGATTTAATGATTTGACTATCGTGATTATTTTGTCACTAGGACTCGCGTGATTTGAGTATTGGGCTGTTGATTGTAGCCGCCTCAATAAAAGTGAACGCATATAATTCAATACGTAAAAGTCAGTGGAATTTGTAGAATATAAGTTTATAAACAAAGGCGTGTTGGGATTGGTTCCGGACCGTCGTCAATGGTCCGTTGTGTAGCTCCAGTACGACGTTAATTGATATACCTACCTACCTGAACAAAAGCGAATAAATTTTCAAAACCTATATCGATTTTATTGTAAGTCTAACTCCCTTCCAAAGTGAGAACACTTACAAAAAGGAATTAACCCTGGTGGAGGTTGACTCGAAGAGGTATCTCGTCATTGACAAAATGACCACATATCTATTAACGAGATATCTCGTTACTTGAACTGACCAATTCTATTCCCCATCAAAATATCGGCGATATCTTGATGACGAGATATACCATCGTTAGCAAAAGCTGTTAGTTCTTGATGGAAGTTATATCTAGTCAATCGAACAACCTTCCCTAAACGTGTCAATATATGGTATGGTATTTTAATTGATGTTCCATTAGAGAGAGAAGCACAGCAGATTAGTGGCGACAATCCGGGATCAAACCCAAAGGGAAAGATACGAGGATTCCACGTAATTTTGAACCACGGTCAGATATAGAGTTCACACCAGAGATGGGACTTGAAACGTTCGCACCACTTCAACGTGTAAGGACTTTACTACAAAAATGTTTTTGAAGGGGTCCGGCATTTAAATAGGCAATCATGTTAAATTCACAAACTTTGGGGGCACATATCATCTATTCATAAATTACTGTATTAATCTGAAATTTTTACAGTGCCATACTTGAATACTTTTACTAACTTTAACGTGGGAATATGAATTTTATTTTTCAAATTTACAAAATTATAATTTTTTTTATGTGACACAAAAAATTGAAATATTTTAGATAAATATACTTTTTTTAAATTATGCATTTTATGTCTTATTTCTCATGTTAAAGTGTTTAAAAGTGCGTCACATAAACAATCATAAAAAGTTTCGATAATGTACCTCATGCAGTTTTGAGTAATGTGCCTCCAAACTTGACACAAAGTATGTTCTGTGAAAAAAGGCTTTAAACTTCGTAAGGAAATACGTCGCTGTAATATATATATATATATATATAAATCCTTCCAATTAACGCATTTCTACAAATGAGGTATCGTTATAAAAAAAGACAAATAAAAGGTTTTCATAAACAGTAAAAATCACAAAAATGATTTTGTTTCGACTTTTAGTGCCAAATTCCCTTAAATTCATGAAAATTCAAACAAATTTCTGTTTTTGCTTTTATTTATAAATTGGCACTGATTTTCGATCCCGGGTAGGTCTCATTCGTTATTTATTCTGTCTCGGTTCCCAAAAAGAGTGAGCGTCCTTTTCATTGGAATCCAACACTTTCATTGATGACAAAATTAAAATTTTTCGCTTCAGTCGCTTTCTGCATCGTTGGTAGCGAAATGGAAATTTCTCTTAACACTAATTCAAGGAATTAATTAATTAATTTCTAAAGTTACATCTCTAAATTTTCCCTCTCGGAGTAAAGAAGTGAGAGTGTAACATTTCGGTCTGAAATGGAATGGCTTATACACACTATGTCTCGGAAATATATCTGTGCAGTATGACGCACCAGTGGCTTAGAACAAATTCAATCGTCATTACCTGATCTAAACAGTAGGTCTCATTTGATCACGAAGTACATATTTTCTAAGAAATTATTTCTTTGAACTATTTTCAGGGTGTAAGGTGGTAATAGAATAAGGCATGTTACAGAACATTGCAATATCTCCATGATAGTTTTAATAGACCTAGCTGAATCCCCTCAACTTCAAATTAGGTAGAAGGCACCCATTTAAGGTCCTGATCTAAAAAGGGAAACACGGTTTGGATCTCTGCTAAAAACGGTCCTGATCTAAAAAGGAAAAAATAGTTAGGATCTCTGTTGAAAGCGGTTTCGACTTCTAAAAATGGCCCTATTTTTGTGATGAGTTACCTCTTAAAAACCATTTGAAAGGTAAAATAAATAAATGTCGGATCTGAGATAGTTATATTGGTTAAATATAATTTTTAATTTCTAAGCGAAATTAAGCTACATGTTACTAGCTTATAAATACGGTTAACTGACCGATTGCTCAAAAAACTCTCTTACTGTCTGATATATTGAATAGTGATAACTATGAATTAAGGGTCAATTGGTTCGGGGAGTTACGGTGCAGGGTTCATACACAGTCCAGTCACATTGATGTGACCACCTGTCAAAAGCCAGAATAACCACCTTTGGCAGAGCGGACCGCTGCGAGACGTGCAGGAAGAGAGTCACTTAGGTTTCTGATGATGAGTGCACCCAGTGAATGGAAGGAAAATATTCCCCAAACAATAATGATCCCTCTTCCAGCCTGGATCATTCCGGCAATTGTTGCAGGGCGTTTGCTTTCAGACGTTTCACGCCGTATACGCCAACGTACATCTGTCCGATGGAGCATAAAACGTGATTCATCGGAAAAAGTCACCTGTCGCTACTCTGTGGACGTCCAGTTGCGGTACTGGCGTGCAAATTCCAGCCTTCGTCGCCGATGAACAGCAGTCAGCATAGGTGCATTAACCAGGCGTCTGCTGCGGAGGCCCATGCGCAGCAACGTTCGCTGAACCGTTGTTGAGGATACACTCTTGGTAGCCCCTTGGTTCATCTGGGCGGTCAGTTACTCAACAGTTGCACGTCTATTCGCCCGAACGCATCTCCGTGGCCTTCGTTCGCCTCTGTCATCTATAGCCCGTGGTGCACCACATGTGCCACGCCGCTGATTTTGGATAGTGCCATTTTGCCATGCACGGTATACTTTTACCACGGCGGCACGCGAACAGTTCACAAAATTAGCCGTTTACGAAATGCTTCCACCCTTGGCCCGAAAGCCAATAATCAAACCATTTTGGACGTCGGATAAATCGCTACGTTTCTGCATTACGCCAACGATTGAAATGCTTTCCGATGCCCTAGGACATCCTTTATATACACTCCACTGCAATGTGCTGCCACCTGTCTTTTGTGATTGTTTATTTCACGCTGACGTCGAAAGTAGGTGGTGGTCACATTAATGTGACTGGACTGTGTATGTGCCAATGTTGCGCCAGACCGCAAGACATAGATATAGTAATAGACGTATACAACTCGAAGGTTGCTAGCGCAGTGGGCATACCCATTGAACCACGACAGCCCCACGAATAAAGGGAAACGAAATATACCAACGGTTTACCTCAATGGTTTGAAAACTAAGTCTAGTACATGCAACGAGTGGTTATTATTAATTTATGCACATTGACAGCGGATTTGAATGACGCTTTAGCTTATCAGTACGATTAACAGTCTAATTGCCCATCTAGATCTTACCCAGTCAAGCACATCCGCTGAGTGGTGATCATGAATAAAGAATCCCACGTCCGTTCATCTACTCATAGATAGCCATGAGCAGAAGCCACTCGAAAGGTTAAAAATATCATAAAGGAACAATCTTTTATAGATCGCTGCTTGAAAAGCACCCTCATCTTTAGGTCCTCTATTTGATATGATATCCAGCCTACGTGTCCTGCCATCTCTAACAAAATAATAACCGAAAAGACTCCATCTGGTGGAGGAAAAAAGAGCCTGATGTACTGAACGCTATGTGATTAAAGTCCAATCACATTTTCTTCAAGGAGAACATTATACCTCGCTGCTCCTCTTAGCCTTGGGAGGTTTTTATAACAATCCTTCCTGGTCAAAAATCTATGAACCCTTTCAGTGTCTATGTACCTCTGTGAGGAAAGAAGTGGGGCCAGAAGTTGGGAAGGTTCTGTTTTTCTTCCTCCATCTAAAAGAAAGTCATTTAAGATTCCATACACCGTCACTTTGGATTATTACTATTTAAGGATTCAGGATATAGCAGGAAGAGCTTTTGGGTACAACGTTATACGGGTTGTAGAGTCTGCTTTTAATAACATTGCTATGGTATTGGATCGGGATGATGGGGTAGTATCTGTAATAGGATTTTGATGGAAGTGGTCGTAGAATTGATGGCAGTTTAGGATTCTTTATCGTGATGCTCAAGTTGGGGGATATTGTTATTTTGTTTGCGAACAATGGTGGACTTCATGTAAGTGGAGAAATAGTTTTCTTTCAATGCACTTGGTAACTCAGATACATCCTTAACAACACACACACACACATATATATATATATGTTGTTAAGTGTGAATATAATGTCATTACTTAGAAATGTGTTATGTTATGTATATATATGAATGGTAAATTTCCCTAATAATAACTGTGTTATAATGAGTGTGAATAAAACTAAGATAATATGATTTAAAACAGAGTCCAGATGTTCAAGGGGAAAAAATATTAAATGTCTCAATTGATACTTTTAAATCTCTTAGGTTGAGTAAATATTGTCTTAGACAATCTCTTGATTATTGACGACTATCGAATACTGTAACAAGTTGCTGTTCATTCCCCTATGTCATAGTATAACCAAGTGCTGAAGTCCACGGCGTAACGTAATTTTAGTTAACGTCGTACTAGAGCAACACAACGGGATATTGACGACGGTCCGGGATCAGTCCCTGAAGGGAAAGATCCGAGGACAACACCTCGTAATTTTGAACCACGGTCAGATGACGAAGCAACACCTGAGCTGGCACCCTACTCTCCAAACTTCCACGCCAACCCAACGTGAGGACTTTCGGCCACGACAGATTTAAGGTGCACCAGCCGCCTCTACACCATACGTTTACAAACATCCATGCCCGAACCCGGATTCGAACCAGGAACCTTCCGATCTAGAGGCTAACACCTTAACCACTATACCGGTTGGTCGGCTCTGAAGTCCACGGCAGTACAATTTGCATTTAATTATGCTATGAAAATGTTTTGCACAATAATAAGCAACCGTAAAGTAAGATTTTGTTTTTATTTTTTAAAGGATTGTGTTCAGATATTTTTGGCACTTAAGACAAAATTATAGCAAAGATTAACACGAATTATAAAGTATTTACTTTCGTTTTTTAGATTAGGAACATACCGTCAGTCTGCCTTCAAAGGTCATGGATATGCTTCATTCGTGTTATCCTAAGTCAAGTTCTCTATTATTGACCGGTTCAGCGGTTCGCCAGTTGCTAGCGTCGTGAATTCGTCTTTTTTTAATTTGAACTCTTCCTTTTTAATTACTTATTTTCAACACTAGCTGTTACTTTTCATGTAATTAGATTTCATCTCGGAATCGGGAATCGAACCTGAGTCATACTAGGTGGATGGTTCTAGGTTTACTTAGTGCAAACGCTAGGACCACTACACCAGTTAGGCCACAACTTGCTGCATTATTATATCCATTCCTAATAATATTCCTCCTTGAGTGTAGTTCACTTCTGTGTCAGTGAAATTTTCGATTTGTATGAATGTCTATTACTAGACATAGTATGTCTTGTGTCTGGTACAGCTTGGTCAAATAGGGCATTTGCGCCGTAAAACCCAAACCAAACATTCGTAATATCCTGACAGAATAACCGAATTTTAATATTGTGAAATAAAACCTGGTTTGTTTTTAATTTTACCTTACTCTCTCCGAGACATGTTCGTGGGGAATCACAACCACGCTGGTTAATTTTGATTTATGGCAGACACACATGGATTTAATCATTTCTTTAATTTAATTTTACTTCGGGATCGCAAGTTACCGACGGGATCGAACCCGAAGAAAGACATCAGAGGACAACACTACCTAATTTTGAGCCACGGTCATATGACAAGGTCATATCTGAGCTGGCACCTCACTCTCCATAGTCCCACACCACTAGAACTTGAAGACTTGTAGACTTCGGAAGTTTAGACGTGCATCCCCCCTTGTACACGACGCTTTTTGGTTGGATTGGAACTCGCAACAAGTCCGCTACTCTTCCAACCGGGCTACCGTGGACATGAAATTTTTTTCAGAGTACCATTTGTAGCCGAGTGGTTAGCACTCAAGCCCCCATTTTTACCCTTCTTGTGGTTGTCTTGGCAAGCTGTGCCGTCATTAACAAATCCATTCGAAGGTCTTGGTGTAAGATATGTTTCGAAATTAGCAAAACCATTTGCAGATCCTGATGAACGAGGAATCTGAAATTTGCTAACTCATTTGCAGATAGTGATGAACGAAATATTTCGAAATTAGAAAATCATTTGCACATCTTGATGAACGTGATATCTCGAAATTAGCAAATCCATTTGCAGATCCTGATAAACGAAAAATATCGTCATTAGCAAAACCATTTGCAGATCTTGATGAACGAGGTATCTGAAAGTAGCAAATCCATTTGTCCATTTGCAGGTCTTGATGGAAGATATGTTTCGAAATTAGCAAAACTATTGGCAGATCCTGATGAACGAGATATCTCGAAATTTGCAAATCCATTTGAAGGTCGTGATGGAAGATATGTTTCGAAATTAACCCAACCATATACAGTCCTGATGAACGAGACATCTCGAAATAAGCAAATCCATTCGCAGGTCTTGGTGGCAGATATATTTGAAAATTAGCAAAACCATTTGAAAATCCTGATTAATGAGATATCTCGAAATTTGCTAACTCATTTGCAGATAGTGATGAACGAAATATCTCGAAATTAGGAAAACCATTTGCACATCTTGATGAACGTGATATCTCGAAATTAGCAAATCCATTTGCAGGTCTTAATAGAAAATATATTTCGAAATTAGCAAACTATTTGCTGTCATAATGGACGATATATTTCGAAGTTAGCACAACCATTTGCAGATCCTGATGAACGATACATCTCGTCGTTAACAAAACCATTGGCTGGTCTTGATAGATGAGATATCTTGAAATTAGCAAACTGTGCTAGACACCATTCGTAGGGTTTAGGAGATTCTACTCAAAGGCCGACGTATAGTTTCAATCGATTAAAAATAAAATTTGTATACATAAGTATTTTTCGTGTAGGGATGTTTACGCACTTTGTTACAAGCACAATCTTGTATCTATACATTTTTTCATCGACAAAAATATGTTTTCTTTTTTAAGTGACTTAACATTCTCTCCTCCACCCTTTCCTTTAATTTCGAACACCATCTCTTCCGTAAGACTCTACACCACCCCTCTTCGCCGTCCCCGCTTGCTACCACGGATAGATCCCTCCAAACGAGACGGTTTTCAATTACCTCTCCAGGAGCGAGCGCAGTTGAAAGGCCAAGAATACAGGCGCAGCAAGTTGGAAGAAAACGAGGGGCAGCAAAAAAACCGACGAGGAATAATGCGATTCGCCGAGCATATCAAGTCGCGCCGTCCTCTATCGCAGCAGCGGGCTTGAAAGGTGCGTTTGCTCAACAGCTTAGTTAGTCTTATAAATGGATTCGGTATATCACGAAGAATGGGCATGTCTTCCTCTTCCCCGGCGAGAAAAAATTCCCCAAATAAATAAAACGCCAGCAGCGGAGTATAACAAACAAGAAAGAAGAGGAAGAATCTCTGGGAAGTATTGAAAAATGCGACCGCATCCTTTTTTATTTATTTCCAGCCTCCCTCTGCTCTTCGGTTTCTTTTTTGGAAGTAAAAAGCCCCGCCTGATCAAGATGGATCGCCGCTGATTCGGATCGAAGCATTTTTCACCGGAGCACATCCTTATGTGAAATCAAGAAGGACCGCCAGTGTCTCTCTCGCCCTTACATCCGAGTGAATAAAAGGGGACCGACGAAATCGATTAAAACGGGCCGCCGCTTGATTTATACGGAGGGAACCCGTGTCCTACACATGTCCCGTACGTGAGAGGGACGTCGGCTTTGCTTTGGCATTCATTGATATTCCTGCAGTGAAGGATTCGGTAAAAGAGATACGAAGAATCGGTTAAAAAGTTATGTAAAAAAGAGAGTATGGATGAGATTTTATAGCATAAAGGCCGTTGGCAAAAATGTTTCCGAAACTGGAAAAAATTTACCATCCCAGCGGTTTCGACCAATTATCTCGTCGACGATCTGGTCAACTTTGCTTGTGACGAGATATTTCGTCGAGTAAAGTGCCTTGTTGCTCCAGGGGCAAAGTAGGAAAATCAAATGTATTTTGCCCATAGGAGTACATTTAAAAAAGTAACGGACTAGCAACCGGTTGGTTACGAGATCGAATCCAATCAAAGAAAAAGTTATGTAAAAAAGAGAGTATGGATGAGATTTTATAGCATAAGGGCCGTTGGCAAAAATGTTTCCGAAACTGGAAACAATTTACCATCCCAGCGGTTTCGACGAATTATCTCGTCGACGATCTGGTCAACTTTGCTTATGACGAGATATTTCGTCGAGTAAAGTGCCTTGTTGCTCCAGGGGCAAAGTAGGAAAATCAAATTTATTTTGCCCATAGGAGTACATTTAAAAAAGTAACGGACTAGTAACCAGTTGGTTACGAGATCGAATCCAATCAAAGAAAAAGTTATGTAAAAAAGAGAGTATGGATGAGATTTTATAGCATAAGGGCCGTTGGCAAAAATGTTTCCGAAACTGGAAACAATTTACCATCCCAGCGGTTTCGACGAATTATCTCGTCGACGATCTGGTCAACTTTGCTTATGACGAGATATTTCGTCGAGTAAAGTGCCTTGTTGCTCCAGGGGCAAAGTAGGAAAATCAAATTTATTTTGCCCATAGGAGTACATTTAAAAAAGTAACGGACTAGTAACCAGTTGGTTACGAGATCGAATCCAATCAAAGAAAAAGTTATGTAAAAAAGAGAGTATGGATGAGATTTTATAGCATAAGGGCCGTTGGCAAAAATGTTTCCGAAACTGGAAACAATTTACCATCCCAGCGGTTTCGACGAATTATCTCGTCGACGATCTGGTCAACTTTGCTTATGACGAGATATTTCGTCGAGTAAAGTGCCTTGTTGCTCCAGGGCCAAAGTAGGAAAACCAAATTTATTTTGCCCATAGGAGTATATTTAAAAAAGTAACGGACTAGTAATCAGTTGGTTACGAGATCGAATCCAATCAAAGAAAAAGTTATGTAAAAAAGAGAGTATGGATGAGATTTTATAGCATAAGGGCCGTTGGCCAAAATGTTTCCGAAACTGGGAATAATTTCCCATCCCAGAGGTTTCGACGAATTATCTCGTCGACGATCTGGTCAACTTTGCTTATGACGAGATATTTCGTCGAGTAAAGTGCCTTGTTGCTCCAGGGGCAAAGTAGGAAAATCAAATTTATTTTGCCCATAGGAGTACATTTAAAAAAGTAACGGACTAGTAACCAGTTGGTTACGAGATCGAATCCAATCAAAGAAAAAGTTATGTAAAAAAGAGAGTATGGATGAGATTTTATAGCATAAAGGCCGTTGGCAAAAATGTTTCCGAAACTGGAAAAAATTTACCATCCCAGCGGTTTCGACCAATTATCTCGTCGACGATCTGGTCAACTTTGCTTGTGACGAGATATTTCGTCGAGTAAAGTGCCTTGTTGCTCCAGGGGCAAAGTAGGAAAATCAAATGTATTTTGCCCATAGGAGTACATTTAAAAAAGTAACGGACTAGCAACCGGTTGGTTACGAGATCGAATCCAATCAAAGAAAAAGTTATGTAAAAAAGAGAGTATGGATGAGATTTTATAGCATAAGGGCCGTTGGCAAAAATGTTTCCGAAACTGGAAACAATTTACCATCCCAGCGGTTTCGACGAATTATCTCGTCGACGATCTGGTCAACTTTGCTTATGACGAGATATTTCGTCGAGTAAAGTGCCTTGTTGCTCCAGGGGCAAAGTAGGAAAATCAAATTTATTTTGCCCATAGGAGTACATTTAAAAAAGTAACGGACTAGTAACCAGTTGGTTACGAGATCGAATCCAATCAAAGAAAAAGTTATGTAAAAAAGAGAGTATGGATGAGATTTTATAGCATAAGGGCCGTTGGCAAAAATGTTTCCGAAACTGGAAACAATTTACCATCCCAGCGGTTTCGACGAATTATCTCGTCGACGATCTGGTCAACTTTGCTTATGACGAGATATTTCGTCGAGTAAAGTGCCTTGTTGCTCCAGGGGCAAAGTAGGAAAATCAAATTTATTTTGCCCATAGGAGTACATTTAAAAAAGTAACGGACTAGTAACCAGTTGGTTACGAGATCGAATCCAATCAAAGAAAAAGTTATGTAAAAAAGAGAGTATGGATGAGATTTTATAGCATAAGGGCCGTTGGCAAAAATGTTTCCGAAACTGGAAACAATTTACCATCCCAGCGGTTTCGACGAATTATCTCGTCGACGATCTGGTCAACTTTGCTTATGACGAGATATTTCGTCGAGTAAAGTGCCTTGTTGCTCCAGGGCCAAAGTAGGAAAACCAAATTTATTTTGCCCATAGGAGTATATTTAAAAAAGTAACGGACTAGTAATCAGTTGGTTACGAGATCGAATCCAATCAAAGAAAAAGTTATGTAAAAAAGAGAGTATGGATGAGATTTTATAGCATAAGGGCCGTTGGCCAAAATGTTTCCGAAACTGGGAATAATTTCCCATCCCAGAGGTTTCGACGAATTATCTCGTCGAAGGTCTGGTCAATTTTGGTATTGACGAGATCTTTCGTCGAGTAAGGTGCCTTGTTGCTCCAGGGGCAAAGTAGGAAAACCAAATTTATTTTGCCCATAAGAGTACATTTAAAAGAGTAACGGACTAGTAACTGGTTGGTTACGAGATCGAATCCAATCAAAGAAAACGTTATGTAAAAAAGAGAGTATGGAGGAGATTTTATAGCATAAGGACCGTTGGAAAAAATGTTTCCGAAACTGGAAACAATTTACCATCCCAGAGGTTTCGACTAAATATCTCGTCGACGATTTGGTCAGTTTTGCTAATGACGAGATATTTCGTCGAGTAAAGTGCCTTGTTGCTCCAGGGTCAAAGTAGGAAAACCAAATTTATTTTGCCCATAGGAGTACATTTAAAAAAGTAACGGACTAGCAACCGGTTGGTTACGAGATCGAACCTAATCAAAGAAAAAGTTATGTATGAAAGAGAGTATGGATGAGATTTTATGGCATAAGGGCCGTTGGCAAAAATGCTTCCGAAACTGGGAACAGTATACCATCCCAGCGGTTTCGACGAAATATCTCCTCGACGATCTGGTCAGTTTTGCTAATGACGAGATATTTCGTCGAGTATAGTGCCGTGTTGCTCCAGGGGCAAAGTAGGAAAATCAAATTTATTTTGCCCATAGGAGTACATTTAAAATAGTAACGGACTAGCAACCGGTTGGTGACGAGATAGAATCCAATCAGAGACCGTCGCGTACAAAAGGGCTGGTGCATGTTAAATATCTGCAGTGTTCTCAAAAGTTTTCCAGTGGCGTGGTGTGCAGGTTGAAACAGTGCTCTGCTAATGAAGAGATATATCGTTCACTAAGATCTGGCCAATTTTGCTTATGAAGAGAGACCTCTTCGAGTAAACCACCAGGAGTGTTAAAATATATATAATATTAAACAAGCGCTCATATATTGTATTTCATAACTTAAAAACTAATAGTTAGTCTTATAACGGTTGAATAGTAAAAAGTTATGTGTACTCTTAGTAAGACGATAGGCTAAATACGGAGCAATTTTGTCTTCGATCTAGTTGCATTCGTTGTTCCTTAATTCGTGGAATTTCCATGCAGATCCATTATCAATTCAGTACCATTGTATTCCGCCTTCAGAAAACCTAATGTTTCGCAGATAACCGTTTGGAAGAGTAATGCCCGGTGCACACATCCGGTATTTTAACGTACGGCGCCGCTGCGGCACCGAAGCCCAACTATGCACACATAACCGTAAAATGACGCAAGTACTCATTTCGCGCTATTTGCGATGAATATTCTATGGAAGAAAACGTGTTTATTTCGCTTACTTGGTGTAAAAAGTATCTTTTGAAATAAAATAGACGTTACTGGATGCAACCATTCATTAATTATTACTTATATTCCATTTATTTATGAAAATATACTTCAGACCTTAGAAACGTGTGCGTCGAGCTGCGGCTCCGTGAGGAACTGCTGTACAAATCGCACGCAAGTTGGACTTACGTCGCCGCAGCGGCGCTGGAGGCATGTTTGCACTACTCCATTGGATCTAATGTATCTCAGACCGCACTTGCGTTGCCGTGTTGAAAAACCGGATGCGTGCACCCGGCCTAAATGATTACCAACCGGAAAGTTGCTAGTTAGAATGCAACCAAATACCATCGTATACAAAGGAAGCTGGTTTCACACTAGATTTTCGTGACCTCCACTGTCCTAACATTGGAAGTTTGGAGATTGGGGTGCCAGCTTAGGTGCGGCCTCGTCATCTGATAGTTGTTCAAATTACACGGTTCTGTCCTCCGATCTTTCCTTTCGGGTTTGATCCCGCATCGTCTCTAGACCGTTATGTTGTTCTATTGCGACGTTAACTAAATTACTTTCCAACCTGAAACCTGCGAACCAGTGTCTAAAATAGTTAATTTAGCAATTCCGTGCTCCGTGCTTTTCCCTTACTCGTAATTAACGCTCATGATGCTATAGAAAACAACGCTTTTATTTGACCCCTCCTAGTATTTCGGCGAGATGTTTCGTCCAAAATCGGGTCAATTTTAGGACGAGATATTACGTTGAGACAAAACTGCCATATTACCCCAAGGGGGATGAAGATCCAATAAAACTCGTCCATTGACCAGAACTGTTCAATGTTCGAAGCAGGTTTTTACCACTATAGAGTAGGTTTTTGCCACTATTTTACTGCCCTATAGTTTGTCACTATAGGGTAGTTTTATATGGTAGGTTTTTGCCACTATATGGTAGTTTTATAGCGTAGGTTTTTGCCACTATAGAATAGTTTTATAGGGTAGGTTTTTGCCACTATAGGGCAGTTTTATATGGTAGGTTTTTGCCACTATAGGATAGGTTTTTGCCACTATAGAATAGTTTTATAGGGTAGGTTTTTGGCACTATAGGGCAGTTTTATATGATAGGTTTTTGCCATTATAGAATAGTTTTATAAGCTAGATTTTTGCCACTATTATACTGCCCTATAGTTTGTCACTATAGAGTAGCTTTATATGGTAGGTTTTTGCCGCTATAGAATAGTTTTATATGGTAGGTTTTTGCCACTATATGGTAGTTTTACAGGGTAGGTTTTTGCCACTATATGGTAGTTTTACAGGGTAGGTTTTTGCCACTGTAGAATAGTTTTATAGGGTAGGTTTTTGCCACTATAGGGCAGTTTTATATGGTAGGTTTTTGCCACTATAGAATAGTTTTATATGGTAGGTTTTTGCCACTATAGAATAGTTTTATATGGTAGGTTTTTGCCACTATAGGATAGGTTTTTGCCACTATAGGATAGGTTTTTACCACTATAGGATAGGTTTTTGCCACTATAGAATAGTTTTATAGGGTAGGTTTTTGCCACTATAGGGCAGTTTTATATGGTAGGTTTTTCCACTATATAATAGTTTTATAAGGTAGATTTTTGCCACTGTTTTACTGCCCTATAGTTTGTCACTATAGGGTAGTTTTATATGGTAGGTTTTTGCCACTATAGAATAGTTTTATATGGTAGGTTTTTGCCACTATATGGTAGTTTTACAGGGTAGGTTTTTGCCACTATAGAATAGTTCTATAGGGTAGGTTTTTGCCACTATAAGGCAGTTTTATATGGTAGGTTTTTGCCACTATTGGATAGGTTTTTGCCACTATAGAATAGTTTTATAGGGTAGGTTTTTGCCACTATAGGGTTGTTTTATCGGGTAGGTTTTCGCCAATATAGGGTAGTTTTTTTAGGTAAAACTACAGGAGGGTTGTATTCATGTTACATTGCTAATTTTAAATTTCTCATTTTATCAAAAGAACCCGTTTGAAATCTTTATTTTCCTCCATTGAGGGTCACTGAATCAGCATTGGAATGACGGGCCTACTCCCGTTTTTTGTAGAACTCTAAAACCCAATCCAGGAAGCCACCAAGTGGTTCTGAAGAGATCTCTAGTCCATCAAGATCTAACCATTTTTGTATAGGATGAGATACAAGTATACTGTAACTCAAGATATCGACGATATTTTGATGATGACAATTTTAAAATGTGGTCATTTTTTTAAATAACGAGAAATTGCGTCCAACAAGATGTTGGTGTTGTATCCTGGGATCTTTCCATACGGCATCGATCCCGGAGAGACACCAAAAACCCGTTGTGTTACCACAGTGCGACGTAAATTCAACTACCTACATATATACCAACTCGAGCAAGACGTATCGTGCTTTTCCAAAATTACATTTGTGATAAAAGCTTAAACTTTATTTGTACAGAAACATTTTGTGCTTTTCCAAAATTACATTTGTGATAAAAGCTTAAACTTTATTTGTACAGAAACATTTTGCAAATTAGGTTAGTAGACTTTAATGTTAGTTATTTACTGATACTGGATTTTTTCTCGTACTTACTGTGCGACACTGTATAAATTGAATTCTGTGTGGATCGACCAGAGTCTGCTCGACAGACTTACTGACGGACTAAACTATCTTAACTATTTCCATATTCTTAAATTTACAATAATATATTTTGAAAATCAGTGAAATTACCATTTATACAAATTACCTTCCCGATTGGATCTAATCTAGTAAGAAACAATCGTAAAAATTTACATGAACGATACATTACATAATATGGTTGCATAATATATTAAAATTTACGTTATGTAAAATGCATAGCATTTTATGTAATTCATAATACGTTATACAGTGCATAGTACGTTAGTTATATATTGCATAGTAAGTTATTTATATATTGCATAGTACGTTAGTTATATATTGTATAGTATGTTAGTTATATATTGCATAGTACGTTAATTATATATTGCATCGTACGTTAGTTATATATTGCATAGTACATTAAATTTACGTTACATAATACATAATATTTAAAAAATGCATAGTATGTTATGTAATACAAAATACGTTATAAAGTGGATAGTACGTTAGTTAGATATTGCACAGTACTATACCTATACAGTGCATAGAACGTTAGTTACATACTGCATAGAACGCGATAGTTATAAAGTGAATAGTAATACAGTACATAGTAGGTTATACAATACATAGATTACATTACGTTGCATAGTGAACGTTGCATAATTAACAATATGTTATACTACACAATATATAGTATTTTACATAATAAATGTAACGTCAGTTAAGTAGTGCATACTACGTTACGTAATGTATACTTTGTTAGTCATAAAGTGCGTTATATAATACATACTATATTGCATTATAAAGAACATAGTACGTTGCATAATGAACACTACGTTACATTATATAGTACGTTGCATAATGTATACTAAGTTAGTTATAAAGTGCATATTACGCTATGTAATGCATACTAAGTTACGTTATAGAGTATATAGTAGGTTGTTTTATGTAGTGCATAGTACGGTACGTTATACAATGAGTCCTACGCTTTTCTAATCTAAAATTAATAACGTAGCATAAACGATAAACAATGAAAATTTAAATTTCTACTCCCAAATACCACGCACATAGTCATATTCTTTGTGAATCAAATGCAGCACAGTTTATTTCTCCCAAACATTGACTTTTGCTTTAATGTGAAAATTTCTAGACAGATTCAAGGAACTACTAGATTTCTCTGAGCAATTTAATGCAAGGAACAAGAAAAATATTCTTCACGACGCAATAGAAAATATTTACTACAGAAAATAAGAATACTTAAATACAGTTGACACCAGTCGTATATCTATGTAAACAAAAATCAATCTCTTCATGGTTGACTAAGATTCGTGTCTTGACCCATCACGCCTTTACTGGATCTTAGCCAGGCTAGATTTCCTTTCTGGCTCGTTATTCTGGCATCTATTTAAACAGCCATTTTTTGTCGAATGGCCCGATGGAACTGAGGAATTTTCCCGGCCCGAGAATCAAGCCTATTTGAAGTTAGTAATGGATCGTGTTTTTGTAAGAAATAAAGCTAAAATATTCTTGCAAAAAA
This sequence comes from Metellina segmentata, assembly GCA_947359465.1. Lineage (NCBI taxonomy): Eukaryota > Metazoa > Arthropoda > Arachnida > Araneae > Tetragnathidae > Metellina > Metellina segmentata. The sequence continues at coordinate 117,038,239 of OX375878.1, read as the reverse complement.
TGGTTGTATTTCAGAGTTTTTATATTCGACCTATGTACCCTGAAAGAATTAGTTTTCATATTTTAACTTTCTTGGTGGTTGTCTCTAAGAAGTATCTCGTGATTAGCAAAACTGACCAGGTCTTGAAAAATGATATATCATGTCATTCCAAGAAATCTGATCACATATTGATCAAGTTATCATACAAAATCGGCAATATATTGATGGCGAGATATCTGGTCATCAGCAAACATGACGAGCAAAATTGATCAGATCTTGAGGTGCCAGATATTTCATGCAAACCATTTGGAGATTTGAACGATCATTTTTTTTTGTCGACTGACAAGAAGTAAAGGAATTTTTTCTGCCGAAGAATCAAGCCCATTTGGTAGGTAGGTATTTTAATTAACGTCGCACTTGAGCAACACAGCGGGCTATTGTCGACGGTCCGGTATCAACACCCGAAATAAAAGATCCGATTTTAACACCACGTAATTTGGAACCGTGGTGGGGTGAAGTTTTCTCGACGAGATATTTCATCATAAGCAAATTCGGCAAGATCTTCATGGACGAGATACCTCGTCATTTGACAAATGTATAATATATTTTAATAGCCGCATTGTTAATAAATTTTTTTACCGAAATTCCACACGCACTCTAAGTTTTAAGAAAAAGTTTCAATGCCGAAACCGATAGGCACTATTTTAGTAAAACAGTATTGGCTGAATTATTAACCATTCGTAGATTTCTAAGTGCAAAAAGTGTAAAGTATTGCTAAAAATATCAGTATAATATGATTTGTTATAGAGGTGATTTTACAATTTTAATTTTTATTGAATTAAGTTATACTACATTTAAAAAAGAATTCTTAAAAATCTATTCCAATAATCACGGATATGTATAGAACAAAATGCATTGAAAAAGAAATTTATTTTTAATATACCTTATTATAAGGGATTTGCGGATACGTGTAACTCACCACAAGCAGATAATTTCCTATTTTGTTTTTACGAAATGTACTAACACGGCTAATTCCCAAAAAATCGTAGTGAAATAAGACATAAATGCGCCTACATAACGTAATTTTACTTCATAAATATATTCATTTATAGAGTGAGGTAAATAGCTTATACTCACTACTTTTAAAATATAAAACATTATTGGGGTTGCAATTGGCCATGTATAGAATAAAATAGTAACTATATTTAAGTACTAATTTTTCTTTCTCTACAAAATATATATCTTCAGAAATATTTTACATAACCTAATTCATTCATTTTACGACGCATTCCAATGAACATGCGTATATTCCCTTTGGGATTGATCCCGGACTGTCGCCAATAGCCCGTTGAGTTGGTCCTAAGTGCGACGGTTATTCTAAATACCAACCCATCCAATGAATAGGATTTACTAACATTTCATGTAGGTAGTTAATTAACTTCGCACTAGAGCAACACAACGGGTTATTAGCGACGGTTAGGAATCGAGCCTCAAAAGAAAGATCAGAGGAAAACACCGCGTAATTTTGAAGCACGCTCAGATAACGAGGCAACACTGAGCTTGCACCCCACTCTCCAAACCTTCACACCACACCAACATGAGGTCATTTGAAGCCACGAGTGATTTAACGTGCACCAGACCCAGGGAACTAAACGGTCTTTGGCTGGTTCTAGTTTCGAACTCGCAACACTCTGGTTGCTAATCCGATGCTCTTCAACTGGTCTACCGCGGCACCCTTGTTACAGGTCTGATCTAAGTTCTCAAGTTACTAGTCAAACAATGAGTTCAACAGGTATTTTTGTTTAATTTGATATATTCCGTTTCCTCTGTTCAATGCCGAAAACATTTTTTTAAATGAATACACTTTATGGTGTTTAAAGGATATACAAATTGTCGATGATAAAATAGCGATAAATCAGCTTCGCAAAAATCATTCAACGACACCGTTGAAAATTCCTTTCATCGTTAGGCAATTTCGAATAAAGAACGTACCTTAAAAAGTAAAGAAAGGCACCTTTAGAAAACGTCTTTTTTCACGAAGGGAATTTCTTTCTAAGCCCGAACCTAATCAACAGTTAGTTTCCCTTCCAAATTTGTTAACCTAATCTCTGCGCGAATCCATCGCTATTCAAGTTATTTAGAGCCGTGTACCTTTCTTTAGTCATCATTTATCAATGTGGATTATTGGAAAAATCCCCATAGAAAAACCCTGCGAATTGCAATTGGGAGACTGTCGGCGTTGCCTTTTTTGGGGTAGGAGGTTTTAAGGTTGCATTAATGCTTCTTCACTGCATTGTTAGGGTTCCATGGGGACATGGAAGTAAACACTGCGGCGAGTGGAGTTCGAACTTTATGGACAAAGCGCTTGGAATCACATTAATCTTTCTCAGCGACATAGCTATGTTCAGCGGAAAACTAGTGTTTGTTAGAAGCGAAATAGTTTATATAATCTTGAACAGGCAAGTAGAACAGGCAAGTACCCATGATGCAACTGATTTAGAACCTGTCTAGACAAGTATAGAACTTAAGGCTATGAATTTTACAAATGCGGTGATTTTATTATTTTTTCAGATGTTAAAACTAAAGTATTTAGAGTTTGTTTTAATACACCAAGTGCTTGGAATTCCATTAATATTTCTTAACGAAACAGACATGTTTAACGAAAAATAATAGCGTTTGTTTTGGGCAAAATAGTTTTTTTTAAACTTAAAACAGGTATGGGTATCCAGAGTGTAATTAATTTAGAACCTGTCTACAGGCATGAATAGAGCTAAAGATGACTAAAATCTGGGGATTTTACAAAGGTCACGAGATGTCTGGGTTGAGATCTTGGGTCTGATTGACTTAAAAATATCAGATGATTTGATTAAGTTCAGATGTAAATACTGAAGCGATTGGAGTTCGAACTTCACAGACAAAGTGCTTAGAATTACACATTAATCTATCTCAACGGCAAACTTGTTCAACACTAAACTAGTGTTTGTTAGAGGCGAAATATTTTACATGATTATGAGCAGGCATGTACAAAGAATGTAACTGATTGATATATTGTCTAAAGAAATAAGTGTTGAAATCAAGAATATTCGTATCAAGGAATTTGACATCGAACAAGTGATGTCTGGATTAGGTTTGATTCTTGGAACTGATTGACTTAAAATAATGAGATGATTTGATTAAGCTCAGATGTAAAAACTAAACTGAGTGGAATTTAACTTCATGGACAAAGATCTTGGAATCAAATTAATATTTCTCAAAGGGGGTGGGACACATATACGTTCAACGAAAACTATAGTGTTGGTTAGAGACGAAATGATTTACATAAATTTTAACATGCACGTACACAAAATGCTACTGATTTAGAACTCGTCTACAGACAAGAATAGAACTCTAGTCGAAGGATTTTACACCGCTCAATGGTCACTTGATATCTGGGTTGGGTTCTTGAATATTATTGGCTTAAAAAAGTGGGATGCTTTGGTTATGTTCAGATGAGAGCTTCTATTAAGACGTATCGTTTAAATATTAGGAGATGGGGTAAAATAAAAATATGCTTAATTTTTTAATCTAAATTGTTTAAAAATCGTTTAGAGAATACATTAATTTGCATGTAACTTCTGGAGGCAGATTAGATAGGAGGTTAAGATAATAATCACAGCTTCCAGATTGAAACATAAACTTTAACACATTGGTCTAATAAAGATTTATCAAGTAATGATGACGTTAATTTAAATATGAAATTTTGGGAGTGTCATATAAAAATACTGCCATATCATTATATGTATTAAAAGTTCTTAATCGTATATTTTTAAACTTTCATAACACCCGATTCCATCAAGAAATTGAAATAATTTGGAGATGTTAACAGCATACAAATTATAAATCTTCCATTTTAAAAATGTGGGTAGTATAATAAGAATTAAAAGAACTATTTTCAAAATCAAATGTTAAAACCCTCATACGGAAACAGCTCGTAATGTAGAACATCAAGTTATAAGTAATCCCACAATTTCTGGACAAGTAGTTATCAAAGCCTATCGGAATTCTCACGAAATGCTTCTGTACGAAGAGTAGGTAGTAATAATTTCATTAATGGGTGAGACCTACACATATAAATTTGGCGTTGATGGGATATGGCAGCAGAAGACCGACTCGATTGCCCTTACTAACAACACGCCATCGGCTGCAGTGCCTCTGCTGGGCTCGTGAACATATCGGTTCAAGAAGAAAACAAGAACATTGAAAAAATAACCCACCTTAGAGAAAACATAAAAGAATACAAGGAACAATGTAAGGATAATTCATTCCAAATCGCCGTGTGAGAAAGAAAACTAAAAGCTTGCCAAGAGGTCAACCAAAACTTGGAAGAAATTAACTTCAAAGAAGAAATGCAGAAACTAGAAAACAGAATTGCTGACATTCTACAAAGCCACCTAACCAACAGCCGTAACAACCAAACAACAAACCAAGAAATTACATAAATAACAAACCTACTCAAACAGCAACAAAATACACAACTTAATATAAGTCAAACGTATGCAGCAGCTCTCTCAAAGAAGCTCGCCAACTTTCAAGAATCAGCAGAGCAAAAAACATTAATATTAAAATCAACAGCAAAAGCTACAGGAGAGGAACTGCGAAAACAGGCGCAAACAACCCTCGAGGCACAGCCCACAATTTCCAAGTAAAAATTATATTTGCTGGTAAAAACAATAACGTTATCAGTAAGACAACAACTGATTGCAAGACTCTAAAAGACGCAATAGAATAGGACAACAACCTCAATAAAACATTAACAGCTAGAATCCCTGTACAAGATTAAAACCTATAATCATTCACGCATACCACAAGACACTATAACAGAAAAACTCATCGAAACCTTGGAAACAAACATAGAAAAATTCCAATCGGACATAAAAACAAGAATTTTCACAGACAAAAGAAAAAAAACCCACATGGTCCTCTACCCTTACAATAGACAAGCATACAAACCTAACACAAAAAAGACTAGTATTCGCCTTCGCAAATTGTACCATAAGGGAATACAGATCAATCAATAGATACTTCAACTACCAAACATACGGCCACATAGCCAAGGCCTGCACAGAAAAACAATACAACGGCAAATGCGCGGAACGACACGACACACGCACTTGTACCAGCCAGGTAATAAAATGCATAAATAGCGATCAGGCAAAAACAATTTATGAAACAAACTTCGACACAAATCATTTTGCATTCGATAAGCGCTGCCCCAGTGCAGCCAACTCAACACCTCAACAACCAAGCAACTGCGACAACACGCCCAGCCCAACAACAAACCAATAAAAATTGCTAATTGCAGCACAAAACCGCACAAAAACCACAATCTAACAAAGAAAACAACAAACAAAAACCATCATTCAAAATGACACCAACGCAAAACGCAGTATATTTTCTTCAAATTAACCTCCCTAATTGCAGAGCAGCAACCACCAAAATATCAAAAACTATGGAAGATCACCAGGTCGACATAGCATTAATCCAATAAATCTATACAAACAATAAGAAGCCACCAGGCATCCCACTACGCTGGAAGACTATCCTCTCAAACTCAGGAAAGGCAACCCTTATCATTAGACAATAAAAGTGTTCACCCACCATCATCCAGTAAAATGAAAACTCAGTCACCATTAGGACCAATACATGGAACAACGAGGACATATTTATAACATCAGCCTACGCTCCACCGAACAATGAATTAGAGAAAACAATAATAATACTAGAAAACATCGATAACTTTTCACCAAAAAGCCACATCGTAGGAGGGGGACTTCAACGCTTATAGCCCCTTCTGGGGCTCTGGGGCTACGAACGAAAAGGTCGCAGAGGTAACCAACTTATTGAATACGCAGCCAATCACTGCATATTACTATGCAACTTACCAAACTTCCCCCTACTTTCAGAAGAGGGGACTAAAAAGGTTGGCCAGACCTCAATTTCATTAAAGGCAAAATTGAAAACTGGCGAGTCCAGGATTTCGAAATACAGTCAGATCACCGACCAATAACGTTCACTATAACAACAAACACTGTAATTCCAATCCGAAACAGATTCAAAACTAAGCAGGGAAAGCACAACAAATTCATAATAGAACTTCAACAAGGCCTAAACACAACTCACTTCAACTAAATAACATCATCACAGGAACTGGAGCGCATAACATACGACTACACGGAGATAACAAAAAGAGACACGCACGACAACTTCAAAAAGAAAAACAACATACACAAATTTAACATCACTTGATGGAACACAGACCGACAAACGCTGCAGAAACACATCAAAGCCATACGAAGACAAACACAACAAGAACAAGACCCCACAAACCAGAGAACTGTTCAAAATTAAATTCAGAAAACTAAAGGCAACCTATAAAAAAATAAACAAAGCAAAGGGAAATACATGGAAAACTTTTTTATCTAAATCAAACAGCATTTACGGAACAACATTCAAAATAATAACAAACAAACTGCAATCTAGCAACATCATTCATACCACTACCGGAGCAACACCCTTCAATACAGTCGCAAACTTTAAAACCTCCTCTCAAACATCTATAAGCCGGACAACCCACTCCAAGACTCAAAAATAAGGAACTTAACCCCTTCTAAAAGTAACACCCCAATTACTCCCCACTTCACAACGAGGGAGCTCAGGCACATAGTACAAACAGCCCCCAAAGATAAAGCACCATGCCCGGACGGGATAGACGCCACAGCCCAAAAATTACTAATGGAAGCAGACTCCGCTAAACTATTGAATTGTATGAACATCTGCAAAAAACTAATTCATTTCCAACTACCTTCAAAACAGGAGAAGTAGTACTTTTTCAGAAAATAGGAAAGGATACCACCAAACCAGAATCGTACCGACCCATAAATTTACTACCAATCCTAGGGAAGACGCTGGAAAAGCTACTACTCTTGCGCCTCAACGAATTTGTCAAGGAAAAAAACATATTCAATGATAAGCAGTTTGGATTCCGAACAGGACGCTCGACGGAGCACGCCCTAAAGGAAATCCTCATAAACATCGAGCAAAATAAAACAAATCTGCTCCACACCTGCCTGATATCACTTGACATTAAAGGAGCATTTGATTCAATGTGGTGGTCGACCCTCTTTCAAGCATTCCACAAATACGAGTTTCCACCAGACCTAATAGCCATCACGAGAAGCTTCCTAACAAATATAAAAATCCTCCTACATCAAGGCAACACTACAGTCACACACCAACTGCAAAGGGGATGTATACAAGGTTCCTGTCTGTCTCTTCCTATGGCTAATCATAATTAATGGACTACTATAACAAACCTGGCCAATAAACTGTAAAATACATAACAATAATAATCACAGGAAGAAACAGACGCACATTAGAGTCAGCATCAACAGAAGCCGTCAATAAAGTCCAAATATGGTGCTGGCAAGAAAACCCACCATCCAGAGTGGTACGATGAAAATAAAAGTAATCAAACATCTTAAACTTCTCGGCGTTAACATAGACAATAACCTTAACTTCTCGCAACACCTGTTACACCTCAAGACACAATGCCTCACCCTTAGCAATAGCATGGCTCATACGTTCGGTAAAACCTGGTATACAAAGCCATGTTTTTTAAAAACATGGCACATAGCAGTGGCAGAACGCCAAATATGCAAGTGCATGGACACAGCATCCCACCCAACGTAACATCTTAAAGCTGCAAAGCCTCCAGTGCCTCATCACAGTGCAAATCTGTGGGGCATATCGTACAACGCCAACAAATGCATTACAAGTGTTGGGTGGTATCGAGCCCCTGCACTTTGTGACACACAGAGAAGCAGCATTCACCAAACTAATCAAATTAAACCAAGATGTAAATTACCTGGGCAAAACTTTCAACACCAAAGACTATGAACAAGAGGTAGATATACACAAAACAAATACTTGGCAAACAAATTACGAAGAAGTAGGAGGTCAGGGAGCAAACCGAAACAGATATTAAAATATACACCGACGGCTCCAAAACTCAACACGGAGTAGAATCATCTTTTGAGGCATTTAGAAATAACATAGAAATTCATAACCAAAAAATTGAGCTTTATAATAACAATACAGTATCGCAAGCAGAGAAAAAAGCCATACTATTTGCCCTAGCATGGGCAAAACAACAAACATATGCCATCTGTAACATACTAACGGACAGCATATCAACGATAAAGACACTCCAAAAATTCCAAACAAAGGATCCAACAGCGCAACAAATCCGAGCACTGCTTAAAAATAATTTCCACAATGCATACAACAACTGGGTCAAAGCTCACATAGGTATACAAGGCAATGAAATGGCCGACCAGCTTGCAAAAGAAGCAACAACCGGTGCAACAAACTTCCAAATCACCGCAAAACTACCCAAGAGCCACGCAAAACAACTAATGAAGAGAACAGCACTTAAGAGATGGCAGGAGTAATGGGATGAGGGAGAATCGGGAAGAAGAACCTATTCATTCTTCTCAAAAGTTAACCCCAAAAAGGAGCCACACGGACCTTTTCTAACGGCATTTGACACATGACACGGCCATTTCCCCAGCTTCCTTTAACAGATTCAGCATAATGGCCACAAGCAACTGCATCTGTGGGCAGGAGAGGATTCCAAACCATTACGTGTTTGAATGCCCACTTACAGCCACAAACCACCTGCTACAGAAAACAAATGAACACTTCAGGGAGTGGGCCAAAAAGCACAGCAAATAGCAGTAATGCATATGCAAAGGTAATACTAATCATGCAATATCTAACAGAGATCATCGACACAATCAAACAATAGTGCCACATGGCAAATGCAATCACTCCGCAACTAAAAACTTTGAACTTCCACAATTGCTCAAATCTTACCAGTTCTAATTACATTGTTAATAATTATACTATAAGCAGTTATTTTTTATTCCCGTGTATATTTTGTCCAACCCCTGTATGTATAAAGGAACCCTCATCATGAGGAGCTCCCACCATGAACACAGATAAAGAGTGATTAAACGTAACCCGCTTTCGGCAACATGTGGCATAACTACTCATGAAAATTGACCAAAACTCAATTTGACAATCAAACTGCAGCAAAACCAATACGCCCAAAACCAGCGGCGCATTTGTCCTAGAGCAGAAGCGCACAGCTAAGGGCTCGCCTAAAGCTGTGACTTCCATTACGGTGGGCTAAAACCATTCTTTTCGCATCGTGTTTATTACAAACCACTTTTACCTGTCCTATTGGACGGGGGGTAAGGGACCAGTTTACCTGCGGTGTCCAACATATCGGTTGAATCCCAGAGGCAGTGCTTACGTTGCTTAGGCAGATGAGTCACAATTATCATCTTTAAGAGCTGATGGGATGGTTCGATTAGGACGCAGACCCCACGAAGCCATGGACCCAAGTTGTCAACAAGGCAAGACAACAATAAATTTTCCAAAGAGTATGCTGGCAAATAGGTGTTTAAAATCATAGGTTTGAATATCTTTAATTATATTATTATCCAAGAAATTCAAAACCCTATTATTAACACAGGTAATCCAAATAAAACCTTCTTCAATAAAGGCATCAATGATAATTTTTAAATATTTAAAAAGTAGGAAGAGCTGGGTTTAATTGTGTAAGTATTAGTGTAACAGGTTATCAGATTTAAGGTTATCCGGTTATCAGATTTCTATATCAGAATTAAATTGGATTTTTATGAAATTGAAGAATAATAGTATACTAAGGTAAAATAATATGAGAGAGAGATCGTTGGAAATTTTTTTAAATTTTATTTCAAGAAAGTGAAACACTGGAATGATTAATTTAGGGAATTTTTCGGTTTTCTTCGGAATCGCACACGATTCTGTTTCTCCAAGTTTCATTGCATCGTTTCATGATGCTACGAGGAAAAGTCAAAATGTATCCGAAATTTTTTTCAATTTATTTGTCCACAAATGTAGGGGTGAAACAAGTTCGTCACTTTTCTATTGTCTTCCTTTTCGATGCACCTGGTCCAGCGATCCAAAAGCTTACGTTTTCCCTCAAAGACGGTGGGTAGTCCTTTTGGGTGGGTAGCCCTTTTTGGTGGGTAGCCCCTTTTGGTGGGTAGCCCAACCATTCATGCACCGCTTCCCCCACTTCTTTGTTCGTCTAATCTATGGAGAACACGCTACAGTGTAGATGGTAACTCGCCTGTTTGCCAGTACCTTTTCTCCAGCTTGATAACTCTTCTCGACAGTGGTGGGGGTTGACGGGCAACCTGCTGCTTCTTCGTGCATTACGCTTGTCCTGCGTATTTCAAGCTTCTCGATCCATTCCTACACACTTCAAAGTGGTAGAGCACTGTTTCCGTCATAGCACCTTCCTACCCTTGAATTCGGATCACTGCTCTTTATGGTGCACACTACTAGCGGAGCGGCCATGTTTACACTGAAGCAGAAACAATCAAAATGGCGCTTTCGCGGTCAAACTTCGGTAACGTGACTTCACTGCGCCAATTCTAGCATGCGTACAGAAGGTTATAAACATAAAAATGCGATATAGCGAAAGTACCGTACCCTCGTACGTACCTGTATAAAATAGAAACATAATAGTATATTTGACTAGGTAAGTATAAGCCACACAGACCAAGATATAATCAAAATATTTTCCACAGAGGACGATCAATATTTTCAGCACTGCAAACACTATCCACTCACGCACAGCTCAATCGATCTACACCCCACTTGTACGACCACACGAGAAGCAAGAAATATCGTAAGCCGTAAGTATAAGATTGAAAACCCGACTCCCAGCAAATGGTAAGTGTCCGTGAAACCACCCCGAATCGGGAATTCCTCCCTATAAAACCCAGCTGACGAACTCCACCTGTCTCGCTCCCTGTAGCTGGAACAAGCCCGGAGAAAAGCCCTGCTTTTAACCAGCGATAAAATGTACTCGGGGCCATTAACACCTTAAGTGGGCCATAAAAATTCTGGGCGCAATCCCGAATGACATATGCTCTTTGCTTTCCCAGCTATGCGGTTCTTCTTAATCAGTTGGCTCTTCGTTGTAACGCTATAACATCTATTGCCGTAACCCGCCGCTTGTGCGGCTAAATGTGATTACATTAGGGCATGACGCATGGCCACTCAAGTTCGTCCATTTGCGCCAAATTATGTTGTTTCTTCCCGGAGTCTTCCTTTTTTACTTGCTTCCTTTTTTGTTATGCCTTCCCGCAAAGGTGAATAGTTAAGTTTTAATGTGATTTACGTCCCGCTTGATATGGAGGAATGCAGTTGGAAATCTCGGCGGTTTTGCTATTATTTTAATGACATATCCTCGCTATTAAATCTCTTATTTATTTATGCGCTGGGCTCGGGAGGTTTAATGACGATTTAATACGAATTTATAGAAATAGGTATTCGTTCGTGTTTTCTCGTTAACTGTTTTAAAGTTTAATTTAGTGCGGTCAGAGTAAATGCAGATCAAGCGCTTTGATGATGGTTCTAGGTAGCCATTAATTCCATACTACCTGCAGTGATTCCGAATAAAATAAAGTCGGTTACAGTTAAGCAGATGAAAACCACTCTTATCAAGATATCAAATGGGCTAAACAAGTCAATTGTTCACAGAAGTCACGACTACAAGGTAGAACCATTAATCTTAGAATTCCAACTCAAATAAAAACTACATGTTACAACTATACCTCTCTTAGATATACATGCCATTAGAACCAGATATGCTTCCTGAAATTATTGTTGTTGTTGAAATTGTAAAATTCATTAGAAGGCTAGGGGGTTACTGAACCCTAGAATACTAACTGAAATAAAAACTGCATGCTACAGAAATGGTATAGCGAACCAAACGGATGCTGGAAACGGACTGAACGAAAGAAGACAAGCCCAGTGAAGCATAGATGGAGGGAAGGGGCTCAATTCAATGTCAAACGGTGTACTGTTCGTTTGAACTTCCGACTACGGTTCTGAGAGTATACTAGTTAGTATTCTAGGGTAAAATATTGATTAAATACTTTGATGATGGTTGTAGGGATTCTGAGAAAAAGAAACTAGGATATAGTAAAACACTCAAATTAAACAAATCAAGTCGATCAACCGTCAATTTTTCACAGAAATCACATGACTAATTGTCTAATTAGATACAAGCAGGGGGTCCGCTTCCTGCTCGCTGTCGCTCGCCAACCCCCGGAGGATTGCCTTGCAAACCTCATTGGTTCGCAGCAGGATCCTTAGTCACTTCGCTCGCATCAATTAGGACATGTGTCCAAGCAGAAGGAATTGTTTATAAAATTTGATATTTCAAAAAATAATTTTTCAAACATAAATTTGTTGTGCTATGGAAAAGTGATACAGTACCTCTGGAATCAGAACTCGAACAATTTGGAATTAAAATGAAAACTCTGACCATATTTTGACTCGAAATGTGAGCGCTGCTTTGGAAATCGAATACCCAGAATGTTGTTTGTAAGCTGCAACAGCTCGACTAACATTCATTTTTTTTTCAATAAAATTTCATCCGATAACACTATAAATTGAACTGAGGCTCGATAAACATACAATCGTACACTGTTGCCAAGACTCGATAAAAAAATAACCTCTTTTGTGTGCCACGTAAGAGAAGCATATACATATAGATTCGGAAGCATTTTTATTCCCTCTCTGTGAAGGGGGAAGTTAACCTATTCCGGCTTACAACATATTCATTAGTGCACTTACCTTTGAAGCGTATAGCATCCGCTTAAGCAGCTGGAATGCTAAAGTTTCGTAATTTATCATCTATTTATGACATGTAATTTACGCGTGGTTGCCTGCTGTTCGTGCTTTCCCGACCTCAAAAGATTCTCAGCCTCAATGAATTAAAATTGAGGACACTGCTCAGCAACAATGCCTCCGCAATACTATAATGCGGCATATTATGTGACTGCTTAATGCTCTGCTCCTCAGCAGAATGCGATTTCGTACACATGAAAACATCAATTAATGCTCGATCGGAATGACAAATCTTCAGTAAGCGTGAGGAATATTATTTTGAAGTGAAAAATATTGTAAAATTAATTTCCATTGTATTCGTTTGATGTAAAAGATCGTCACAGTTTATCGTCATAAATTGAAAGAAAAATTAATTCATTTGCTAAAAATTAAATTGAATCCATATAGCATGTTATGCCGTTCTGTTCGATGACTTTCTTCCATCACTTCGGAAGCTACATTGGGCAACAGTAGCTCGGTTGCAAGAGCAACGGATAAGCAAACCGTGGGTTGTGAGTTCGAATCCAACCAATGTGCCAAACGTGCTATCAAAGACCGTCGTGTTCAAAGAGTGCTGGTGCATGATAAATCTGTTGAGGCCTCAAATGTCTTAAAGTTGGCTTGGTGTGGAAGTTTGGAAAGTGGAGTGCCAGATCAGGTGTGATCTTGTCATCGGACCGTTCTTTCAAATTACGAGATGTTATCCTGAGTTCCTGGGTGGTCGGAACCGGGATAAACCATTTAACCCGTACCGTCACAATTAGCCCATTGTGCTGGTTCAGTGAATCGTTAATTAGATACCTACCTACAATACCGGTAACTGTATCATACCGCGGTCGTAGGAGTTCTGAGGTTTCAGGCTAAAGCACCTAACTGGCTGAACCACTTGCTGCACATGAAATGAACACCAGCACCAACATCCAACACAACCCACATCTTCTTTTACTCCAGCATTCTTGCGTTTTCGGAAATAAAAGAAGCATAATAGGTAGAAAATGCTACTTATTCTCGGTCATTTTGAATGCTTAACAGAAATTACAAAACACAATTTCAGCAGAGCCTGCAATTCTGATGGTTGCGAGATCGGCGCTTGGACCAGGCTAAAGACCGTCGTGTTCGCTAATGGCGGCTGGGGCACGTTAAATAGGTCGTAGTCATAAATTCCCCCATGTTCCCATACCAAATCAATACCTCTGGGAGTACCTGATCAGGGGGTTATCGACCTCTGATTAGGATCTAAATTACGATAGGTGCGAGTGAATGGATGTGTGAAAGGGACCTTTCTGTAAAACGGATGTGTCATGCATGAAGAACTCCAACCTTCCGGGGCAATCGCACCCCCAATTGGGCCATATATGGCCCGCACGACAACAACAATACCACAATTGTATACCAAAGTACTCGCTGAAATTCCATATATCAAAGAACATGCAAACTGTACACGTGTGAAATAGATTACATTTGGGTATTGCGATGGAATTCCATCGAGCGCCATGAGACAAAAACTTTCGTATCAATCCAATACATTTATATAATTTACATCCCGGACCGTTACGCGGTAGCCCGGTCGGAAGAGTAACGGATTAGCAACCGGAGAGGTGCGAGTTAGAATCCAAGCAAATACCGTCATGTACAAGGGAGGTTGGTGCACGTTATGTTTGTCGTGGCCTTAAATGTCTTCACGATGTGGCGTGATGTGGAAGTTCGGAGAGTGGGGTACAGGTTGCGATGTGATCTCGTCATCTGACCGTGATTAAAAGTGACGTGGTATTGTCCTTGGATATTTCCCTTCGGGATAGGTCCCGGACAGTCTCCAAAAGCCTGTTGTATTGCTCCAGTGCGACGTTAGTTGAACTTCCTACCTATCATTTATGCTACAAGTCAAAGTTATGTAGCGTATGGAATGTAGTCATTCTCGTTTCTTGTAGGCGGAACCATGACTCAGTGAGTTGAACCGTTTCGTAGGGATCTCTGAGATGTAGGCAACACAGGTTCTGATGGCCTTCGGCTGGATTTGAGCCTCGAATTCGCAATCCTCCGGTTGCAAATCCATTACTTTCCCAATTGAGCTACCAGGACCCAAAACCATTCATTAAAAACTGATCTTGAAAAAAATAAGCAAGGACAATTTTTTTAAGCAGATTAATCGGGCCTTTTATTTAACCTAGGATATCACTACCAAAATTCGTGCTCAAATTAAATTTCGTGCCGCATCATATATCACACTATTGGTATAACCCTACTCTAATTATTACTGCATATAAATATTATAACGCCACGTTAATTAATGTTACCGATGGCGTATAATGTACTCGTCTATATATATAATTCTCTTAGGCGGCACGCAAAAAAGATGTTATTTGTTATTGCGTTTTGGCAACATTGTGCGATTGTTTGTTTACCATCACGAAGTCTCGCGCCTCAATTGAATTCATAGCGTAATCGGATGAAATTTTATTTAAAAAAATTAATTTTAGTCGAGCTGTTGTAGTTTGTAATAGAAATCAAAGAAAACGGGGTATATTTTCAGGGCCAACAATTGTAGTTCAACAATACGCTTGAACTTCAACTTTGGACAACAAACTCAATGAAAAAGTGTGGGTCGTTTGAGTGCTGGGGAAATGTACACACAAACAACATGCTGGGTATTCAATTTCCAAAGCAGCGATCACATTTCGAGTCAAAATTTGCACAGTTTTCATTGAATTCTGATTTCAGAGGCACTGTATATATCTTTTCTGCAAACAGCAAATTTAGATTGGGAAAAAAAATGGGTTTTTTTGGAATATTATATTTTGTAAACAATCCCTTCTGCTAGGACACATGTCTTCATTGATGCGAGCGAGCATAGGTTCGCGCAGCGAACCAGTGAGGATTGCAAAGCAATCCTCCGGGGGTTGGCGAGCGCTAGCGAGCAGGGGGCTGGCCCCCTAGTACAATATATTACGTCTGTAATAAATTGGTTGAACAATAAATATACGCCTGTAATAATTGATGTCCTTGAAGAATGATGTATGTAATAATCCCAGAAGATCTTATAAACATTATTCAAAAAGAATAAAAGAAGAATAAAGAAGACGTAGAATAAAAAATAAATATAACTAAGAAAATTTGTACGGATATTTTCGGCAACTCCCAATCTCAGGTTTTTAAATCACAATCGTGTCCTATTTTTATTTAAAATTAGCTGAATAACCCGGCGTTAATCGTGTTTCAGATATAACCGCGACAGATAAAATATGACCGTGACATTTCCCTGTGTTAACTCATACACAAACTCTGTAGATCGTGTTTCCTTATCAATGTCCAATTATTGCAGAAAAACAAACTTAAGATTTTAAACTTTGGGCTTTAAAGGGGCACTTTTAGGACTACCTGGTGCCAATTTTCATGGCTACAGTTTGGTCTGAAGACAGGAAAGAAATAGCTTATGTTTCTCACAGTGTTCTAAAGTATTAATGTACCAAATTTGGTGTGGATTGGTCCAACGGTGTAGATTTGTATAGAGAATATGCAAATCATAGAATTACTGAAGCATCATTATTCCATTCTCTTAGTTTTAAATTATGTTAAGTCACAATATTCAATTGTATTATTTTGCTTCATATAAGTATAATATTAAACTATCGAAAACACTATTGTAAGCACACATACTGACTCAAAATGTGAAGAACAATTAATATCTATTACACCAAACTACTTGATCAAATAGGTACACCATTTTACTTGTCCGATCTTATTTGGTTCAGTAACTGCTGACTGCTGTAGTATTCTATTCCAGGATCAATTACATTCTTTTTTAGAGCAGTCGTGTTTATTTCTCTGAAGAGCATAAATGCATGCAATACAACATTTTGAATACGTTTTCATTTATGTTTCGAAGTGTGCTTTATTAATTGCATGTTTTTTTTGTAATAACAGTGATTACGGTGTACGATTAGTCAAAAATTGTTCAATATTTGAACACATCTTATATTACAAGAGATGACAAAACGTTATATGCAATATTTTTTCATAATGTATTTAAAAGTTTGAATTCGTAACGGAAATTTTTAGATAGAATGAAAAAACCTTACTTTCACACCTTATTATTGTAGCATATTTATGATAACAAAAACAGACGTGTACAGAAATAAAACAATTTTATAGAGGGGACATTTTCCATATTTTGTATCCTGTTCTTTATGTTTATAGTATTCCTACAGAAAAATAATGCTTCATTTTTGTGTTCGATGTACCTAGCACTAACAATTTGTTTTAAATAACTTTTATTACTGGATAATATTGATCTGGGGTTGTATGGTTCAAATTAGCTAAGTTACATAAACAGCAATAATAACATTTTGCAGAACAGTTTAAAATTCCTTTTTCTTAAGGGGGGTTGGGACACAAAAAGTCCCTTCTTTGTTTAATACTCTCAAAAAATTTGAAATTTAATTCCCTTTTGTTTGACACCAATTTTATGATGATATCTTGAGTAGAACCGAAGTTAAAAACAAAAGAACGGTTTGATACCTGTCAAAGTTTTGAAACGAAAAATATGTCGACTTATCCGAAAAACTGCTAACAAAAGTACAATTGCATACAAATTGTACCGTAGAAAGGTACTATTAGCCAAAATAAACCTTTATCAAAGGTCTGAAGACATTAACGTATTTACTTACGAACTCGGAGTGAAAAATCCATCGGGTACTAAAATTTCAGTTTTGTAACTGATTTTCATTAATGAAACTTTAAGGTGATTTTTCTCCATGATGGATTTTACACACTTTTCCCAACTTTAAAATGAAATAACTCAAAATCTATTCAAGATAATTGCATGAAATTTGGATTGTATATTTTTCATACATATTTAAGTAATTTGTCTTCAGCAATTTTAAAAATTATTGATACGTTTTAAAATATAAGTGTTTTTATAAATTATAAATTAAAAAATGCTAATTTTTAATTTAATTTTTTTTTAAATTTTTTATATGCATGTATTAAAAAACTGTGAAGATAAATTTTTAAATATAATATATGCTTTTGTAAAATGTAAATATTGTGTCTTTTCATGAATAATTTCTCAAGTTATATCAAAAATAAACACAGTCATTTTTTTTTTAATTTTTTAATTTTAAACTTTTTGAACTGATATTAAATTAATATTTATCATTTTCTATTTGTAAATTAGATACTATGTATTCATTAAAAATTCCAAAGCAAAATCTTTACTACCAAAAAAAAAATGGAAAACTGTCCCGGTACCCCTTAAGCAACTAAGTTTTTTTTTATTGTTAGCACGTACACGTACACGTAAAGCACATTTGCATCATTAAATAAGAAATATATCAAAGTAGGTATTTTAATTAACTGGATCAACACAAAGGGGCTATTGGTGACGGTCAGGGTTCAAACCCCAAGGAAAACACCGTGTTACTTTGAACCATGGTCAGATAACGAGGTCACACCCAATCTGGAACCTCACGTGAATTATATAGAGATATACGTCCTAGTCATAAATGTCCTACGTTATTTTATATTAATTTTCTTAGTTGTATATTAATTGGACATTTAGTTTCTTTTTTCAAAAGCACTTTTCACTACTATCATTTTAAAATTGCTGTTTCAACTCTAACTAAAAATACTAAACCAGATTCGTTTCGTTTACATTCACAGCCCCGTAGATTTATAGATACCTCTCTTCTGGCCATAACCATTATGTAAGGAATACAGAGTCGAGCTGTCTCATATAATGGGGGACTAATTAAAGCCATTGAAAGGTACTCTCACTCTACAAATATCCACATCACACCAACAACACAACGAGCTATTGGCGACGGTCCGATATTCATCCCGAAAGGGAAAGAAATCAGGGAACAACACGTTGTCACTGTGAACCACTGTTAAATGACGAGGTCAATACCTGAGAAAGCACCCCACTTCCATATCAGTCCTTAGTGAAGACACTTGAGGCCATGACAGAATAAAAGTATCCTCACGTTCAAGACGGTCTTTGGTTGGATCGAGTTTCGAACTCACAGACCTCCGGTTGCCAATCCGTTACTCTTCCAACCATACTACGCCCCCAGGTGCAGAATTATATTCAGTTTTCTGCAACAAAACTCCAAACAATTGCAATTAATCTACAGGCATTGTGTCCGAATTTTGAAAACTGCAGTCAAATCAAAACAGACGTAAATCACAATCATCGGATAAATATGTATTACATATTTATAATAAAACACCAAAATTAATTAAATTACTTTATTTAAAACCAAGGCATTCTTTCAGAATTTGCAATTCCGTCGATCACTTTTGAAGTTAAATATTATGTCATTGACATAGAAGATATGCTATTTATAAAGTGTTTGTGGTGATTTGGGTGGTATAGGGAGGTTGTTCTGTAGCTAGAAAAAAAACAAAAAATTGTGACAAGGATCTCGCTTTGCACTGCAGAATATCGCAACTTATGATTGAAAAAAATCGGCCCATATTTTGGGAAAAATTGTTCTGCAAAGACTTTGTTTGTTGTGTGCCGTACGTCGCAATTTTAAGCATTTTCTGCTCCCGGAGCTACGCCTCTCATCACTTACAGGATGGCCAAATGGAACACAGGGCATTTTAGGTAGGTAGGTAATTTAATTTACGTCGCACTGGAGGAACGCAGCGTTCTCTTAGCGAGATTTATCAAGAATGAAAAAGTATGGTCACAAGAGATAGATATGTATTTCAACTAACGTAGTACTAGAACATTAGAACGGGTTACTGACAACGGTCCAGGATCAATCTGGAAAGAAACATCCGATGACAACACCTCGTTATTCTGATGCACAGTCAGATAACGAGGTACACATCAGAGAGGAAATTCCACTTACCAAACTTCCACACCATGTCAAGGTGAGGACACTTGTAGCCGGCTTTTTAACGAGCACCAGTTATACTACGGTAGATGAAAAACGTTGCATTGGAACGAAACAATTGGCTATTGGCGAAGGTATGGATCATTTACCAAAGAAAAAGATCCGAAGACAATAAATAATTTTGAACCGTAGTCAGATGACGAGATAACGCCTGTGACACCATCCACACCAACCTCCACGCCACGCCAACGTAACGACATTTCGAGGCAACGACAAATTTAATCCGTTTTAGCTTCCTTTATACACGAGGGTGGCTGGATTCGAACTCCGGTTCTAGTCCATTACTGTTCCAACTGGGCTACTACGGAGAAATAACTTATTGGATGGCCCCCTCAATATAGCAGTGGTATTTTAGATATTCAAAACATCTGAAACTGAGTCGAATAAGGTTGTATACACGAGGGTGGTTGGATTCGAACTCCGGTTCTAGTCCATTACTGTTCCAACTGGGCTACTATGGAGAAATAACTTATTGGATGCCCCCCCCCAATATAGCAGTGGTATTTTAGATATTCAAAACATCTGAAACTGAGTCGAATAAGGTTGTATACACGAGGGAGGCTGGATTCGAACTCCGGTTCTAGTCCATTACTGTTCCAACTGGGCTACTATGGAGAAATAACTTATTGGATGCCCCCCCCCCCCCAATATAGCAGTGGTATTTTAGATATTCAAAACATCTGAAACTGAGTCGAATAAGGTTGTATACACGAGGGAGGCTGGATTCGAACTCCGGTTCTAGTCCATTACTGTTCCAACTGGGCTACTACGGAGAAATAACTTATTGGATGGCCCCCCAATATAGCAGTGGTATTTTAGATATTCAAAACATCTGAAACTGAGTCGAATAAGGTTGTATACACGAGGGTGGCTGGATTCGAACTCCGGTTCTAGTCCATTACTGTTCCAACTGGGCTACTACGGAGAAATAACTTATTGGATGGCCCCCTCAATATAGCAGTGGTATTTTAGATATTCAAAACATCTGAAACTGAGTCGAATAAGGTTGTATACACGAGGGTGGTTGGATTCGAACTCCGGTTCTAGTCCATTACTGTTCCAACTGGGCTACTACGGAGAAATAACTTATTGGATGGCCCCCCAATATAGCAGTGGTATTTTAGATATTCAAAACATCTGAAACTGAGTCGAATAAGGTTGTATACACGAGGGAGGCTGGATTCGAACTCCGGTTCTAGTCCATTACTGTTCCAACTGGGCTACTACGGAGAAATAACTTATTGGATGGCCCCCCAATATAGCAGTGGTATTTTAGATATTCAAAACATCTGAAACTGAGTCGAATAAGGTTGTATACACGAGGGTGGCTGGATTCGAACTCCGGTTCTAGTCCATTACTGTTCCAACTGGGCTACTACGGAGAAATAACTTATTGGATGGCCCCCTCAATATAGCAGTGGTATTTTAGATATTCAAAACATCTGAAACTGAGTCGAATAAGGTTGTATACACGAGGGTGGTTGGATTCGAACTCCGGTTCTAGTCCATTACTGTTCCAACTGGGCTACTACGGAGAAATAACTTATTGGATGGCCCCAATATAGCAGTGGTATTTTAGATATTCAAAACATCTGAAACTGAGTCGAATAAGGTTGTATACACGAGGGTGGCTGGATTCGAACTCCGGTTCTAGTCCATTACTGTTCCAACTGGGCTACTACGGAGAAATAACTTATTGGATGGCCCCCAATATAGCAGTGGTATTTTAGATATTCAAAACATCTGAAACTGAGTCGAATAAGGTTGTATACACGAGGGTGGTTGGATTCGAACTCCGGTTCTAGTCCATTACTGTTCCAACTGGGCTACTACGGAGAAATAACTTATTGGATGGCCCCCCAATATAGCAGTGGTATTTTAGATATTCAAAACATCTGAAACTGAGTCGAATAAGGTTGTATACACGAGGGTGGCTGGATTCGAACTCCGGTTCTAGTCCATTACTGTTCCAACTGGGCTACTACGGAGAAATAACTTATTGGATGGCCCCCCAATATAGCAGTGGTATTTTAGATATTCAAAACATCTGAAACTGAATCGAATAAGGTTGTAATTGTCAAGCAGTAAATTTGAAAATCGAAAACACGAGTCACGGTGTTTGGTCAGGAACGGGCGAAAAGTTTTTTGTGCGCCCAAGTCGCCCACTAGGGGTCGGGCGTCCGCGGCGGGCGTCGAAGGCGCGCATCCGGCAGTCCGTTTGAAATCGAGTCGCAGGCGGCTGCTCTCCGGACGGTGATGCGGATACCTCGCTGATGCCATGTTGATCAGACCGACGCTTCTTCTCTTCGCAGCTTGTCTTTCAAGCCATGGTAGGAAGCAAAAAATATACCTCTTTTTAAAAATATTCCTCCACACCCATTTCGAGTAAATATATATTTTTTTGCATGGTCCTCGTAGAAAATGAAGAAACGAAACCCGTATTCATTTACGAAAAGTTTGCGATCCAAAGTTTCTTTTTTTTTCAAAACAATATTTAAAAGAGTATTTTTTACAGACTGATAAAAAAGAATGAAAGCATTTTAATGGTAATATCTAATACTAGAAAGAACTTGGGAGAATACTAAACAAATTATATTTGATGTTTAATTTATTGTTGAAAAAAGGTGTATATTGAATAAAAATCCCTCTCTTTTTTTCCCACTTATTTCGAGTGAATAGGTATTTTCTTGAACGGTCGTCGTATAAATTGATAATTATAACCATATTCATCTGTGAAAATTTGTCGTTCGAGAGTTTCTTGTTTTCGCAACAATATTTAAATATATATTTACTATAGAGCAATGTAAAATAATGAACACATTTAAATGGTAGAATTGTATGTTGGAAAGAACTTTGGAGAATAGTAAACCTATTTTATATGCATTATTTATTGTTAAAAACAGCTATGTGTACGTAAAATTGGAACAAATATTATTCCCCTTTCTTTCCATAATTCTTTTGAGTGAATATGTATTTTTTTTAGTAAATAAAAAACGAAACCCTTATTTAATTGCAAAAAGTTTGCGCTCGAAAGTTTCTAGCTTTCGAAACAGTATTTAAGTATTTTCTATAGAAACATGCAAACGAATGAAAACATTCTTAGAACTGTGGAGAATATTTAACTTTTTGAAACTAGAATTTATTGTTAAAAACAGCTATGTATCCTAAAATAAGGACATAAGAATTTTTCCCTTTTCTTTGCACAATTTTTTCGAATAAAGTTTTATTTCATATGGACCTCGAAGAAAAGGTATCATTAGAAATATAAGAGATTAAAAAACAATCTGTATGAATCTGCGTAGAAATTGAGCTCGAAAGTTTCTAATGTTTAAAACAATATTTGGATGAATATTTTTTCTAAGACAGTGTAAAAGAAGGGAAATAAATATTTTTAATGATGGAAGTATGTATTGGAAAGAACTTTAGAAAACAGTAAACAAACCATATTTGGTGTGTGTATAATTTATTTTTAAACACAGCTATGCGTATTGAGTGTACGTTCAGAAGGAAAACGAACATCATCCTCTGTTGTTTCTAAACTCCTTTTTGAGTGAATAGATATTTTGTTTGATGGAAATCGTATGAACAAAAGCATAAAGAGCATTAAGAGACATAAAAAACAGCCGCATTCATTTTCGAAACGTTTGAGCTCCAAAATTTCTACGTCTCAAAAAAATACTTGGGCAAGTAGTTTTTCTAAGGAAGTATAAAAAATAAAAAGGTTTTAATAGGTGAATTGTATGTGGAAAGAACTTTGAAGAATAGTAAAAAAATTTTTTTGATGATATAATTTTTTGTACAAAAACAGATTTGTATATTGAGTGCATATAAAAAAGGAAACCAAACATACCTCTTTTCTTTCCTTAATTGTTTCGAATGAATATATATTTTGCTCGTATGGACCTCGACTGGAGAATTAAAACGTCCATTAAAAAAACGAACCGTATTCATTTGTAAAATGTTTGCACTCGAAAGTTTCTAAGCAAAAGGAATACAAAAAATTAATTGTTGAATGCTATGTTGTATAGAAGTTTACAAAATAGTAAACAAACTATATTTCAATCATATAATTTAAAGTTAAAAACATCTATGCATATTGACTACATAAAATAGGTACACAAACATTACAGTCTTTTCTTTCTATACTTATTTCGAGTGAATAGATAATTTTTTGCATTAACGTCGTAGAAAAGAAATGTTTTTTTAGTATCATGAGAGTAAAAAAACCGAACCGTATTCACTTGCGAAAAGTAAGCGCTCGAAAGTTTCTAATTAAAGAAGTATTTGGGTAACATACAGTATTTTTTCTTAGGCCGTGTAAAGGAATGAAAAAATTTATAAAAGCTTATTGTATATTGAAAAGAACTTTAGAAAATACTAAACAAATTATATAATTTATTTGTATAGTTTAAAGTTAAGAACATCTATGTATATTGAGTGAACAGAAAAAAAACGAACGGAAACATTACTTTCTTTTCTTTCCATATTTCTTTCAAATAAATATATTTTCTTCGTATAAACTGCATAAAAATGGGAGCAATAGAACATCAAGGTTTTTTTTAAAAAAAACCTTATTCACTTGCAAATATCTCGAAAGTTTCCAATTTTCAAAACAATATTTGTAAAACTATTTTCTATAAAGCGGTGTAAATAATGAAAACTCTTAATGGGTGAATTTGTAGGTTCAAAAGAGCTATAACAATATTGTAAACAAACTATTTTTATATGTATATAATCAAGGAATTACAAAAATATTTTTTACTCGAAAGTTTCTAATTTTCTAAACAAAATTTAAGTAAGTATTTTCTCTGAGGTGGTTTAAAAATAATGGTTGAATTGTGTTGTGTGTTGGAAAGATTTTAAGAAAACTTTAAACAAATCATATTTCATATAAATAATTTATTGTTAAAACAGCGGACTATGTATAGTGAGTATACTATAATAGGGTCTACGAACATCCCTTTCATCTATTCACATGTTTTTGAAACCAAAGCTTACAGAAGGTTTTAGGTTTATATTTTAGTGGACTGCATTGAAACGAAAGTACTGCGACGTCAGGAGATATAAAAACAAAAATCGTCATTTATGGAAAGTTTGCGTTGGGAAAATTAGTTTAGATTTCAGAAAGTTTGCGTTTAGAGAGAGAGAGAGATGAGATGAGATTTGGGTTCGTAAGTTCTGCAGTGTTAAATAATAAACAAATTTTATTGGGTGAATTGAATGTTGAAAATAACTTGTTGGAAAACCATAAAAACTGTATTTCATATGGAGAATATTATTGTTAAAACTATCGGTCTGTGTTATACTGCGCTTGTGGATTGTAGAAAACGTAAGCGTTTCTCTATTTTCTTTCCATACTTTTTTGTATAGATTATGAGTAACAGGCCCTAGAGGGCAGAATATTTAAAAAAATGCACCGGATTCCCTAGTTGAAAGTTTAACGCTCAAATATTTTTAAATTCATATACAAAAATCAAAATTTCGATAAATATTTTTGCTGGGACTATTTGTATGAAAAAATTAAAAAGTGTTGATGAGTTAACTTTTTAAAATTTAAAAACAAGATTTCGATGAATATTTTTTCAAGACTATGCGTATAAAACAATGAAAAGTTTTTAATGAGCGGACTATGTGGTTGGAGAAGAGTTAACTTCTAAACTGTAATTAATAAGGATAAATTAGTGCTGAAAACAATGGAGGTTTGTTTATTGCGTGGCAGGACTCACGCCCGCTTTTTTTCATAACTAAAAATAGGCAAAAATATAATATTTCGAGTGGACTGCGTAAAAACGGGACCACGAAGAATATCAAGGGGCTTCAAAGCGAACATATACCTATTTGCGAAACTTTTTGCGCTTGGAAAGTTTTTAGATTTGAAGCCAGAGATTCAGTTAAGTATTTTTCTAGGAAAGCGAGTATAAAGAAAAAAGTTTTTAATGGGTGAATATTATGTTGGAAAAGTGATACCGTTACCACGCCACGCTACTGGAATCAATCTGCAAAATTGACGTTTCTATGAAAGCGCGTTCAAAGTTTTGATGCTTCGGGAAAAATCAAGTTACGACTCTCCGCAACGTGGTGACTCGAAAAATGCAGCGAGGTGAAAGTCGCCAAAATACACATTGGTACTTTTGGCGTGGTAGTAACGATATATGTAATTAATTGCTCAAAAATTACTGATTTTACTAGCCCTGTGTGCGTATAAAAGAAGGCAAAGTTTTGAATGGGAATAAATATGCTTGATAAAAGCGAACATCAATAGAATTTGATATGCATAATTTGTTTCAGGAAACTGTAGGCTGTGGTATTATACGTACAGACGGTACGTCAAAAACCTCTGTATTTTCTATAGATAAGCACATTTTAATATGGAATACATAGAAACGGGAGGACTGAAGCATTAGGACGTATAAAAATAGAACTCTATTCATTTCAGAGATTTCTAAATACAAATAAAAATTTTGTGGGTATTTTCTCTTGGGCTGTATACAAATTGGATAACGTTGAGTGGGTGAATTATGTTTTAAAAACACAAACTTGGGGCAGGGAAAAGGTAGTCAAAATATGAGATGTGTTTTTTTGCTAAAAATAATGGGCTGTGATATTCTGGACAAATAAATAAATTTGAGTGCTGATATAATTTTAGACATTTACCTTTGGCGATAATTACCAACAGTAATTTAATACTTGGAATTTATAAGTTAAATTATGGGCGATTTTCTTTTCATCTTCCGGCAGCGGTATTCCGGTTGAAGTAAGTAATTAGTAAGTAATTTTAGTTAACGTCGTACTATAGCAACACAACGGGCTATTGACGACGGTCCGGGATCAGTCCCTTAAGGGAAAGAACCGAGGACAACACCTCATAATTTTGAATCACGGTCAGATGACGATTATCCCGGTTGGAAGATATTAACGGATTGTCAAACGGAGGGTTGCGAGTTCGAATAGAACCAAATACAGTCGTGTTCAAGGGGTCGTAAATCCATCGTCGTCTCAATAGGCATCACGTTGGCGTGGAGAGGAAGATTGGAGAGTGTGGTGCCAGCTCAGGTGTGACCTCGTCATCTGACCGTGGTTCAAAATTACATGGTGTTTTCCTCGGTTCTTTCCCTTCGGGTTTGGTCCCGGGCAGTCACAAATATGATGTGTTGCTCCAGTGTCACGTCAATTGGAATACATATAATCTTTTCTCTGGTCAGTCGGTCATCATATTATTTTTTTAACCTATTCCCGTCTGCGGCTTCTCGGCTATCCATCGACACAAAGCCCAATACAGTTCTGAAGTGAAAAGATATAGCTTAAAACACTATAAATAGTATTTTAAATTCTATTGTTAGTAATTTTAGGGCAGTCCTTGAGGCTGTCTCCAGTCATTTCGTTTAGTTCGAAAAGGGGACAGATAGATGTTCTTTATAGTCCAATACGGTTGTCTGGTAAGAAAGTCAACAGCATGCGGCTACTACCGTTCTATTAAGAATATTATCGTATTCAAGGTCAACCTTGGATACGAGTTTTAATCCTCAATAACACATCACAATTTCTTTCTGTGAACATCTCTTTGTAAATTGTGAGTTTATTTCTACTTATAGACGAGCATAAAAGCTTCTTGATGTTACATATAGTTAAAGGGACTTTCGGTAATGACAACTGAGCTACAGCCTTATCCAATTGGTCCTCTTTTCCGTTGTCATACGGCCGACCAACCGGTATAGTGGTTAAGGTGTTAGCCTCTAGATCGGAAGGTTCCTGGTTCGAATCCGGGTCCGGGCATGGATGTTTGTAAACGTATGGTGTAGAGGCGGCTGGTGCACCTTAAATCTGTCGTGGCCGAAAGTCCTCTTGTTGGGTTGGCGTGGAAGTTTGGAGAGTGGGGTGCCAGCTCAGGTGTTGCTTCGTCATCTGACCGTAGTTCAAAATTACGAGGTGTTGTCCTCGAATCTTTCCCTTAAGGGACTGATTCCGGACCGTCGTCAATAGCCCGATGTGTTGCTCTAGTACGACGTTAACTAAAATTACCATAAATTAATATAATACATAAAATTACCATTACCATTACCAAAATTACGAGGTGTTGTCCTTGGATCTTTTCCCTTAGGGGATTGATCCCGGACAGTCGCCAATAGCCTGTTGGTGGTCAATAGCTCGCTGTGGTGCTCTAGTACGACGTTAATTAAAAATTACCATTATCTATGAGCCGACCAACCGGTATAGTGGTTAAGGTGTTAGCCTCTAGATCGGAAGGTTCCTGGTTCGAATCCGGGTTCGGGCATGGATGTTTGTAAGCGTATGGTGTAGAGGCGGCTGGTGCACCTTAAATCTGTCGTGGCCGAAAGTCGTCACGTTGGGTTGGCGTGGAAGTTTGGAGAGTGGGGTGCCAGCTCAGGTGTTGCTTCGTCATCTGACCGTGGTTCAAAATTACGAAGTGTTGTCCTCGGATCTTTCCCTTAAGGGACTGATCCCGGACCGTCGTCAATAGGCCGTTGTGTTGCTCTAGTACGACGTTAACTAAAATTACCATTACCATTACCATTACCATTGTCATACGTACCACCGACTCGGAATCCAATGTAAGGCAACTTTTTCATAACCTTTCCAAGGTGTGAACTTTTGTTATGAAAAATTAGTTTCGGTAGGAACTCCTGTGCGAAAGGGGTAGCAAAATCCCAGCGGTGATTACCTTCAGAAATGTCCCTTAGTAAGTTTATGTTTTGCATTTCGATCAAGTTTTTTTTCCTACATCAGGCGGTGGCAATATCAGCCATGAGCCCTCAGTCATTCCAACGAAATTTAGCCACAGTATAAAAGTTGTCAAGAGTAAAATTCATATAAGAAAGTACATTGCAGTTCGTCAGATGTGAAAAGTTCATAACTTCGTCCGAAGGGAAGAACACAGTCAAATAACCACACCGATACGGTGCAGATGTCCACAAAGGAAGTCATGACCAGTCGCAAGTATAAAACATTTCGATCAAGTACTCGGGTGTGCCCATCATACCAATATGTTCATCAGAAAGATGTACACTGGAGCGATTCCGGTAGTTACCTGAATATCTGTACATATTTGTGTACGGATATTAGAAAACACCAGTATACTTATTTTTCTGTCCAAACTTCTATGAGTGAAGGTATAGTTTCCGTATGAAGTATTAGGTTAACGTAAAAATTCGTTTCGGTTTTGTTGAAATTTTTTTTAATTTATTTTATTTACTGAAATATACATTGAATCAAAGTATGTGCCGTTCTGTTAGATGACCTTTCTCCATCTCTCCGGTAGCTGCATCATCCCGCGCTCATAGGAGTGCTGTGGTTTCTGAGTACAGAACTGATCCAGGTGACGAAACTTTCTGAACTACTTACGGCACGTGGCAATAATTAAGGGCACCTTCACCCTACACAACACATGTCTTCTTTTGCATCTGCCAATGCTCCTTATACTCTGCCATTTTTGATGCTTAAAAAAATTAAGACAACACAACCCACACAACACAACAAAGCAATTTTTTCAACAAGTACTCGTTAAAATACTTTCTTTCAAACAACATCGAATTTTGAAATGGTGAAGTACATAGCACTTCGGTTTTATGCAATGTCATCGAGTGCCAAAACGGGATGAACTTTTGCATCACTCAAATAGTGGAAATTCTAAAAGGACGTGTGATTGAGAAAAAGAGCGATCTATTTGCAGAAAGTTTGCATCGTTCGTTTATACATTTTCCGGATCCCAGAGATAACCGTCAGAATCATTGCTCGCCTTGTTTGAATGTGTATCGATACATATTTTTAAAAGAATCACAAATATCATTTGGGTACTATATTTTTTTAACATATGTTTATATGATACGAAAGAATGACATTTTTTAATGGATGAATCTTTGTCCATTAGAAATCGCTTTTTGTTGGATAGTACTGAACTTACATTAAACTTTCCTAATAATATTGATGAGTATAATTAATTTCTATTGTCAGGGGACTGTGTTAATGCGTGTTTGTCAAATAATTTTGGATAAAATTCGGCTCCAAATAAGTGTTAATCCTAATGAATCCATTAAAAATTTCTATGATTCTATAGAAAGAAGAGTTTGAAGGTATCATAATTAACAGTGGGAAAACAATGGGCTATTTGCGATCGTCTGGGCTGAAACACGAAGCGAAGGATCCGAAGACAATACTTTGCAATTTTGAACCACGGTCAAAAAGGCGTGAGATTAGTGTCTCTATATTTAATTTTGAATACCTAATTAAATGTGTAATACATTCAAGTGTTATGAATTTTCCTTGTATATTAACTGAAACGAGAAACTGGGATTATAAATCGAACACCAATTATTTAATTAATTAGACGAATTCCATCATGAGTTGCGAAATACGTATATGTAGCATTCATAATTTTATACTTACCAACTTAGCAGACTTTTTCACTTATTTTAGATCTGTCTAGTTCTATATCTACCGTCACAACTTCGTAACATATAATTTATAAACATAAACTATTACAGTAAGTATTAAGCTTAGAGATGGTTACTTACGGTAATGTTTCCTTTATATGTGTAAATAGTATATATACGAGGCATAGTCGATAAGTTCGTGGACTACCCTCCCCCCTCATGCCCGATGTGTGGGTGAACCGAAATAACGATGTGGTTTGCAAGTCTGGTTCTTTGAGTACGCGTAAGGAAGGCATCACATGACGCTTTGCGAAACTGCTAAGGCGCGCGGCTCACCATTTGACTACAGACTGTCAAACTGTGATGTCGATGTAGCAAAATGTCCTTTTTGGAGCAACGTTCCAACATTACATTCTGCTACAAATTAGAAAAAAAACGATGCAGAAATGTTACGGTTGGTGCAACAAGCGTATGGAGACGAAGCTATGTACAGAACGAAAGATTTCAAATGGCACAGTTTGTTTAAAAATAGTAGAGACGCTGTTACAGATGATCCGCGAAGCGAGCGGCCAGTGACTGCAAGAAACGGAGGCTAACATCCAACGGGTAGGAGCAGTGCAGAAGTGAACGTCAGTAAACAGTGGATGCAGTGGCCGAACAGACTGGCATATCGCACGGAACATGTCACGCGATCGTTTCTTTGGATTTGCACATGCATCGCGCTCCAGCAGACATTGTTCCTCGCAATCTCACCGATGTTCAACGAGCTGAGCTCTGCACAATTACGGGAGACCTAATCAGTGCTGCTGACAATGACGTGACATTTTTGTCCCAAATCATCACCGCGGACGAAACATGGTGTTTCCTGTACGATTCCTAAACCAAGCGCCAGACGTCCACCTGGAAATCGTCACAGTCACCGCAGTCGAAAAAGTTTTGAATGGATCGCTCGAAGAGGAAAGTCATGCTGGAGCTGTTTGTTGACATGAAGGGCATCGTACGCTACGAGTTCATCTCGCAAAGTGCCACCGTCAACAAAGAACGGTATGTACAAGTTATTTGTCGTCTCCGGGAGGCAATCCTTAGGGTGTATATATATATATATATATATATATATATATATATATGTGTGTGTGTGTGTGTGTGTGTGTGTGTTGTTCGAATAAGGTCAAATTTTAAAATCTATATATATTTTATAAAACCAATGTCAGAGAGGAATATGAATAAATTTTTATGAAGTGGATCCATAAGCAGGTCCTTCAGGGTTGGATGAAAGACTCTAAATAGGTTTAGTCTATTATAATTAAAGTTTGGACATACTATTAAAATATGTTTAATGGATAAGATTGTGGTATATATATACGCTCAGGAACATTGAAAATAGCGCACCAAGAACGAAGAAAGGTACAATCGTGAAACTTTGCAAATAAGTACAGTGAGATACCATATGCAAATGATCCAAGCTTGGTGCCAATGCGCATGACCAAACACCTTGCAGTGGCGCTGCAATCGGGAAGTGGGACCTGAGCATAGTGGTTGATTCATAAACGTGACGATCACATTCTGACTCTAGGAGGACTTCAGTCTGCAAAGAAAGCCAGGTAGACGCGTAAGAAGACATTTCTCACAATTATGCCAGTTTGAAAAGGGTCTCATAATCGGCATAATAACAGCAGGCTAGTCGACGTGCCGTGTTGCTCGCCAGGTTGATTGATTGTTCGAAGTTTGCCATCAGAACGTTGCGAGCAGTGGACACGAGATGGTACCCACGTCCACCGTACCGGGTCTGGAGCTACCAGGAAGACGACAATGCGAGAGGATCAAAGGATCGTGCGCAAGCTCTTGTGGATACCACAGTGACTCGTTCCACGATTCAATCAGATGTAAGGGTACCAGCTGTTGCTCAAACCATTTCCAGACGCCTTTAGGAAGCGAATCTGTAATCCAAGCGTCCTTTTCGTGTACTGCCTTTAACACCGAAACATAGGCGACTCCGTTTACAGTGGTACCATGCCAGAGCTACGTGGAATGCCACAGATTGGCAAAACGTGGTGTTTTGTGATGAATCCCGGATCGTTTTGGGGACAGAAGATAACCACGAACGGGTGTGGAGGTGCAATTCCACCTACGCTGATACACTGCCAGCACAGCAGTGGTTATAGTCTGGGGGCCATAGCCTACGATAGCCGGTTTCCTCTAATTGTGTACGCGGAACCTTAACGGGCCTAGTTATGTTGATGACATTCTTTGATCCCACGTAAGAACTTTCCTAAATGGTCTTACAGGGACAATTTTCCAGCAAGATAATGCTCATCTGCATACAACTCTAGTTGCTCAAGACATCCTACGTCATGTTCAGACTTTTCCATGGCCGAAAATGGCTGGAAAGTTTACGTTCGGAACTTGTTTTCACATTTAAAGAGAAGTTAAGTATTTTTCTGAAGGTGAAGGAAATTATTTTAATGAATGAATTGCATGTAGAAAAGTACTATTTGGAAAAGAGTGAACTTAAATTACTTTTGATAAAGGGCATATGATATTGCTAAAAGTAGTGGCCTGTGCATAGTGAGAATTAGCCAATAAAATATTAGGATTCATATGATAGTAACATATGTAAATATATTTTTCTGGCCGTAATTAATCAGGGCTTAAATTACGTCGATTGAACTTTTTAAAACTTTGATTTCCGCGATGTTTTAAATTAATTTCTATGGTGTGTTCCTTACTCCAAAGGGTGTGTGTAAAATTACACACCTATTTTTATTTAAAATAAAACTTTTCATTTCAAATGTTTCATTTTTTTAACATGTATTAAACCCCTGGGCTTTCAGATTATAAGTCTGTATGCTTCTTTTTCAGCATAGCACACAATTTACAAATTTCATTACTTAATTTTCTGGTAAAATTCATAATGAAAGTTGAAAAAAAAACACTAGTTTTTTTTTTATTTACGTGTAGTTTTTTAACGTCTTTATCAATACCGAATTCATAATCAATAGTAACCGAATTCAACTAATATTCAAGGATATAATAGTCATCAAAGGGTTTTATTTCTTTTATTTTAAAATGGTTTTTTTTTTTTAGTTTTCGTACATTCAAACATTACAAGTGTTTATATAAATCGTTATTAGAAAAGAGACTAGGGAAAAAGAAATCCTTAAATAATTGAAGTGTAAAAATATCTTATGTAAAAATGAACATCAGATATTGTGTTGTGATATAAAAATAAAGTTATTTATTCAGTGTCCATGATAGTGAAGAACTATTTAATCTTTCATGATGTAAATATGATACAGTCAGAAAAGTAATGAGACGTAAAACTAGTTTAAAGAACAAAATAATTTGGTGTAAAGAAACATCCTAGATTTTCTAGAACACTTCGCTAATTGCTTGATTTTAATAATGATTAATTTGAGAAATGAAATTTTTATACACACGTATTTGCATGTTTCTACAACTATTGTTTAATAAACAGATATTTTTAGAAAATAATTTAATTAATATGAAAGATGATATAAGAATAAACGTAACTTATATTTCATACATTTTTCCCCTATACGTCTTACATTTAAAAATAATGTAGGTAGATATTTCCAACGTTTGTTTTGTTGTGACTAAATAACCACCGAAAATACAATATATACGTTCCTTTATTAAAAGTTATCATTTATTGATTAAAAGTGAAAGACTATAATTTATATATACTATACACTACAAAAATTTCAATTAGAGGTACCTGAAGTATAGCATTTTTTGTAATGTTAGATTTCTAGTTTAAACTATATATCTAACAGAAGAAAACTGTACAAAATATATAAATTTAAATGGATTTTTTTCCAAAAAAAAATTAAACGATATTCCTAAGTTTTCTATGCAGATTCTGAAACATTTTATTTTTTAAACCCGATATTTGTATTCTTTCTTTGAAAGATGTGAATTTATATTTTCTCTAAGGTTCAACTCGTTAAACAAATAAATATGAGACATTTCGTTATAAGTCATGAATAAAGCTTAACTCTCAAGTTTTGAGTTAATAAAACATACAAATAAAGCGTACAAAAAATTCAAGCTAACTTTTGAAGATAAATAACATGCAAGGTTATGTAAAGAAATGTGAAACCTAGAATAATAAATGAAAAGCCCGAGTGTTTTGAGGCAAGTTGAAACATCACTCTTTCTCGTTTCTGACAAACAAGATTTACACTTCCATTCATTATACAAGAGAATGATGGATGCGTACAGAAATGTTTAAAAATACTATATAGCTAAAGTAAAAATAATTTAACTATTGAAAAGAAAGAGATAATTGTTCATAGGAAATCACGGATAAAATTTTAAAAAGGAATTTTTTTAAATTTTGTGCAAATTTAGACGCCATTTACTTTAATTGTTTATTTATTTATTTTAAGCATTATTAAATGAGAAGGAAAACATTATCATTACCTTAACTTTTATTAACTGTTATACAATAGTGAAACGATTCAAATTGCTTTGTTGGAGATGCGTAGAATCACATGCCATAAGTTTAAAAAGGTTTATTTCAAACAGCGGCTATAAATTATTTTGTAACTGCTTAGTGATGATATTGGATAATCAAAAGGATAATTTCAATATACGCTATAGATTATGTTTACTATGTTCCCTAGTTAAGGGTTCATTTTAAAATAATCTATTTTTACTTTATACTTTTCAATTATTTTTGCTTGTGCGATGAGTACGGTAAAAATTTGAAACGTTATTAACGAATACATTCTTGATTCAAATAATAAAGCTAATTATTTTAAATAACTCTTGATGTGTCTGTGTTAATTATTCTGATGGATTTTAATTAAACATTTGTATTTTATTTGTTAAATAGTTAATCATAATGATTACATTCTTTTTCTTTCGGAAATGAAAATTGGAAAAGTCAGAGAGAAATGGAATTTCTAAGTCTTATTAGTTCAAGAGATTTAATTAGTGGAATAAAAAATGATACTGAGGAACCAACAGGAGAACCGTTCTGAATGCTTTGATGTCTGAAAGGTATTAACCATATCAAATGATTTCAGAATTCCTGCAAATCATTTTCTCACAGTCTATTCAGTTTTTTATTAAATTTCATTCCATTCGAACATTAAGTCTTTTGATTGAATTTTTGCTGAATGATGCCACTTTTCGCACATGTTTTCGGCAGTCTGTAAAATCAAAATGAATGAGTTGGTGATTGATTTTCTTGAATGGATGTTTTCTTCAAATATTTAGTTAATTCGCATAATTCGCCAATCGTGCCCGATTCGTTAAAATTCTATGCTCTAAATCTGGCCTATATATATATATATATATATATATATTTAAGTGCATCTTTGTGAAGAATATTCCCTTCTAAAATGTTCATCTCTTGGCAAATTCCAAATCATGAAAACCATTGCACTAAGAAAGAAATAAGTTAAAATGGCGCCAAAAATCTAAATGATGGTATGGAAACAAATAACTCTAAGAAATAAGCAACAATGCGCCCAATTGGTGCCTTTTGTAAGATAACATGCACTTAACCTTTTGACAACACTTAACCTTTTCAACACTTTGACATGCACTTAAACGTTTTTTTTATTTTTTTATTTTTTTTTACAACTTTAAAGGCGCAACTGTTGTACCGGCAGCAGTCTAAATTCTTTCTGGACGCAACTCTTTTAACTCCGAAGAAACAACTGCTGTACTTGCCGTATTCGAAATTCTTCATTGGCGCGATGAAGGTACAACAGCTGTACCGGCAATAGTCTAAAGGCTAACGTAAATATGAAATTAACATCACACTAAGAATTTACACAGGAAATGTCCTGCGGATTAGTACCAACAGTGCACATTGGCACGAGCAGGTTTTTATACAGAAAACCTCGAAGCATAATTAATTTTTATTTCCCATGGTGGTCACCTCAACGAGGCATATTGTCATTTGAAGAAAAAACACCGAATCTAGACGGACGAGATGATATATCTCGTCATTTGCAGAAACCTCAGCCAGTACCTTGATACCGCCATCATAAAAAATATTGTGATTCTTCAGTTTTGTGATGCATCGCTACCTAGCGCTATTTACGGAACGAACACTTTTACATTAACCCAATATTACCTATTAAGTTACTTTGGAGCAAAAAGCGTAAAGTTTTTATTTTTGTGGATCATTCAAAAGTATATCTAAAAATTTGTCGGTTCGTTAAAATTTAATTAATATAAATTCTAAAATTTTTAAATACCTTAATAAAATCATGTTAAGGAAGAAAAACGTGTAACATTATTGGTCATATTACCACACTAAAGCGGAATTTAGAAACTTTATTACAATTTTCAATGAGGGCTTTCAAACTTTATTACATTTTACAACCACGCTGTCCTTATTATTCCATGAAGAAGAAACTCCCATTCATTTAAACTGGAGAAGTTTAATATTTTACTAACGGAAAATAAGAAACTGTTTTTTAAAGTTCCCGTCTGAGAGAAAACAACCATAAGTATGTAAAACAGCCATTTCGATTCAATAAATATTTCATTTCCCAGTAAGAAGATACATTTTACATTCAGATAATTGAATAAAATTGCATAGTTACTCTATACGCTACAATGAAGGCTGAGAAGTCAAGAATGTATTAAACTATTTCTCTTCTAAGATGAACAAATAAGCGCATAACGTAAAAGTAATGTCTTTATATAAATTTGAATACAACAGTGGGTGATTATATTCAAATATAAATATTTTGCATTCATTGAAAATGAATATTCTCTACAAGGATAGCTATTAAGTTATTTGGTTTATAGAATCCACAAGCAAACGAGCATTTTAAATCATATTTTAAAGTGGGAGTACCACACTGAATTGGGATAGATCTTAGCCGAATAGAAATGAAAAAGAAACTACATTTATGTATCGAATTTATTGTCAGACTCTTAACAAGGCAAAACAAATTATAAATGGAATTGGGTTAAGTTTTTCGTTCACGTTGTTATTTGCTACTCCAACTATGAGTACGCAGACAGAGATGAACGACATAAAATGAATTCCTAAACACTATGAAGGATCTTTAGGATATGAATTCCCTTATAACTCGATTCCAAAGTCGAAAACAAGGATAGCATAGTCATGAATATAATATTTAAGATATAAACAACATATACAGTAGCAGAATAAGGTGAAACTATGAATTCTGACTAATAAAGGAAATTTCTTTAAAGAAATTTATGGTCTTTACGATAAGTCGTCCCACTGCCGTACAGGACTCAAATAACCATCAGTAAAAATTAAGTTGAATTGAAACTTTCTTTGGGATTATCGGTGGCTCAGAGGGGTAACTCAGCAGTATGCATACTGTGGACTAGTGATGCGACATCGACGGCAAAACATCGATGTTCAAAATTAAAACATCGATGTTGATAATACATCGCCGCAAAAACATAGATGTTTTTAAAATTCAGTGTATTTAAACTTTTTTCTCCCATTTTTTAAGACTGGTTTAGATATTAATGATGCTACATCGACAGCAAAACATCGATGTTTTTAAAATTCAGTTGATTTAAACTCCCCCCCCTCCCCACCCATTTCTTAAAACTGGTTTAGCAACTAGTGATGCGACATCGACAGCAAAACATCGATGTTTTTAAACTTCGATGTTCAAAATTAAAACATTGATGTAGATAGTACATCGCACCAATACTATCGATGTATTTAAAATTCAGTGTATTTAAACTTTTTTTCCCATTTCTTAAAACTGGTTTAGCACCTAGTGATGTGACACGACAGCAAAACATCGATGTTCAAAATTAAAACATCGATGTTGATAATGCATCGCCCCAAACCATCGATGTTTTTAAAATTCAGTGTGTTTAAACTTTTTCCCCCATTTCTTAAAACTGGTTTAGCAACTAGTGAAACGACATCGGCTCCAATACATCGATGTTTTATTTAAACATCTATGTTTTGGAAACATCGACGTCGATGTCGCTTCCCAACTTTTCAGGCCCTTTCACCCTTGGCCACTTTGGTCTAAAAGTATGTTCAATTTGCTAATTATAAAAATTATGCTACTTGGTTATTTTTAAAATTTTTATAACGGTACTTTTTTCATTTAAAAATAAAAGTTCGACAACGTATAAAAACATCGACAAGTATAAACATCGATGTTACAAAAACATCTACTCCAACACATCAATGTTAAAAACATCGATGTTTTTTTAAACATCGATGTCGCATCCCTACTCTGAAGGTGGAGGTTTGATTTTTCTAACTCACCCTGCTTAAGATAGGGGTTTCTTTTATAACCGGTTTATAATAGGCTTTTCTGTTATATACCGTATATATTACGATAGTAGTTTTCTATAATTTACTTTAGGTATTATGATTGGGATTTTCTGCAATTTACGATAAGTATTATGACAGGGTTTTTCTGTTACTTACTCTAGGTATTATATTAGGGTTTTTCGGTAATATACTCTAAGTATTATGATATTGGTTTTCTGTAATTTACTCTAGGTATTATAACACAGTTTTTCTATTATTTACTCTAGGTATTATGATAGGATTTTGCTCGTAATTTACTCCAGGTGTTATGATATGGTTTTTCTGTATTTTATTCTACATATATATATATATATATATATATATATATATATATATATATATATATATATATATATATATATATATATATATATATATATATAATGATAGAGTTTTTCTGTAACTTTCGTTATTATGATAGGGATTTTCTGTTATTTACTCTAGGTATTATGGTAGGGTTTTTCGGTAATATACTCTAAGTATTATGATATTGGTTTTCTCTTATTTACTCTAGGTATTATAACACAGTTTTTCTATTATTTACTCTAGGTATTATGATAGGATTTTGCTCGTAATTTACTCCAGGTGTTATGATATGGTTTTTCTGTAGTTTATTCTACATATAATGATAGAGTTTTCTGTAACTTTCGTTATTATGATAGGGATTTTCTGTTATTTACTCTAGGTATTATGGTAGGGTTT
Organism: Metellina segmentata; assembly: GCA_947359465.1. Classification (NCBI taxonomy): domain Eukaryota; kingdom Metazoa; phylum Arthropoda; class Arachnida; order Araneae; family Tetragnathidae; genus Metellina; species Metellina segmentata. The sequence continues at coordinate 116,999,183 of OX375878.1, read as the reverse complement.
TTCGGTAATATACTCTAAGTATTATGATATTGGTTTTCTGTAATTTACTCTAGGTATTATAACACAGTTTTTCTATTATTTACTCTAGGTATTATGATAGGATTTTGCTCGTAATTTACTCCAGGTGTTATGATATGGTTTTTCTGTAGTTTATTCTACATATAATGATAGAGTTTTTCTGTAACTTTCGTTATTATGATAGGGATTTTCTGTTATTTACTCTAGGTATTATATTAGGGTTTTTCGGTAATATACTCTAAGTATTATAATATTGGTTTTCTGTAATTTACTCTAGGTATTATAACACAGTTTTTCTATTATTTACTCTAGGTATTATGATAGGATTTTGCTCGTAATTTACTCCAGGTGTTATGATATGGTTTTTCTGTAGTTTATTCTACATATAATGATAGAGTTTTTCTGTAACTTTCGTTATTATGATAGGGATTTTCTGTTATTTACTCTAGGTATTATGGTATTGTTTTTATGTAAGTCTAAATACAGAGATCACTACTATTTTAGTAACTTTTTTTCTCAATTTATGGTACACCGTGGGATATTACTCCAAAAGTCTTTTCTACTTTATATTTGGCATCGTTTTAAGTTAAATTCATTAATTTTAAATGTTGCAAGTGAATTTAATATTCGATAAGTGGTTTTCTAGGAATAGTTATATAATTTGTAAAATAAAATCTACGTTATCGAATACATTAAAAGACACAAGAATCAGAGCTATGATCAATGTGATTGTTAGTTACGTATTTCTTCCTTCCAAAATAAACTATGAAATAATAAGTAACATTAAATTCTTTCAGAGCTACTTTTATGCATTTATCAATATAATTCATGAGTCTATTCCAAAACATTGAAGCATTGAATTCAGAAGAGTTTTAAATTAAAATTGATGTTTTAATTTTAAAGTGTGATTTTACTTTATAAAATTATATGTGGACAATATTATAAATCTTTATCTTTATTTTATAGAAAAAAATTTTAAGTTTCACTATCAAAAGCAATAAGAATAGTTGATACATATAAAAAACAAAACAAATCTTAGAAAATGATAGTATTCATTCCCGATTATTAATATAGTCCGAACTCGTACTATAGTGTACACACACATTGTCAGATTGTATAATTATTTATTTTAAAACAAGACTTTCCTAACTTAAAAATGTATACTCAACCTTTAATAAATTTTTACATTCACTTCGCAATCTGATATATTTACTCTAGATATTATGTAATTTTAAATATTATGATCCCTATATATCGTCTTAAGTAATTACGTAAATACATATACCTATCAGTAAGTAATAAGCATTAGTACGAAAATTGAACATAGTAAATTGCTTACCTTTATAGTTTTAACCCCATTATTGAAGTAATAAAAGCATTAAATGTTTTTTTCAATTAGTGTATTTAATATTTTACACTAAATGCAAATTAAGGGTGATAAACGCAAATTTTGTTTAATAAGGGTTTTAACTTTCTTCTTAGAATTAGGTACTTACAATGAAAATTTCCCGTTCATTAAATGAGCTCCTACAAAAAATTAATGGTTTATTAAGTACTTTTTTTTACAGAAGTCTAGATTCTATATAAAGAGTGTCTTATCAAATACTAGCCACTGCGTGGCTAGCCCGTGCCCGTGGTGTTGGTTTGCTTCGCAAACCAACACCACGGGCAATGCAGAGATGTAAGGTATTAAAATGGTCTAAAATTATCCGCAGGTTTCAAATCTTTTAAAATTTTTAATCTGTTTTTAACGATTTCCATTTTACGAAAACAAACTTTCCAATCCCAGTCAATATGTTTTTTTATTTTTTTGCTGTCATTCGCTCAAATGGAATAGAGCAGGAAATGTAATCGGTTTCTTTTTTTTTTAACGCGAAGGGCACAAGATGCAATCTGTTTAATTTTGGAAAGAGAAAGTTCACGTGACGCAAAATGTCTTGCGAAAATATAAAATATATATTCAATTTAAAAATTATTTATTTAAAGAAAATCATATTTTTAGGTATCGATCTAAAGTGAAATTTTCCTCAGATTTCAAATCCGTTGAAATTTTTTCTCTATCTTTAACGGTCTAGGAGATAGATAAAAAAACTAAGTGACTCCAGTTAAAAAATATTTGTTTTTATCATCTGGCTGGAAAATCATACCTCCGCGCAAAATCAAAACGGAAAAAAAAAATTTGAATCTGATCTATTTTGTCCACACATTCTGTAGTAGTTGTTGCTTCTGTGCTGTTGCATTCAATAATGATTGAATTTCGTTAAATTCATTTTTAAGTGTTCTAGATTGAATTTTAAAATTCCTCTCGACACTAAAATTTTAAAAAATTCGGACTACCAGCTGGCCAAATCCCATTACTGTAAGTGCCATAAGTTCTTCAGGACTTTGATCACAATAAACAAACAAACAATTCCTTTTATAAAATTAGAGATGTTTAGTTCTACACTGGGGGATATATTACATGTGGAATTCATGAAATTATAATTTTTTTTTTACATTACCAAAATAAGGAAAACATTTTTAAATAAGTTAGATTTTAATTTATATAAAATACACATAAGAAAGTGCATCTCTCAAGACACAGCGACACCAAAAAGTGTTCGTACACTTTAAAAAATTGTAGAAAAGCGCTGTAGCTTGGAATTGAATTCGAATATAAAGTCTGATATTTTTTCATGTCATCTCCATGTGGTTCTGTGATTTGCAACCTAATATTTTTTTAAATAGTGACTCATTTTCTTTTTAAAAAAATGAAAATGCAAGGAAGCACAGAAAGAACGCGTCGTAAAAGTTTACGTACACCGAAACATTTTCAGACAAATTCATAAATAAAATTATCGTCTTTTTTTTTTTCAATTTGGTGACATTAAAAGAGTTGTTTGGGTTTAATCTTTGCTTGCGTATTTCGAAAAAATTCTATTTATTACATATAAGTTGCTCGTAGTCGTAAGGAAATAACTAACAACATTCGAAAATTAATTATTTTTCAACGCAGTACTGCTAAATCAGTTCAGAATATCACTAAATTATTATATTTATTCCATCCTACGGTGTACGTATGTGATAAAACGCTTTAACGAAGAAAATCGGATCGAAAACAAGGTAAGAAAATGTTGTCTGGCAAAGTTAATTCAACGCGACCAAAGATTTTTATAGTTAGAAAATTTGTGAAAATTACACGTTTGAGAGCTATAAAAATTTATATATATTTACTGAAACAGTTTCTATTTCAATTTCATCTGAAACTGTTCGACGAGTGCTCAGATCAGTTGTATTAAATGAGCGTTCTGTCCGTAGAAAATTTTCGTGTGCGAAAATGAAAGCTTAGGCTTTCCTTCTCAAAATCAATGATAAATAAGCCCGAAACGTATTAGAATAATTTCTTAGTAGCAGATGAAAACAAATTAAACATTTTTGGTTCCGATGGGCGCATATTTGCATGAAGAAGAAAAATGAGAAGTTAATCCCAAGAACTTAGTTGGAACAGTAAAGCATGGCGACGGAGGTGACCTTGTGTGGGAATGCTTGCCAGTATCAGGACTGGTAATTTAATATTGATGGCATAATGAATCATGATCTAACCAAACTGAAAACAGTAATGAGTGAAGAATGGAGGAACATTGATGCTGAAATTACAAAAAAGTAGTGGACTCCATTCACAGACATTTAAAAGCTGTTGTGGATATGCAATAGGATATCCTACTAGGTACTAATTTACCGAAATATTACAATATTTACTAATATGTAGAGTTTTTTGTTTAAGTGTACGATGACTTTTCTAAGGTAACTTTTTACGAGGAATTACGAATTTTGAGAACAACTTGATATTTGAATAAAAGAAATATGGAACGCTTGGATGTTAATTTTCGTATTCATATAACGATATCTAATAGTTCAATGAATAAGAAAGCAGGTAAAAAATAACTTTAAAAATTCATCACAAATTAAAAAGCATTTAACGCTGTCTACAGACTATCCAGAAAAAAAATCAGCACAAAAATTCCTGCAGGAAACCTGCAGTTTTTCGACTCGTTGCCATGATGATGGTGGATGTCTGGTGGCGTCATCTGGTGGTGGTATGAACAAACACATTATTTTTTATTTAAAATTTATCTTGTGGTGTCAAACGTCATCCTAGAGCTACATCGACAACGGTCCGCGATCAATCTTTCAAGTGAAAGATCCTAGGACAACACCTCGTTATATATTGTACCTCGAACAGATGATGGGACTCGAACCCGGGACCAAGGATCTGGAGTTCAGTGTGCTATCCATTAGGCCGTAAGAGACATATCCAAAAGTGGTGAATTAATGTAGTGTTTGCTTTTTCTCTGTTTTGGACTCCTGCTTTTTTTCACTAGGAACGCATTGAAAATAGTTTTATTTTGTTTGGAGGGATTTTATACTTTTACAAAAAAAGAAACCAGGTGATATATTGCATAATATAAAAACGGATCACATATTATTGGTATGTGATAGGTATTTCATGTCTTCACATTTGAATTTAGCATTGAAATTTTCTGAAAATGTTAACAACTCATACAACAAATTCATTACAGATAGTTTTATAATTCCAAGATATATGCAAATTATTAATTTTGTTGGGAGCTAATATAACAGATTAAATTCAGATATTTGGTATGTTAGAGAAATACAATATTTGCGTTCAAATAAAGATTTTAATGGAAGGTCGTTCAGCAGTATCTAATTCAAAGGTTACATTTTTTGGTGGAAAAAAACTGAAACTGAAAAATGAACTGGTAGACTGTAAAATGAAATAAACAATATAATTGCGGTTTTTTTACTATGTAAAATATTCCCTTTTTTTTTAAAAGAAATTATTTCAGATATATATATTAATTTTAATTAAACATATTAGTTAATAAACATATTAGTTGATAATTGTTTTCATAAAAACTGCAATTTTTATGAAAACAAAACTTTAACTTCAAACTTCGTTTTTCCTTCTTAAAAACTGCAATTTTTATGAAGAAAAAAGCCTTCATAAAATTCCTTCATGAAAACTGCAGTTTTTATGAAGGAATTTTATAAATGAATTTTTACTGCATTTTTCCTTCATAAAAACTGCAGTTTTTATGAAGGAAAAATTAAAGTTGGAAATATTATAAATTTAATTTCAGAAAAACTGCAGTATTAATGAAGGATACCATTATTCCTTCAAAACCTCTGCATTTTCTCTGTGTAAAATCTGCACTTATCTAACTGCCTTCAAAAAACCTGCATTCACCTTCAAAAAACCTTCAAAATGGATCTTTTTTTGAAGGAAAGATGCTGATTTTTTTTGCTGGGTATCAGCATAACGTCTTTACTCAAAGTAAATAGGCTTAGCTATTTATTCAAATTTCTTAATCTTTGATCGCTACATTCTAAATATATTTTTATTCGCAACGCACACGAGCAGCACGACTGAAAGGAAGCGATAACTTAATTTGATCCATTGCCAGTTATTTTCATAAGTAGACTGATGCCATCATAAGATAAAGTTATAAGTAACACATTTAAGGATTTCAAGATGCGAACCATATGTCTAGAATATAGCCAAATCGCAGGAAAACCTAGAGATAAAAGTCCTTGATAAATTGCATTTCAATTTCAGCAACATCAGAATTTTCGATTTACAAAATCAGACCTATTGAAACATTGGGAATTGGATTTATTGAAACGCAATCCATTGATTTAGAAAACACTTAAGTTAGTTTTCTGTTCTCTGTTTTTACCTTTCTCAATTCCTTCCAAGGGTCTTTTTTACGCGATTACATCTTCATTCCTTACAAATGCAAAAAGTTTTAATTCCTTAACACGTCAATTTGTAGCTAATCTCATTTTGTCTTAAATCCAGCGTAAAAGTTCGTGTATTTTTCATTGTCAGGTATTTTTCGTATTTTTAATTAACGTCTTACTAGAGCAACACAGCGGGCTATTGACTACGGTCCGGGATCAATCCCATGAGAAGGGAAAGATCGAGGACAACACCACGTAATTTTAAACCGCGGTCAGATGATGATTTTCACTGTCAGATTATTGATACAAAACCGCTGTCATGTGGCGCTTTATTTAGTCATTTCAATGTAGCAAAAGAAGTCTATTAACTAGTTTAGTATATAATCCGCGTATAAACAACAGAAACTCATAAACTGACAGTATGAATTTGTAAACTGTTCAGCTTAACATTAGGTAATTGTTTAACCCTCCTGGTGGTACCTGGTCTGGGTGTGGTATCTCGTCATTAGAAAATCTGATCAAATCTGAAGGTTAAGTATGAACTATTAAACATTGGGTCAACAAATAAAAATCATGAACATTTTGATTGCGCTATCAACCATTTGAAACGGATTGAAACGACTATGCATTTCTTTAATGGACGAGATATCTCGTCCTTTGGACGAAACCTAACCAGATCATGATCTCGTCATCATAACAAATCGGCAATATCTCGATGACGAGTTATATCGTTACTGACAAACTTGATTAGATCTTGAAGGAACACATATCTTGTTGAAACCATCTTGGAAGGTTAAATACGAACTATTAAACAGTAGGTCAACAGATAAAAATCATGAACATTTTGATTGCGTTATCAACCATTTGAAACGGATTGAAACGACTATGCATTTCTTTAATGGACGAGATATCTCGTCCTTTGGACGAAACCTAACCAGATCATGATCTCGTCATCATAACAAATCGGCAATATCTCGATGACGAGTTATATCGTTATTGACAAACTTGATTAGATCTTGAAGGAACACATATCTTGTTGAAACCATCTTGGAAGGTTAAATACGAACTATTAAACAGTAGGTCAACAGATAAAAATCATGAACATTTTGATTGAGTTTTGAACCTTTTGAAACGAATTACTTTAACTACGTATTTCTTATATGCACGAAAATAAGCATTTAGTGACTCAAAAAAAATGTCAGTAAATTAGTTTCTTTTCAAATCAGTATATAGATTAGTAAACTCTCACGCATCTCGTATCTATTTCCCGAAATTGATTCCAGACCGTCTCCAACTGCCCGTTGTGTTTCTACAGTTCAGATACCTACCTAACCGTAAGCATATCACAAACTTCTACAGCACATTATGATTTTATCCACTGAATCAGAAATATGTACATTTAATTCCTCTTCGAAAAGATGCACTTCAATAAAAACATGTCTCACACTGGCCATATTTTGTTGCACAAACGAAAACAAATCAAGAACAAAATGTACTAGCTTCTTACAGATACCGAATGCATTTTAATTCCACGTCGCTGTTAAAACAATATCAATATCCAAGGTACCGAAATATGTTAACCAAGCATATCCAAATATCCTATTTACTGGTACCTTTGAGCAGGACAAGCAGGATAATTTCGTTCTGAGTAGGGTCACTGTCCCTAGAGGGTGAATGGAGCGCTAACTCCGAAATCTGGCGCACAGGAACTTTTGGTAAATCGGCTAATGTTGGTTTGGAATATAATACTTGGTGAACTCGTATTAGCCAGGCTCTGTCAGCTTGTGTGAGACTTGAATTCTCTCCAAAGATAAGACCAGAACATTGCTAGGAGTAATCATATACAAAGGAATAATGTTAATTTTAATTCGAGTATCTGTGTTGCGTTTTATGTTCACGCATATATAATATGCAGTGGAAACACGTAACGAAATTATAGGTTCCCCAAAGAAATATGCACTTTATATTCGTTTACGAAACCCTATTTGGAGTTCTACCCTCCTAGCAATTTCGACGAGATATCTCGGTCATAAAGATTTGGTCAATTTTACTATGGGCGAGACATCTCGACAAATCTTCCCTATTACTCCAAAGGAATTGAGATTCCAAGTAGTAAAAACAAAATTTTTCTTGTCCAGAACATTCACCATTTTGGTCTACTGACCACAACTGGGAAGTTTTCGACACTCTGATAAAACAACAGGTGGGGTAACCCTCCAAGTGGTTTCGACGATGTATATCGTCCATCGAGTAATTAATCAATTTTACTAATGACAGTATATTTCCAATTTTTTAATGATGACAAGACGAAGATCTGGTCAATTTTCTTCTGGTGAGATATCTAGTCTATCAAAATGTGGTCAGTTTTGCTAATGACAAGATACTTCGTCGAGACAACAGCCAGGGGATAATCCATCAGGAGAGTTGACCAAGTGAATTATAATATAATCGGTATGATTGAAAAAAATCTGACCTGAAGGAACTCGGGACCCAACTATGAAAGTATTCGGGTCTTAAACTCGGTACCCAAGTTGACTTGATTTAGTGGTAAAAAACCTAGTGGAAGTGGCCCCAACAGGCGAGTTCCGAATAGTCTCAAAATTCTGCGTTTAAATCCTTTTTTTATGTGCAAATTTAAAATTTCCTGTTAGCAGGCATGATGCGGATCGACCGAGAAGTTTGACCATCCCAAAAATTTATTGGGAAAAAAACGTTATATGCGTGGTTGACGTAAATCCGAGCTAATGCACACACAAGTTGGAGGACGTAACCAGGTATGAGACAATCCTCCGTTTGGAAGGTTTGCACGAGCAGCAATCATACCCCGTCCTTTCAGTTTCAAATGTTCCCCTAATGCTCACGATGGTCTTACGTTTCTTCACTAGCCAATTCACAAATCACAAGAACACCTACCGATTACTGTGAACGAGGAAGTGATCAATCACCCGGTTGACTACATAAAATAAAAAAATTCAAGAACGCAAAGCATTTTAAAAGCAAAACGGCTTAAAATTACAAACTATGAAAATGCCATAGTTTAAAATTTTGATACAGCTTTTCATTTAAAGAGGATTAAAATCCATTACATTTCATTTGTTTTTCGTGTTTCATTGGGTTTTATAGAAAGCTGTACTTCATAGAGTCAAGTAACTACATCTATAATTCTAAATAGGTACGTGCTTTCCATTTACAAACGGAATTTCTGTGAATTTAAAGAAGCACCATAAGAGCTCAATTTAAAACTGGATGTTTGTTGGACAAAAGGGAATTTTAAACAAGACTTTTGTCGACATTGGAATAATATCAAAGTTAGTAATTTTGAACTATCGAAATGTTTTGTTTTAAGTGACAGAAAGTCGAAGTTTCTTACTCGATATATTGAAGCTATTCTTATCCAACTTAGATACAAGTGAATCATTCGTTGAATGCAGTGCTTTTCGTTAGTAAAAACACTGTAAAATCAACCTTCTGTTCATTAAATAATTATTATCGTTTGAGTTTAATTTGTCTACACTGACGATATTTATTTCTATCACAAGCTCCGTTATTCCACATGTCGCTTAATGGAATTTTCAGGAATAAGTGCGTTTGTTCAAAATAAATAAGTCACGATTGCCGTAAAGTTTTAGCCCCCTTGTACAAATAAAACTCGGATTAATATGTAGCCTATCTTACCCACAGGGTTCTAATATTGAAGTGTACCAAATGTGTAGATTGGTCAAAAGAGTATTTATATAGAGAGCAGACAAACATTTCAACTCAGCTTAATATATCCAACAGAAGTTCCGTCATTCCACCTGCCGTTGAAAGGAATTTTCAATAAATATTCCGTCAACTTAAACTAAATTAGCCACGAATGCCGTAACAATTTATCTTACCGTCCTCTCATATTGATGATGAAATTCGAAATATCACATACTAGGTGCAAGAATTGCACAAGTAAAACATATTCATAGGAAAATTAAGTGCAAGATTATCCGCTGAAAATCAATTTACTGAAAATGAATGGATGAGAATATTCGTAGTCACTCGAAAACTCAAAATAAACTTCGGTAGTAGTCACATTAGAAAAAAAAACTATCAGCAGAAGTGCGACGAATATGAAATAGATTATATGGATGGATACTACATGCATGTATATTTGCGTCCGAAGTAAATTGTATAAGCGATGATGGAGAAGTTCAAATGGATATTAAATTTCTTTTCCCGTACTCGTAAAAGATGCTAACATTCTTTTATGAAAAATAATTGATGATGGCTTTTTAATCAAGGTATTATTAATTCAACCCGAGCAAATCCGGGTATTTGTGCTAGTACATGGACTTTGAACAAAAGTATTTGGACGCTGCAGAAATTCGGAGGAGGATCCATCTTAATGTGGGGTAGTTTTACCTGGTTGGGACTCGGCCCATTGCTTTATGTACCTGGTACCATGAACTCTGACATGAACCTAGACGTTCTGAATACTTCGGCCTTGCCTACACTATGGCAATACTACGGCGATGATAGTTGTTTCTTCTTACTATATCGAGCTCCATGGCGTATTCAGGAAGTCTTTTAAACTTCTGTAGGTCCATTTAGGGACTTTCTCGGGACATTTTGGGGACCTTTTAGAGACTTTCTAAAATAAATGCATGATCTGATTTTACATGATTATGTTGGTCAGTTAGTTACAATTATACTTTAAAGTCACACTTTTTCTATTGCTTACAATCTAATCGCGAGAACAGAGGACTAGTATCAAATTTAAGGTTTAATAAGCTGTTTTTTAAATAAAATTTTAAATATAAAGACAAACCATTAATACTGTCAAAGTAGATGCAAATTAAACAAATACTCTATATTATATCCTTTTTGTTTTTGTTTTCTGAATGTTTGAAATTTTAATAAAAATTGAAGGAAAAAATTAGCGATTATTTTAAAAACATATCGTAATGTAAATTTTTTATGAGGAGGATAGCCATTTAGGGACTTTCTCTGGACATTTTGGGGACCTTTTAGGGACTTTCTAAAATAAAGCATGATCTGATTTTACATGATTATGGGGGTCAGTTAGTTGCAATTATACTTTAAAGTCACACTTTTTTTATTGTTTACAGTCTAATCGCGAGAAAAGAGGTATCAAATTTCAGGTTTAATAAGCTGTTTTTTAAATAGAATTTTAAATATAAAGACAAACCATTAATATTGTCAAAGTAGATGAAAATTAAACAAATACTCTATATTATATACTTTTTTTTTGTTTTCTGAATGTTTGAAATTTTAATAAAAATTGAAGGAAAAAATCAGCGATTACTTTAAACATATCGTAATGTACATTTTTTATTTTTATGTTTTATGCATCAAATGAAGTTAGTAAAAAAAATTATACTATATCAGTTTGTGTATTTAAAAAAACTGTCTCCGAATAAGGTTGGATTGGACACCATTTACATTTCCTTTTAAGTTTGCATAATTTCTTTGTATAACTGTTCAATTTCTTTATTTGCAGTTTGCATTAGTTTAATTATTTTTTTTTCATTTGTTTAAGTCACTGCAGCCACCTTTAGTTTTCGCCTTAAAAAATTTTTCATAAATTTTCGGGACAAAATTTATGATTTAGGGACTTTTTCTGGACCAGTTTTCCGTTTTCGGCGTATTTTCGGGACATTCGGGATCAGTAGACACCTTGATATTGCAAAACGTGTGCTGAACTGGTCTCGCCTGGTCAGAACCTTGCAAGAGGCATGTGAGCTATTCCAGACCAGACGTATAATATATATATATATATATATATATATATATATATATATATATATATATATATATATATACGGGGCATGCTGTAGTGCCACTGTAAGCAATAAATTATCTTACTACTAAGGAAAGGAAAATGAAGTGAATGAAGTGTCGACATGTATCCCCATGAAGTAAAAGATTAGAATGAATAGATGAAGTGAAACATTACTCTACAAATATATATGATGAATCGATGTTTGAGATTTACTTAATTCCAACTGAACCCGAGAAGGCATTTCTTCCTACTGGGTACCTTGTCTTTTGTTTGACTTGTGTGTGCCAAATGTGTTTTCTTAAGGGACTGTTTGCATTCTTTGGATCATTTTATCTTTGCGGAAAACTGTCGGATCATATTTTTATCTTCATTTCGATGCAAAGCCGACTGCGCGCATTAGTTCCGAGATTTTTGCAGAGTAAACAAATTGTAGATTCAACGTTGCGTGATTGATCTTCAAGGGAAGCGTACATATGCGAGTTACGGAAATGCCGTGCTTCTCCTCAGCTTCCGTTCTTTCTAATCCCGTTTTCTAAATTTTCAGGTTTTGAAAAATACGCGGACTAATACTTTAAGAGTGGAATTGCAGGAACAGTATATTTTTTTCCCTCTGTCGTAAAAGGTTTTGTGATACTTAAAGTTAAAATGAATACCGAGCTGTACGAATTACTGTTACCATCGTTACCGATTTTCAGAATCTCGATATTTCTTTTTAATTTTACCTTTCTGTTTTTAAAGTAAATTTACTTCAGGGATCAATTTGCATCATGACAGTAACGGCAAAGGCCGTCAATATGGAAAATGACATCAACATATCTAATCTAAATAGTAAATTTTGGCCTCAGGTCAAAGGTTGTATAAGCATAAATTAAGAAAAACCACATTCAGTGGAAGTTATTCACGTTTTGTTTTAGTGCCTTCTTGATTTAAGTCAAAAAAAATTATTATTTCAGAGTTTAAAATTTACTCGTTAGTCCTCGTCATACATTATATATTTTCGGAGCTGTAGGACTAGGCTACACGTTTTTGTGTTGAAATATTGTCATGAAAATACTAATGTATGTCGACAAGAGCCCGTTACGTGCCAGTGTGATGTTAACAAAAATACCTACTTGTATGAAGTACATAAAATGTCACGATATTATCTTAGGCATTCCCCTTACATACTTGATAATAATTTTCATGGAATTCTTGGTGGTTCAAAATTATGTGGTCCTTGGATCTTTCCCTTGTGGATTCAAATCGTCGCCAATAGCCCGTTCTTTTGATCCAGTGCGATGTTAATTAAAATATTTACCTACTTACATGTAATGCTTGTACTACGGAACTTGTACCCGATTTAAACTTTTTCGACCCTCAACTTCCCAACTCACCAACTGGTTTAGTTTCTAGATTTGAGGAGGGGTACTTCCACCAACCCTAGTCAATCTACTAGAAAGCTACATCGAAGGACAGAAACCACATACGCCTACCGTTTATGACACGCAGGCGACATTTCTTTAATCTAAGAATATTACATTTGATATATTGCTCCAGCATGGGCTATACTGTTAAAACATAAATATGAACATCATACAGAACATTATTAAAAAACATTACACAAAACAAAGTTTAACACAGTATTAAACAGTTGACAAAAAAATATTTTGAACTACTAAAGCAGAAAACAAATATATTTTTTTTAATTACAAAAGGCCATAAAAATAAAAATGATACTTTGAAATATACAAAAATGAAAAAAAAAATTAATTTCTGTATTTATATGCAGGGATTGCTTCCTGCTACAAGGCAAAAATCAAAACAGGTATTGAGAATTGCTGTACCCGTTTTGAGAAAGGAATTAATCTGTACATTTTAATAACTAACTGTTTATCGTGATTAAACGTAACAATTAATTCATATCTACGACGAAATGGATACATTGAAAATGTTTCTCAAAAGCCATAATTGGTAGCGTAATGCTTCAGATAAGGAAACATACACTACCCTACAATAATGAACCGAACACCAGCGGATTTACATAAAATCGGACTACTCGTTTGGGAGACTTTTTTTGTGGTATGGCCTGGGACCTTTGCATGTTGTACCTGGTCAATTGAACGCAGACGCCTACATGAACATTTTGGACAATCAGGTTCTCCCTACGCCCTGGAAATTTTATGGAATGAACGACTGTTACTTCCAGGACGACACCGCTCCGTGTCATGTTGCAGCCTCTGTCAAGCAGTGATATCAAGATATGGATGTAAAACATCTTCCCTAGCCTGTTCAGAGTCTCAACCTAAACGCCATAAAATAACATTTGTAGAACAAATTAGAGTAACGCTTACGGAACAGGGAACCACATCCGAAATCCACAGCTACGCTGGCGACATTGTTGCAGCAGGAATGGACACAAATACCCATACCTGTGTACCAAAACCGTGTTGAAAGTATGCCCAGAAGAGTTGTTAGTTTAGTTGCAGCACGTGGGAGACCATCCCCTATTAAAGCATGTATTATTTCTTTTATACCATCACATTTTGCTGCCCGATCCATTGTTGTAAGATAGGGTACATATAATGGTATAATAAGTTGAGTTAGAGATTGGTGAGGGAAAATAATATATTGTGTTCAGTTTTACGTCCTGTAGATCTAGCAGAGCTTAGTTTTATTGGGCTTATTACCGAAATAGTGGGGCCACATTAGCCTGATTGGAAGAGGAGTAGCAATCGGAGGGTTATAAGTTGGAATCCAACCAAAGATCTCCATATACAAAGGGGTCTACGTAGACAAATCTGCTATTGCCTCAACGTTCCTCATGTTTGCGTGGTGTGGACGTTTGGAGAGTAGTGTGGTAACTCAGGTGTGATCTTATCATCATAATGTGGTTGAATATTACGTGTTGCTGTCCTCGGACCTGTCCCTTCACGTTTGATCCGAGACCACCTCCAATAGCCCGTTGTGTTTTTCAAGTGCGACGTTAATTAGATAACTACCTATCTCATATCCTACTACTCTGCGTATTACATGTTGATAGGTTTAAACTTATAAGATAGATCGATTCTATGCAATATGGATCTAACTTTTTTTAACTTCGGCCTTTGATAAATATATAAAAATAAATATTTGATTGAATATTTCACTTCAAATCCCCAAGATTTTATTGATTTATATCGTACCGTTCCTCTCTAATAATCCAGACGAATTGATGCCGTAAGCGTTTGTGATTGCGTCCTCGTTCACAACACACTCCACTTTTTTAGTGATTTTCATTGCTACGCAATGAAAAGAATTTCTGTAAAAATGTATTATTAATGAACTTAAATAATATATTGCTAAGTTATTTTTATCTTAGTATGTCCATTTAAGTATGCAATGTTTTTTTAAAGAATAATCAATGCTTGTGTAACTAGGAAAGAAAACGTCGAGCACTTTCCAGTTGTACCCCGATCTCATGTTAAAAAAACACGATTAATGGAGGGTTAAAGAGGAAATGTGTTAGATAAGACTAGGAAAAGTAGTATAATTGTATTATACTAGTCTAAAGAGCTTTGATGTATAATTGCAAACTCCTCTGTCGGTATATTTGTATTGTTACTGTTAACATTTGTTCTTAATTTTACAATATAAAGTTGTTTTGCCTCTCTCTGATATTACGAGGTGTTGTCCTCGGATCTTTCCTTTAAGAGTTTGATCCCGGACCATCGTCAATAGCCCGTTGTGTTGCTCTAGTTTGACGTTAACTAAAAATTACCATTTCCATGCCTCTATGACTTGACTTGTGTCCTAGGACCTATCAATTTATCTTTCTAATTTGTCTTTTATGGTGTTGAAAGGAGGATACGATCAATTTTTTGCCTACGGTTGCTTATACGTAGAAAGCACCATTTTTATTTTAGTTCACGCTTCTCAACGAAGCACTAAACCATGAACACTTCTTCTGATAGCAATTGACTGGCCGCAGAGGAGAAGAAGCTGGTATTCAAAAGTTCGTCACAAGATACAAATATTTAAATTTGCAAGGTGACTATGTAGAAAAGTAATATAAGGTATAAAAATATAAAATAGAAAGTGTGGTTGAAAAATTTTAATTGGTCCATTTTGTTTCAAACGGGTGTTAATTTTCGAACGACCCTTGTATAATTAATATATAAAGCTTAAAAATGTCAACATGTTAACCAATTTTAGGTCACTGTGTCCTTTTTTAACCAAAACACACTCATAACTTCAATCGTTCTAAAATAGTTTAATGGTTACCACCATCACAATACTTTTAGGTTTCCGAATCTCCCCATGGTCCTCTATCATGCATCCAAACTTCCCGAGTTTGCTGTTCCGTGTGCCTCGAAAAATACCTGACGGTTTGCAACCTTGCGGCGTTCTCTCGGCACACCCTCCAAAAGTTACGTAAGCCCTTTCCGCAGAGCGGGACTCGCATCAAATCGGATGAGAAATGACATTTATTTTGCATGAGTTACCTGGGACGGCGAAATCTGCTTCCCTCCCGGAACAGCGGGTTACTTTCAATATAAACGCCATTCAGACCTGCCTCTCCCCCGCCTCTATGGAAATGCCTTTCTTAAATGTCAATACTTTCCGTACCCTAGCCTTCCTTCTTGGAAGACAGTGACGGTTCCGGCTGTTTTGAAGAGCGCGGCGCCTGAGACAGAAAATAATGCACTCGGAAAAAATGATTGTCTGGATTCACTTCGCTATCGACTCGAAATGGGTTAGTTTATCCTCATTTTGGTGGTTGTATCCACGTGGCATCTCGTCATTAAGAAATTGCCCACATCTTAGCATATCTGGTCATTAAAAGACAATTAACCACATTTTGATGTTGAAAAATTGACAACATCTTGATGAAGACAGTAGCAAAATCATCAAAAATTTCGAAAATCTCGAAATATATCGTCATTAAAAGTAACCACATCTTGATCTTATCATCATAAATTGGTAATATCCTGATGGACGAGATATCTCGTCATTCGAAAAAGTAACCTGATCTCGATTTAGTCATCTTAAACAACTGAAAATATCTTGTTGATGAGATATCTTATCAGTAAGAAAATTGGTCAGGTATACTGGACGAGCTATCTCGTCATTAGAATAAAAGTCACCCTATCTTATCAAAACATTGTAATATCTTGATGGACGAGATATCTTAACAGTAGCAAAATTAGTAAGATCTTGATGGATGAGATATCTCGTTATTTAGAAGCAAACTAACCACGTATTGATCTTATTATCATAAAAATTGGTACTATCACGAAATATATCATAATTAGAAGAAAAAATATATAATCTCGATCTTTGTCATCTTATACAATTGCCAATTTCTTGAAGACATTATATCTCGATAGTAGCACAATTAGCAAGGTTGGACAAGATATATATTCATTAAAAAGGGCATCCACATATTGATCTTCTCATAAAAATTGGCAATATCTGGATGACAATATATCTTTTCAGTAGCAGAATTAGTCAGGTATTGTTGGACGAGATATCTCGTCATTAGAATTAACGTAATATTACCTTGATTTTATCATCATACGTAATTGGTGATACTTTTCGGGACGAGATATATCGGTATTAGAAAAAAGTGGCCACATCTTGGTCTAACACCAAATTAGTGATATATGGATGACTAGATATTTCGATTAGCAAAATTGGTCAGATCTTGGTAAAAGAGATATCTTGTCATTAGAAGAAATGTAACCTCCTCTTGATCTCGTCGTCACAAAATATTGGTAATATATTAATGACGAGATATCTCTTCAGTTGTGAATATTGGTCAGGCATTGTTGGCAATGATTGACTGTTACAGGTTTTCTTAATTACGATAATACAATACTTAAATGCAATTTTTTAGTATTATGTCTTTCGCTCTCCAGTTGGTTGCTTCCAGAAGGTACAGAGTTCCCACTCTATTTCAGAAATAAAATTAGCTGACTTTTCCAGGTTTTCCAGACATATTTTTACAAAATTCCAGGTCATTCCAATTCACGGCATTTTTTACGTGAAAACCCAAAAAATAATTTAACATCCAAAAGACAATAGAAAAAAACAATTTAAGAATCATGCACTGTAAAAATTAATGCAGAAATCACAAGCAATTTTGCATTAAAATAATCCAACATATTTGACTTAGATATCAA
Organism: Metellina segmentata; assembly: GCA_947359465.1. Taxonomy (NCBI): domain Eukaryota; kingdom Metazoa; phylum Arthropoda; class Arachnida; order Araneae; family Tetragnathidae; genus Metellina; species Metellina segmentata. Next base: position 116,981,510 of record OX375878.1, on the reverse strand, counting down.
TTTGTGAATTAATGCATCATAAGCATGAAACCTTCAATTTAAGCCAGTAGACGAAACAAAACTCTTTACCTGTTAAATATTAGCTGTTTCATTTAAAATCGGTTGAAAATTTCAAATCATAAAACAAAGTGATACAAAGCTGTGTACAAATCTTATTCCTGACTTTTCCCAGATTTTTTGGACAAAATTCAATTCCCTGACAGTGTTTAGTTTTCCCTGACTCGAAGGGAACTCTAAAGGTATCTCGTCATTAAGCTAAGCAAAACTGACCAGTCATTGTAAAAACAGGTCTTGATCACCTTATCATGCAAAACCCAGCAATATACTATAATGAGTTATCTGGTCATTAGCGAAATTGGTCAGATTTTGATTGTCGAGATATATCGAAACCATTTGAAGGATTAAAACGATTCGTGACGGAAAACGATTATTGCCGGATCGCTAGTTAAAATGATTAGTGATTCTATTTGTAATTTAGCTCCAAATAGTTGAAATTTCACAAGCATACATTTAACGTCACGTATAATTAGCAGCATTCCCGAATTCGAAATTTGATAAACTAGTTCGCTTGGAACTTCAAAAATAAAGGCGAATGAACTAATTTACATTTAGCGCTTTTCATAACAACTGAAATTTATTTTAAATGATTAATTATCCCAAAACGGTACTGCATTCCAGTTGCTGAGCCTTTTTTTACATCCATCCTGTAGGAATCCTAAAGTAAATCTGCTGGCACTTCTCCGTTACAGCCATATCCTTAACTTCAAAGCCAATTTGGAGCATTTTTGTTTATTTCTTGGAGCGATCTTTTTCCACCAGTCTTTTCTTCTCAGCGCCATAGTTAGTGCAATTGACACACACTTTTCTATTATTATACAAGGAAGTTTTTCTCTGTATGGCTGTCTGTAAACAGTGCCCTGACGAATCTATGGCACTAACAATAAAGAAATATGGCACAAAGAAAGTCCTTATTTTTTGCGATTTCTGTGTTCAGCTAGAATTTTAAAATTTAATATAGAACATTTTTTAATTAATTTATTAATTTTTTCATCTTTCTTCTTTTCGAGAATGTGATATCATAGCTACCTCGATTGAAGAAGTGAAAATATTTTGCGTCTTTCGACCTTGGTACTGTACCAAGTTACAACTGAGCTGACGTCACATTGAAGAAAGGACAGATTCTGCTTTTATCGTCCTAATGCCTTTGGAACCATGCCAATTTTTCCGATTCTAGCGTGTTTTTATGTACGTTGTTGCTAACGATTCAACTTTGTCACTGACAAAGACTATTTGAAGTTTTCTATATTCACGATTGTTAAAGATAGAGTGATTATGTCTACGGATTTGAAATCTGTGAAAAGTTTTACACTGGATCTATACCGTAAATGGTATTTTCTTTCAATAAATAATTTGTCAATTGTAACCCGTGTCATGTGGTTCAAAATTACATGGTGTCTTCGGATCTATCCCTTAGTGGATAGAAATCATACCGTCGTCAATTGTCCATTGAGTTGCTCTAGTACGGCGTCAATTAAAAATTACCTTACCATTGCTCTAACAAAGAAATAAGCTCAAACGGCTCCCAAAAATAATAGGTGTTATGGAAAGACAAAAGCAAAAATGTACCAAATATGTGACGAATTTCATTAATATGACTATAACAGAAAAACACTTATCTGCTTTTAAATGCTTTCTGCCAAATCTCGTCTTCCACGAGCTCGAGCTACGTCAATTAACGTCGTCAATGTGCTCTAACAGCTGCATATTCCAGCTCCAATCAGGTAGTCAGATATTTTCCTTCGGGATACATCCTAGACCGTTGCTAATAAACCGTTGTGTTCCTCCAATGGGACATTAATTAAACCACCTACCTACTAAACCGGAGTTATCGTTAACGAGCGTATTTTCAGACATAACGCCTTCGTACATGAATTAGTTTATTAGTGATTTATTTTGAATTGAAGAACCTAGATATGTTTGTGTACATCATGTAAGAAAGAGACCAAGCTACTTCAAGGCAAACATGAGCAGATCTATTTAACGTTTTTGGAGTATTCTTTAGATAGGTACATAGTTTAAGTATGACGCACAGGAGCAGCACAACGTGATATTGGCGACGATCCGTGATCTGTCCCGAAGAAAGAGATCAAAAGACAACGCCTCGCAATTGTGAACCATGATCAGAGTACGAAAACATTGCCCTGATGGCAACCACACACTCCAAACTTCCACATTACGCAAACGTGAGGGCAATTGAGGCCACGGCAGATTGAATGTACAGCAGCTCCTTTGTATACAACGGCCTTCAGTTGGTTTTGAATATGTTTATAAAAGTTATGTTAGGTATCTTGCTACAATTGGTGTTCTTTACTCTTCCCTATTAAAACTCACTTGATGGAAAAATACTAATAAATGTCATATTTAAAATGTTTCGAAATCCCTAAAGTTTCTGCTGATATTGACAGTAATGTGATCAGAAAGGATCTAAAATACACCAATTCCAGGCGCGAAACACCTAAAATGACTACACAGATGCAAATGTGTATGTGAGATAATAAGTATAAATCACTTCCTTCATATAAAAACTTACGGACAGCATGACGGCTTATCAATCTGAGTGTTGCGAGTTCGAATCCAACCACATACCGTGGTATAGAAAGGATACTGGTGCACTTTAAATCTGCTCTGTCTCAAATGTCCATACGTTGGCGTGATGTGGAAGTTTGGTGAGTGAAGTACCAACTCAAATGTGACCCCATCCATGGTTCAAAATAACGTGGCAGTGTGCTGGGATTTTTCCTTTCGGGTTTGATTCCGGACTGTCAACAATAGCCCGCTGTGATGTTCCAAAGCTAATTTAAAAAAAATACCTACCAACCTAGATTTATGTCTTTATTTACTGTTTACAGAAAACAACTAGAGCAACAAAATGGATTCCATCGCATATCGGGGTGTATGGCAACGAGACAGCCGATGTACTCGCCAAGAATGGCTGTGATCTCCCTATGGACTGTTTGAATCGCCTCACTCCCACTGAGGTCCACTCCCTGGGAAAACAACGTTTGCTTTCCTTGTGGCGCCGTACGCCATCCCACCATTGGTATGCTGGCAATCACCCTGGACTCTCAATCACATGCTGTGGCCCTCGGCCTTTTCAATCGGCCATGGCCAGATTTCGAAGTGGCCATCTTAAAAGTATCAAATTTCAGAACGGGGAGAGAATTTTCCCTCCTTGTTCCTGTTCCCTACTTGCCAGTCCTGATCACCTTCTTCTCTGTCTTGGCGCTTCGTATAAGCAGCTGTTGGTTGATCAGGACTTTTTGCAAGTATATGGGGATCTGGCACGACGGGGCCTTCTGGACCTGGTGTAGGCTTTCCTACACCAGGGGGATGTGCAACAACAACAACAACAGAGCAACAAATCAAAGGTTAAATCTATCTGGACAGTTATTAAGACATCAGGAAATTTCCTAATAGTGTAGCATTTCACCCTATTACAAACATGACTAAATAAGTACAATGATTAGCTGAAAGGAAAATCTTAGGGAAATGATCAAGAAGTGCCAAAATGGTTAAATTTATGGAAGGAAGACTGTAGATTGCGGAACGAATATATGCGGGTGAAAATTTCATAGGGTTAAGACCGTAACTAGCAATTAGCATTACCTAAACATAATTTGCTAAACAAATGAGAAATTAATAGATATTTTTTATCAAACTTGGTTTAAAAAAATTAAAAAGTATTTTGGTACATAAAAGTATATAAATAAATTTAATAATTAAGTTCAAAATTGAAATAAATTTCATCAATTAATTGAATAATCTTTTTATCCACGTTGTAACGCCTCATCGTAATTTCCATAGATAGATTAAATTACTTTTCATAAAGTCTATGCTGCATTATTTTGTATCTCATTTAATTTAATCCATATAGTTTCTTCTTATAAATTGAATAAAAACAATTTCATAGTATCATAGTATTTTTTGCTGTAAGATTAATACCTTAATATATACGTTTTTCTTTTTATCGATAGATCAGATTCGCTATCACACAACTTAATTCCCTTAATTCTTACTGAGGTCTACTATTTTTGCAAGTATCAAATGTTTATCTTATAAATTCTTTGCTTATGAGAATTTTCATTCTTATTATTTGTTTTCAATTTTCAAACGCATTAAAAACTTCAGAGTTATTTGTATACCTTTTGTTTCATATTAAAAAGAATGTTAAAACGACACTTTAAAAACAATATTAAAGCGACAGTAAGTCTGTATCGAATTAAAAGAAATCTCTAAAGTGCTGGAATAATGTTAAGATGCGACTGTCAAAGGTAATTAAATTCCTTCACTTTCAAATTTTTAAGACCAAAGTTTTGCAATGTATCCTGTGTTTATTAAAAAATAATTGGATATTTTATTTATTCGTATATTTATATTTATGTCCTTACATATTTTTAGATTTAACAACAAGAGAAAGATAAATTGAATATAGAAAGAAATGAAAATGATTAAGGATTATTTTTAGAGTACGAAATTGAATCCACGGGAAAACCAGCAATTCTATCTGTCCAATTACAAAATAGCTTCCAACTTATAGTAAACTTTATTTCATTAAATAGAATAGAAATGCTGCATAGTAAGGATTCTTAAATGGAAATGAAATGAAATAAATTAGGGCATAATCATAGTAATTTGATAGTAAAAAAACCCTCTCTTTTGTATTTAAAAATATATATTTGATTGTAAAGAAAGACTCAAATTTGCTTTTATAATTTCTTAATCGTCTACTCAACATTGCATGAAATATTCAAACCGTAACAGCATATAAACATAAACCATAACAGGTTATAACTTCCTCTTTTCAGAAAATTGTATCTAAAATGCAGTAAGTTTTAACGCTTTGTAAACAGACAATGACGGAAACATAAATTGTAATGCTAATTATTTAGGAGATGGTGAATATAATGTAAGGCTAAAAGTGATTCGTCAAATGTCTACATACAACAGTATATATAGACTTCAGATTGTTGTTGTTTCTACTATATACGCCTTTTAAAACATGTTTACCCTATAATTTGAATAATAATTTTTTACTGGGTACTCAAAATGCTCAGGATGGGTTGCAGTTATTTGAATTCATTTGTATCAAGACACTAGATGCTGATGAGCCGCGGTAGCTCAGTCAGTAGAGCATCGGGCTCGCATCGGAAGGGTTGTGGGTTCTGTCCTCGGCGGAGCCTGCAATTCTGATGGTTGCGAGATCGGCGCTTAGACCTGGCTAGAAAGACCGTCGTGTTCGCTAATGGTGGCTGGGGCACGTTAAATAGGTCTTGGTCACGTAGTTCCCATGTTCCCATACCAAATCAATACCTCTGGGGGTACCTGATCAGGTGGTTATCGGCCTCTGACTGGGACCTAAATTACGATATGTGTGAGTAAATGGATGTGTGAAAGGGAACCTTCCTGTAAAACGGATGTGTCATGTATGAAGAAGTCCAACCCTCCGGGGCAATGGCACCCCCAATTGGGCCATATATGGCCCGCACGACAACAACAACAAGATGCTGATAAAGTCGAAACAAGCAATGTGGTACATGGGTTTGAATTAATTGTGGAAATGTAAAATGAAATAACTGTCTACCGTTAGTTCTGAAATGTCTTTAGGGAATGCTGAATATGTAGGGGGCCTTATAAATGTTGTCGATGGTAGTGTAACAATGTTAAACAACGGGCTTGTGTAAGTTTTGGCAGAAAGGATATTTTATGAGATCTGGATATTGTATAGTTACAAATATTCGTTTATTTCCCCCTTGATTATTTATATTTTTACAATTCTGCTCTGTTAGACATTCAATTTCATTACAATACAAAAAATAGCAGTCTCCACCGGAGAATAACTTCCAAAGTCTGGGTCGTAGCTAGTTGACGCCCTCACAACGACCCAACTCTTCTTGAGTCGGTCAAAAAAAAATAGCAGTCTCTACCGGAGAATAACTTCCAAAGTCTGGGCCGTAGCTAGTTGACGCCCTCACAACGACCGAACTTTTCTTGAGTCGGTCAAAAAAAAATAGCAGTCTCCACCGGAGAATAACTTCCAAAGTCTGAGCCGTAGCTAGTTGACGCCCTCACAACGACCCAACTCTTCTTGAGTCGGTCAAAAAAAAATAGCAGTCTCCACCGGAGAATAACTTCCAAAGTCTGGGCCGTAGCTAGTTGACGCCCTCGCAACGACCCAACTCTTCTCGAGTCGGTCAGAGAATGTGTCTATCGCTGACCCAGCGCTCTCCTCCAAGCCTTGAAGCCCCCGTACCGTGGTAAAAACCCTTGGGCAGTTTTACATCGTCCGAAAAACTTCACGAGGGGAGCCATCCTTTTCACTTCTGTTCCAACAGAAGGGCTGACCATTGTCCGACAAAGGACGATAAATCTAATGGCTGTTGCAATAAACCATCAATATTTCCACCAAACTTCAAAGCCAACACCTTCGAGCCTTATTGCTACCAACAAACTGTGTCTTTTATAATTAGTATTTTTTTTTATTAATCTTTTAGCAATAATTATTTTAAAACATTTTTATAATTTCAAGTTTTTTTTTGGTTTGTACTAATCATTTCTCAATTTCAGCAATATTTATATTATATCCATTGTATCATTTGTTATTACATTTTTTTCTTATTTTTTAAAATTAAATCAAGAACATTTTTTAATTTATTCAATTGTTTTATCCTCCATCGCTTTACCAAACGCGTAGAACTTTTTCTACCCACGTTACGTTGCAGTCAGGGTTTGCAGACATGCCCATCCGCATAACGCCGATTATTTTGTGCAAATAAATTTCCAGTCACACCATAAATCTTTTAACTGGAGTCAGTTCTTTTTTCTATCTCCTACACCGTTAAAGATGGAGTAAAAATTTCAACGGATTTTAAATCTGCGGATAATTTCAGTTTTAATTGTTACCTAAAAATATAATTTTCTTTTAATAAAAATTTTTTTTATTCAATATATCTTCAACGAATTTTAAATCATCGGAAAATGTTACATCATATTAATACCTTACATCACGGCGTTGCCCGAGCAACACCATGGGCACGGGCAACGCCGGGCTAGCCACGCAGTGGCTAGTTTTCAATAAAGTATACAGACCGTGCGCATTTATCAAACAGAAGACTATAAATCAGTATCCAATAGCGAGTGAGGGGAGCATTATATTAGTAGCTATCGAATAAATCATCTTTAAAATCGGTAGGCAGGAATTTTAATTAACGTCGCACTGGAGCAACACAACAGACTATTTGCGACGGTCCAGAACTAATTACCCTAGGTAAAGATCCGAGGACAAGACCTTGTCATTTTGAGCCCCGGTTAGATTACGAGTCCACACCTGAGCTGGCACCCCAATCTCCAAACATCTACAATACGCCAATGTGAGGACATTTGCGACACGATGGATTTAAAGTGTACCAGCCCTTTTGTACACGATGGTCGATTCGAACTGCAACCGTCCAGTAGGGAATCTGTTACTCTTCCTACCGAGTTAACGTGGCCTAATTAAGTAGTGAAAGCACGTGCTGTGGACTGCATGATAAGTGGAAGTAAAAATAACCCATCAAAATTTGATTCTTAGCGTGAATTACAAAAACTGTTTTTTTTTTTAATATGCGTCGTGATAACCAAAGGAACCACTCTCCAACGGTACCGTGGAAATTCGACCGTGCTCTGACTTTTCATTGGAGGTGATATTAGTTGATGAGCATCTATATATATATTTCTCTTACGTGGCACGCAAAAAAGACGTTATTTGTTACCGCGTTTTGGCAACATTGTGCGATTGTTTGTTTACTAGGAGCCTCGCGAGTCATTTGAATCTATAGCGTTATCGGATGAAATTTTATTGAAAAAAAAATGAATTTTAGACGAGCTGTTGCGGTTTGTAATAGAAATCTAAGAAAGCGGAGGATCTTTTCAGGGCTATTTAAAAAACGGTCTTTTCAAGGCTAACAATTATAGTACAACAAGACGCGTGCACTACAACTTTCGACAACAAACTCAGTCAAAAAGTGTATGGGTGGCTCGAGTACTGATGAAATGTACACACAAACAGCATGCTGGGTATTCAATTTCCAAAGCAGCGCTCACATTGCGAGTAAAAATTTGCTCAAAGTTTTCATCTAAATTCTGATTCCAGAGGTACTGTATATATCTTTTATGTAATACAACAAATTTAGATTTGAAAAATATTTTTTTGGAATATATTTTGTAATCAATCCCTTCTGCTAGGACACGTGTCTTCATTGATGCGAGCGAAGCGAGCATAGGTTCGCGCAGCGAACCAATGAGAATTGCGAAGCAATCCTCCGGGGGTTGGCGAGAGTTAGCGAGCAGGGGGCGGGCCCCCTAGTAAATATAAAATACTTCTTAAACCTAAAAACCGGGAACTTCTTCGCTGATGAATATTTCATGAAACTTCGTTTCATTAAGAATATTTCGAGATGGATAACGACACCGTGCTTGATTGTACGATCCATTATCGAAGACGCAAAAATATGAAGTAGGAATAGTTTTTACACTCCTCAATTTTTTTGTTTTTATCTGTGGTTCATCACTCGTTCCATTGACTTTTAAAATACCACCACATCAACTGTAAGATCCGTAACCCTCTGACGAGTGCATATGCATAATTCCACCTCGAAGCCCCCAACATTCCTTACATTACTTCTAACTAATTTTGTATTCTGTGTATCAATGAATATTTTTGAAGGCATTGAGGAATAGAATATTTCCGTTCCTACGAATCGTGCCAAATAATTCAAAGGAAATGAGAAATATCTTTCCAGAGGATTCCATTCAAATGAAAGAATAAACAGAATAAAGGCAAAGGATTCTATTATAAACAAATGAGTAACACAATACTTCCAAAGGATTATATTCTAAGGAGAGAATCAACAAAATCTTGTCAAATGATTCTATTCTAAAGAAAGAATCAACATAACCATTCCAAAGGATTCTATTCTAAGGAAATGGGCAATGTAAACTTTCCAAAGGATTTTAATGTATGGAAAGAATCAACCGAATCGTGCCAAATCATTGTATTCTATGGAAATTAGTAATGTTATTGTGCCAAAGGATCTATTTCAACAAAAAGGCCACAAGAATATTTCTAAAGGTTGAATGTATTCCATGAATTCTTCAAAAAATGTGGCTACTTAGATAGTGAGTGTGTCGTGGGGTAAACGCAACACAACACTACTGGAAAATCTCTCGACGCTAATTTCAAAAATTAACATACAATTAATGAAATATTATTAGATTTAATTCCTTCAAATGATTAGTTTAATAGAAATTTATTTAAGTTAACCAAATCCATCTATTAACATACCTTTTCCTCCCCTCCTCACAAAACGCAATTTTATTGTACATACAAATGTATCGTTCTTTCGTGTTTAGATAACGAGAGTCATAGACTGAAAAAGAGTAACAAAGGCTGCATCAAGCTATAAAAGTAGACATAACAATGCCATTATCTCAAAGCATTGCTTAACCCTACGAAGAATTCTCTGATGTATGAGTTCTTAACTTATTTATGTTAGCATTACCAAGTTAGCCTTATGTCCTTTTTTAACTCGTAGTAAGAGAATTAATTTCTCTAATAAGAATTCCAACGGTGACAGCTGTAGGAAAAAAGTTTGTTCAAACTTCGTTCTCGTTTCTTCATGTTCATTTTTCGTGTTCGTGTTTTATTTTTGCGCCTATACTAGGCCTGATCAAAAAGTATCCGAATTCATTTTATTGTGTTAGCTGCATCCTGTGATCTTTGACTCACGCAATAGAGAACTTTAGAAGTTACGGGACACACATATGATTATTTTCTAGGTTCCTCGCTAATAAACGCCATTTTACTTGAATGTGTATTCTGTGGTCGTCTCATTTTTGTTTTTAGTTAAAAATGATTGTTTCGCAACATAAGATGAAATATACCAATGTTACGAGTCCAGATAGACAACCAACCAGATAGACAACCCCCGTCCCTAACTAGGGTAGGGATGGTGGGGTAACCCCATGGGTTACAGGGGGGTAGCGATGGGTACCCACATGATAGTCTTCACTGTAGGACTTCAAAATGTTTTGTCCTTTTTGACCAATATAAACTTTTAGAAGGATTTTATTCTGCAGAATGGTGCCATTTTTTATTCCTTTGAATAATAACTTAATATGTAGATAAAATATACGTTTTTTTACACAAAATGGTACTTTTGAACTATATAGATAAACAAATTAGTTAATTGAAGTTACAGATTAAATAATAGAGCATTCGAAGAAGAAACAAATTACCGATTAAAGTTTCTCGCGATCAAACAAATATAGCCCTATCGAGGAATTTAAAAATACACTACAGTACAAAATAAAGAATTGTTTTTTAAAGATTCAGATGCAATTTTCCTGAATAAAATATATGTTTAACATGATCTCTTACATTGGTTTGTTTGGTAGTATAATAAAGGTATATGTGGAGAAAAATATCAGGATCATACATTTGAGAGTCAAGTCAAAATAGGAAGATATCAAAATATGGAAAATCTGACGTATGATATTTTGTAATTTAAATCTTACATCAAATTATTGTGATAATATACAATCCAGACTGCATTAGTTGTCTGAATCTATGTAGAATAATAATAATCCAATTGATTATGACAAATCAGTTTTGCAAAGAATCGGAGAATAAACCTTACGTAAATGGTCATCTTAATATGTGAGTATACCATAGGTTTAGTTCTGATTTCTGTAGTGGGCGATATGTGCAGAGTATAAATTTTCTTACAATAGTTACAGAGGAGATTCAGTGATTTTTAGTTCACAGGTCTGAAGGGATACAGGATGATTATGCGGTCATGTGACAATCTTGGAGGGGTGGTAGAGCTTAATAAAACATACATTTCTCGTATTAGAATGTATGGTCGGAAGTGACGAGTGGAGGCACGAATACAAAAAATGAGACACATAGAGAAAAACATTATTTAGTGACAACATCCTTGCAAAGTGCTTCTTTGCAGGAATGTTTACAATAAATACTCAAAATTGCGACCACCAACAAGTAATACAAAGTCGGCATCTGTGATTGGCTGGCAATGCTGTCGGTAAAGAGCAGTAGTGTGCCTGGACATCCGTGATCTGATGTATCTGTGGGAAAACGTCATACATCAGTTGAAACGCACGATCAAAATTACCTTAACCCGGAGCTTAAATAAATAACGGTACAAAAATTATTTTGAAGTTGGGTGAGAACCAGTCACCAGTTTTCTTAATCACAATATTTTGTAATGATATTTTTTGCATTATGCTCTCTTCATCTAGTCGTAATAAAAGAATGGCCAATATCTTGTTAACGATATATCTGGTTATTAGAAAACCTGACCATGTCTTTACGGACGCCATATCTCGTTATTAGAAGAAAACTGACCACATCTTCATCTTGTCGTCATAAAAGAATCAGCAATATCTTGATTGCAAGATATCTCGTCATTAGCATAGTTGATCATATCTTGAAGGGCGAGATATCTCGTAGAAGCTAACCAATTGTAGGGTGTAGATCTTCCTTCGAGTATATACGATAGCTGCAGTGGTAAACGCGTCAGTAAGGAACATGCGTGAACGGTACCTTTTGCTGTGAAAGTTAAATGAACATTCTCTCAGTTAAGAAATCCCACATCCACAAAGAGATATTTTTTTTTATGATTAATGAGGAAAAGATACTTTGTCCTAAATTAAAAATTACTTATTTTCCTTTTACGATTTGTATTATTCTTTCTGAAAAAATCTAGCTCTCGACTGTATTGTAGAAAGTATAGTTGTAATGAAACGCATGTATGTAGTACACACAACTCCTTGGCTTTATTTTAAGATGTTCTTTCACAGCTGAATTATTGTTTCAATAAATGTTGTAAAACGAAATTTAAGTTTCATATTTACACCCAATCAGTACAGAAAAAAAAGTAAAACTAAAAACAAGTAATGTTTGTTGGCAAATTACCAATATCGAGAATATTGATAGCTTACAAACCTTAGTTTTAACCACGTTTTTCCATTAGGAAATTCATTATTTATCAGGAATTACATAATTTAGGAAAGTATTTCTAAAAAAAAGAGAATCATTTATGATATTTTCCAAATATAATATGCCGATTTGTTGTCATTTAGAAAGCGTTTCAGTAGAAACAAAGCCAGAAATTATCGCATATCTGTATTATAACTGTTTTGTAAACTTTTCTGTAAGAAGGTTGGGAGTACATGTATGGTCAACATTGCGACGCACTACTGGAAACAGTCTAGAAGCTGTTGTTGAATTGCTCCTATACTGCTACTACCCGAGAAGGTGGTCGACCTTGGGTTAGTTGGTTTTAGAATAGTCGTGAAAGCTTGTCTCGAGCAAGGATTGAAACCGATTAAACATGTGTGGTATACGATTTAACCCTCGCCAACTTTGGAATCGAACCATAAACTAGGAGTAAGAAACAGCGCTAAAGACGTCAATGAAAGAAGGGATTTGTTTACGTTTCTATCAGTTCCCTTATTCAACGAATAGACTGGTCTTAATTTTTCAAGGAATCTAAAGCAACATACATAATGACTAAAACCCACACTTTTCTAATATTTAGAGAGAGAGATTCTTCATCTTTTTCTTGGAATATCATTTTTCTTAGGAGCTATTATTTGTGTCTTTTTCTTGAAATAGAATATTTCTTTGGAACTATGATTTGTGTCCTTTTCTTGAAATAGAATCTATTTTAGAATTATATTTGTGTCTTTTTCTTAGATACAATATTTTTTAGAACTATTAATTGTGTGTCATTTTCTTAAAATAGAATCTTTTTTTTGGAACAACTGTACTAGCTCATTCTGCAGTATAGAAACATTTGCAAGGTTCTATTTGTTTAGAATATAAGCCTTTGTAGATTATATTGCTAAATTTCTTAGAATATAATACCTTAAGCGATTACATTGCTATTTTTTAGAATTTAATGCTTTGTAAAAATTATATGCCTAATTTCCTTAAAATATAATATTTGGTAAAAAGTTAGTTGCTAATTTAATTCGTATATAATTTTTTGTAAAAATTCCATTGCTAAATAAAAAAAAGAAAATGATATTTTGTAAAGGTCTTACTAATTTCTGTAGAACATAATCCTTTGTAAAGATTCTATGGCTAATGTGTGCAAAAAAATTGAATCTTTTAGAAATATAAACATATATTCTTGTGCTATCTTCCTTAGAATAGATTCCTTCGGAAAGATCTAATAGAGAGGACTACAGGTTGTAAGGCGGAGTTATGCACGTGTTGTACCCCCTCAGAGGGTAAAGTGTTAGGTCCCGGTCTAATTATCCCTGACGTAACAAAAAATGGCCAGTAAAACGATAAATCGAACCATTATCTCCGTCGATTTCAATTTATGCTAGATCCCCATGTTCTACACTACAAGAGGACCAGCAGTTAATTAAACACAGAATGTCAAGCATCTGTGAAACGAAGCCTAAATATTCGTCTTTTGAAGGCGTCTCTAGCATAGAACATATCACTTGGGACAGGTCCTAGTCGAAGAATCTCGAACATCCAACGTCTCATATCCAATTATCTGCTTGCATTAAAATCCAATTAGAAACCCCGATCCGAACGATCTCAGAAAATCGGAAATCTTCGGATCATCCGCCGATATTAATAGAATTTAAAACTTACTTCACTTCCTTGATGGCTCCGGAAACATCCAAATTAAACCTTTTCACACTTAAATAAAGAAGGGGGGACCCCTCTAAGCTAATAACCGATAGTTATTCCCTTGTTAGACTTCTTTGGCTTTTCTCCGTTCTTGAGGAATTGTCGGAAGAAATGTAGCTTATTTTGTTGCCTGGTCGGTCGCATAGAAAAGTATATTATTTTGAGGAAACACAAAAGAATAAAGGGGGAATTTTAATTAATTTTTGTGGCGGGAGGGAGATTCGATGGAATGCCATTTGAAAATATAATAGAACTTCTCCCCCACCCCTGTGTTGGCTGAAAATCGTTTCACTGATTTTGCAAATCGCGTGGCGTTTTCGTCTCTCGTGTGTGTGGTACAATTGGAAGTTTTTCATTTTCGAACGCTAATTGAAAAGTTTTGTATTCTGTAAAATTCATTACGTGAAAAGTGTATTGGATTTCATCAATAAGGAAAAGTAAACGGAGGCCGTGGAGAATTGTTAAAGCGTATTTTCTTTCGTGCATTTTTGGGTTTTTTGTGGCTATTGAATTATCATTTCCTCGTGGGGGAGCGAGAAAACTTTCATCCGGAATTTAACAGGGAATAGTGTAAAGGAAATTTCTTTAAAGATTTCTTTCCGTCCTGAGTGGCATCACCAGTATAGTATGAGGTAATGAATTTGGTAGGTAGCTATTTTAATTGACGTCGCAATAGAGCAACACATCGGGCAATTGGGGACAGTCCAGGATCAAACCCGACAGCAAAGGACAACACCGCTTTATTTGAACAAAGCTCAACTGACGTATTGAATTCGATAATTTGTATAAATACTACATGGCCGCTGGAATAAATACACCGAAAACAAAAATAATCGACGCTCCAAGAAGGAGTCGTCCGATTGCGATAAAAAATTTGTGGATTTGAAGACCATACACAGAAAAACAAACGATTAAAATTTCAGAACAATTTGATGATTTATTGCAGAGTTTGACCGTTACAAAGTAAGGAAGTCATAAGGCGTTGGTCCACATCTGGCCTGGATGCAAGCTGTCACAAAGCGTGGCATAGACTGAAAAAGTTCCCGGACAGTGTCCTGCGGAATTTCTTGCCAAATTATCTTCAACTGTCGAGCTAAATGGTCAACATTGCGGGATGGTTGCAACCGCCTTCCCATAACGTCCCAAATTTGCTCTATGAGGAAAAGATCAGGAGACTTATGTGGCGAAGGAAGTGTTGGGAAAGCTTGAAGACAATTCATAGCAACACGTGCCATGTGCGACCGGGCATTATGTTGTTGAAAAGTAAGACCAGAGTATTGCAAAAGGAATGGTAACACAACCGGTCGTAGAATGTCATCTACGTACCGCTTTGCTGAGAGTGTTCTTGCCAAATTATCTTCAACTGTCAAGCTAAATGGTCAACATTGCGGGATGGTTGCAACCGCCTTCCCATAACGTCCCAAATTTGCTCTATGAGGAAAAGATCAGGAGACTTATGTGGCGAAGGAAGTGTTGGGAAAGCTTGAAGACAATTCATAGCAACACGTGCCGTGTGCGACCGGGCATTATGTTGTTGAAAAGTAAGACCACAGTATTGCAAAAGGAATGGTAACACAACCGGTCGTAGAATGTCATCTACGTACCGCTTTACTGAGAGTGTTCTTGCCAAATTATCTTCAACTGTCAAGCTAAATGGTGAACATTGCGGGATGGTTGCAACCGCCTTCCCATAACGTCCCAAATTTGCTCTATGAGGAAAAGATCAGGAGACTTATGTGGCATAGAAAGTGTTGGGAAAGCTTAAAGACAATTCATAGCAATACGTGCCGTGTGCGACCGGGCATTATGTTGTTGAAAAGTAAGACCAGAGTATTGCAAAAGGAATGGTAACACAACCGGTCGTAGAATGTCATCTACGTACCGCTTTACTGAGAGTGTTCTTGCCAAATTATCTTCAACTGTCAAGCTAAATGGTCAACATTGCGGGATGGTTGCAACCGCCTTCCCATAACGTCCCAAATTTGCTCTATGAGGTAAAGATCAGGAGACTTATGTGTCGAAGAAAGTGTTGGGAAAGCTTGAAGACAATTCATTGCAACACGTGCCGTGTGCGACCGGGCATTATGTTGTTGAAAAGTAAGACCAGAGTATTGCAAAAGGAATGGTAACACAACCGGTCGTAGAATGTCATCTACGTACCGCTTTACTGAGAGTGTTCTTGCCAAATTATCTTCAACTGTCAAGCTAAATGGTCAACATTGCGGGATGGTTGCAACCGCCTTCCCATAACGTCCCAAATTTGCTCTATGAGGTAAAGATCAGGAGACTTATGTGTCGAAGAAAGTGTTGGGAAAGCTTGAAGACAATTCATTGCAACACGTGCCGTGTGCGACCGGGCATTATGTTGTTGAAAAGTAAGACCAGAGTATTGCAAAAGGAATGGTAACACAACCGGTCGTAGAATGTCATCTACGTACCGCTTTGCTGAGAGTGTTCTTGCCAAATTATCTTCAACTGTCAAGCTAAATGGTCATTATTACGGGATGGTTGCGATCGTCTTCCTATAACGTCTCGAATTTGAAGTATGGGAGAGAGATCAGGAGACCTAACTGGCCAAGGAAATGTTGGGAAAGCTTGAAGACAGTTCATAGAAACACCGGACATTATCTTGTTTCAGAACCTCCACCTCCCGACTCACCCATTAGGGTTTGGAGTCTTTGGCTGGGAGGGGGGAAGGACTTCCATCCCATGAAGTAAACCCAATGGGGCCCACGCCGACCGGACGAGCATTTATTGTGTTTTTAAAATTTACATGGTGCAAAAGGCCAGTTTCATGAATATAAAAGGACAATAGTAAAACATTAGGCAACAGTCCCCATTAAAAGGTCCGTAGAAACATAAGAGATTGTGACGTAGAATGACATGAAAATGAAACATTGGTAAATATATATAAATAGACTATGATGAAATGTTGAAGCAATAAAAATAGAACAATAATAAAATTTTAAATTTAAGAGATTAAGAGGAAGAGGGAACGCAACGGGAGGTCAACAGAGCTCAGGCCACAGTGGTACCATTAGCCACTTCTGCCACAATTGAGATGTATTTTAAGGGGTTAGGTACCTTTTAAATGTCAAAATATGCAAAATAATCACGACATTTCGAATCTTAATATCTCCATGAATAAATTATTTACATAAATGAAATATTGTATGCAGATTTTAACTACCTTTATCTTTTGTAAACTATTTAGAAAAAAAATTTTACCCCTTAAATATATTGTAAATAGGACCAAAATGAAATGCATTGTTTTTGTTGTTAGAATATTCTATGGTACATTGCGCGCAGTATTCTGGGCAAAATAATTATTATTCTGAGCTGGTTTTTTTATATACTAGTATAATTACAATGACGAACTCTTGATTTAAAAAAAAATTCACAAAAATGTTTTAATTAAAAAAAAAATTGAAATTTTTTCTTTTTTCAACACAAAATTAACCTTTTGTAAAAAACTTTCAACAGGATAGACAAAAAAGTTGGTAATTTTAAATATATCTAAGGTTTACATAATCAATTAAAATTTCATGTAATTCTAACCAACCATTCCAGAGAAATCTTGCGTGCAAGTGGTAACATCACAGTTTTGAGATATCGTCGTTTAAAAACAATTTTATTATTAAAATGCTGCAGCAGCATATGTTTCTCTATCGTGCAGAAGAAAATTTTCTGCAACAACGTTTTGCTTTCTTCTTTTGCTCTTTCGAGGCTCTTTCGTGCTCTGAAGAAAGCGTAATATTCCAATGTCTCTTCTTTCATTATCTAAATTTGCTACACATTTTTGAGCTGGCTCTATATGTGTTGATTAAGGGGTTCCCTCTTTTAACCATAACTTCATTTCTAGAGTGAAATTTTACACCAGGTTTGTTTTGGACCTAGGGTGGACCTAGGGTGGAACCCTAGGGTAGATCCCGGACCGTTGCCGTTATGTTGCTCCACTGCAACGTTCATTAATATAACTACCAACCTTTCCTTATTTCCAATGTGTTCGAAGAGTTCGCTCAAAATTTAGGCATGCCATAAATTTATTTACAATTTCTAATTGTATTATTCAGATGTGTTCTGGGATTCCTTCATGGATGAAACAAAAATTCAGAATATTCGGATCAAAGTGTATTTTCTCTCTGTTTTACAAGCACCGTTTCGTGAATTACAACAGACCAATTCCACTATATTTTATCGCTAAACAACATTAATTCCAGATAAACTCTTTTGGCCGACCAACCAGTCTGGTGGTTAAGGTGTTAGCCTCTAGATCGGAAGGTACCTGTTTCAAATCCGTGTCAGTGCATGGATATTTGTAAGCGCATAGTATAAAGACGGCTGGTGAACGTTATATCTGTCGTGGCCGAAAGTTCTCATGTTGGGTTGGTGTGAAAGTTTAGAGATTGGGGTGCCTGCTCAGATGTTGCCTCGTTATCTGACTGTGGTTCAAAATTACGTAGTGTTGTCCCTTGGGATATTGATCCCGGGTCATCGTCAATAGCCCGTTGTGTTGCTCTAGAACGACGTTAATTAAAATACCTTACCTAAGAACCATAAGAAAAATTGCTGTCAACAACGACTGGAAAGCACCTCCATCACATGACTGGTACCATGCAGACCACCCAGGGGCTGCCCTGGAGGTTGATGGAGATAGAGCAATGCAGACTGCCCTTACTAGACTTATTAGTGGCCACATTAAGGCTCTCTACTATGACCAGGGACGTAAGACATTTTTACCGTGTAGAAAATGCAGTTTGGCTCCGGCCTCCCCCCAGTCACCTTCTTGCTTGTATGGGGATGGTCAAGTCTGATTTGAAAGTGAATCTTGTCCAAGTTATGGACTTTTTGAGGGTGTATGATCTTCTGGACTTGATCTAGTTGATCTAGACCAAGGATAATTAGTAACAACAACAACAACATTACCTAATCGCTTTTGTAATTCATTTTTAATTAAAATTAATGGTACCGTAATCAATCTTTCATGAGGTTCTGAATTTTGTAATGTTTTAGCAACTACCCAAAAATAATTCACTAAAAGTAATATGAAAATGGGGTGTGTGTCACCGTGACTCAGTGGATTTTCCCCCTGCGAGTCGTAATGATGCAGGTTTTATATCAATCTTAATCATGTTTGGCGTCTTTCGTATTCACATTGATATGGTGTGAAAGTTTGTAGACTGGAGTGCCAGCTACCTCGTCATTTGATCGTGTTTCAAAATTACGTGGTGTTGTAGTTTGATCTTTGTTCTCGGGGCGACGTTAATTCAACAACCTACAGTCTGTAACTGCCGATAGAACAACGAAAGATTAAAAGCTCCTCTATACTGGTAGTTTCACACCACACACACACATATAAATATATATATATATATATATATACGTACATACATACATACATACATACATATATATATATATATATATATATATATATATATATATATATATATATATAATCCAATAATTAAACCTTATTATTCATACACCAAAAACAATGCTGAACAATAAACTCAAGCCTCTGCTATTGCTGTTGAGGAAGACCAGAAGCGACAACAGGAAGACGCAATCTATCTACCATTACCATTTAGTAGCTGCTTTTCGACAAAAAAAATTGAAACAACGCCAATACCCCACCGATAACAGGAATTTTACAAGCGGATATATCCATTAAACGCACCATTAATTTCCGTCAGCAACTGCCAATTGAACAACGCGACAAAAAACTCTCCAAACGCGACACTGCCCAGTCAACTGAAAAAAAACTCAACAAGATCAATCACCAGATCATAAAACCCCCTTGCGATTCAGGCACCAAGAAAAGGACACCATAAAACCCGCGGTCCTCTGATTGCTCCTCAAGCTGCTCAGTAAACGCTGAGGTGATACCGGGTAGAAGAATGACACCTGACACGTGTCAGAGTCCTGGAGGGGGTGGAGAGAGAATCACCGTTCCATTCCGTTGACAGTCTCGTTAACCCAAGCGTGCCGGGGAGATGGGATCTGATTTTTTATGGAATAGAGATCACGGGAAATGAAGACCTTCCCTTCTCTTAACACTTTGGAGCTGACACTTATTTATTTTTTGCCCCGCCGGGGACCGTCCGGGAATTTTTTGTGTGTAACGGGACACCTTTAGAATGCAGGGGGTGGTGGGGCTTTGCGATGGAATTCGATCGGGTTTAATTTTTTGTATCGATTTTCAGAGGGGGTTGTTTGCTCGAAAATCGATTTCGAGATGGTGTTTCTTTCAAATCGCGGTAGCTTATTTCGAAGAGCGACGGAATGGAATTCGGTACGTAGGTATTTAATTCAAATGTCACACTGGAGAAACACAATTGACTATTTATTGGTGATGGTCTGGGATCAGTACGTAAGGGAAAGATCTGAGGACGAATCCACGTAATTTTGAACCACGGTCAGATGATGAGGTCACACCTGAGCTGGCACCAAACTCTCCAAAAGCAATATTCCGATTGCTAATCCGTTACTCTTTTAACCGAGGGATTAGCATACGGAGGGTTACGAGTTTGAAACTAGGTCCAATCAAAGACCGTTGTATACGCAGGGGTAATGGTAATGGTAATGGTAATGGTAATGTTAGTTAACGTCGTACTAGAGCAACACAACGGGCTATTGACGACGGTCCGGAATCAGTCCCTTAAGGGAAAGATTCGAGGACAACACCTCGTAATTTTGAACCACGGTCAGATGACGAAGCAACACCTGAGCTGGCACCCCACTCTCCAAACTTCCACGCCAACCCAACGTGAGGACTTTCGGCCACGACAGATTTAAGGTGCACCAGCCGCCTCTACACCAAACGTTTACAAACAACCATGCCCGGACCCGGATTCGAACCAGGAACCTTCCGATCCAGAGGCTAACACCTTAACCACTATACCGTGTATACGCAGGGGACTGATGCACGTTAAATCTATTGTGGCCTCTACCGTCCCCACGTTGGAGGGATATGGAAAATTGGAGAAAGGGGTGCGAGCTCAGTTGTTATTCTCATCGTCTGGGGGGGGGACCGCGTAGTTCAATATTTGGATACGTTGTCCTCGAATCTTTGCATTCGGGATTGATTTCGGACCTACGCCAATAGCCCGTCATGTTGCGTTAGAGCGACAATAACTTCGTACTTAACCAACAAAGATATTAACATTCCAGCCGTCTCCCGTAAGTGTGTAATTGGTAATTTTGTAATTAACGTCGTACTAGAGCAACACAACGGGCTGTTGACGACGCTCCGGGATCAATCCCTTAAGGGAAAGTACCGAGGACGATACCTCGTAATTTCGAACCACGTGCGCGTATGTGGGAGATACACTACAGTTGATTTTTGTTACATATTTTATGACCAGATAGCGCTACGAATACTAGCTCTTTGCTATTTCTCCCGCTTACTGAGAATTACTTTCAGTCATAATTTGAATTTTGAGGTGTTAATAGGTCTCTCTAGATCCGTCATTTGTATTTAACAGATACGCACGACCGTTAATGTAGGCTTTTATTTTATCTGTTTTTTTTTTTTAATTTAAGAAATCTTTATTATGTTAATCTTACTACAGTCAGCCAAAATGACAAGCGCACTAGAATCACAAGATTCAACTGTGAAATTTGCCAGAAATTTAAATCTTTGGAGCCCTCTAAGCACATTAAGAGAAATCTGCGTTTGTTCTCATATCAAAACATCGTTGCTCACTAACTTGAAATTAAGAATGAATAAGATCGAATGAAAAACGTTACTACGGTCTTCGTAATAAGTTACTCTGGACCAATTGATTCATCCCAAATTAATAATTGGAAGAGTACTGCATTAGCATCCTGAAGGCTACGAGTTTGAATCCAACCAAAGACCACCAGGTACAATGTGGTCTGGTGCACTTTAAATATGTCGTGGTATCATATATCTTCACGTTGGCGTGGTGTGGAAAGTTTGAAGAGTGGGGTGCCAGCTCAGGTGTTGCTTCTTCTTCTGACCGTGGTTCAAAATTACGTCGTGTTGTCCTCGGATCTTTCCCTTCGGGGGTTGATATCAGACCGTTCACACTTGTCCGTTGTGTTACTCCAGTACGATGTTAATATGTTACTCCAGTATAACGTCGATACGTTGCCCCAGTACGACGTCAATACGTTGCTCCAGTACGACGTCAATACTTTGCTCCAATGCGACGTTAATACGTTGCTCCAGTACGACGTTAATACGTTGCTCCAGTACGACGTACCTACCTACTTAAATTAAGAATATACGAATCATTTATTGTAAAATAGGAATGAATGAATTGTTTATATAATACTATATTAATGAATTGAATATAGGTAGCCGACTTAGAAAGCACGATTAATTTGAATTTGCAAAACATGTTAATTTAGTACTAAATTGCATTTTGTGTTATACTAAATTCATGTGTAACTTACCTTGCTACAATTAAAATTTACAAAAATCAGAAATAATTTAAATATTTACATAATACTTGGTTGAATGGTTATGCTGCTTATAATAGACAGAACTATACAGCTAAACTAAGTCCCGTGTTTGTTATAGCAGTAATTGGAATGTTTATAAAATAGTCATCACTGAGATTAATAGTTTCAGCGTGCCTTAAGGCCCATGGTACATGCCGCCATCACGAGACGATCAAATATTATTGGGAACGTTTCACAGTGTTGACCCGTCAATACGTGATATTCTCGAATCATGTAATGTCCCAGTGTTTATCAAACTCTATCGAATTTATTTACGACTGCTCGTAATCGTATCATCCTTTTCAAGTCTCACCAGATTTCAAACAAATCAAATCCTACGATCAATTTTAAACCTCATCTGAGAAATAAAATTTTGCTGTGCTGTCAAGCATTACATGCAAGAGAACGAAAGCATAACCAACTCGAAAATGAATCCTTTATTAATTTAATAAATACTTGTAATATATCAACGAAAATAATGTCGCAGTGATGTTTGTTTTAATACAATTGCTCTATACTGTTTATTGGATATATAATCAGCCTCTTCAAATAGTGGGTTAACACATTCGCTACCGTTCACGTAAAAATAGGTTTTTCTCCAGAAGACGACTTACTTTTTACAGCAAATATTATTGAAAATTGAAATTGCGCCAATAACAGAAAACAGATTGTCGAAAGCTTGGCCAACAAATAAATTAAAGCTATAAGTTCGAAACCACATACCTTTACAACTAGCTCCTAACCTTTACTCCACGCGACTACCACGCCAACATCTAACATATAATGCCAATTGAAGTGGATAATAAATGTTGCGAAGCAGCTCTTCCCGCGCGAGCGCGTGACTGGCTAATGAGACATTGCTCCATACCAACAGCGAACCTGTTAATGCATTCGTTCGCACCATTTTTTTAAAAACAAGTGAAGAAAAATTATTTTATTTACTAAACAATCAATGTAGTCTCTGCCGTTCTGTTCCAATTACCTTTAAGGTTGTAGGCTGAATATCTACTATCATAAAAGGAATTGTTTATTTTTCTGTTTTTCGTTATCACAGTCCTGGTGAATCTACGGCACTTACAATAAACGGATTTGGCACACAGGAAGTCCAAATTTTTTATAACTTTTGGGTCGCGGGGAATTTTAAAATTCAATCTTAAACATCTTAAAATGAATTTAATGATAATTTATTGTGTGTTTTATTCGGAATAGCAACAACATAAAGGATCGCAGGTTCTAAAATTTTTGTTTTCGTTTCCGTTTTCATTTTGCGAGGAGTAACAATTTATCAGCAGACTAAATGACAAATAAAAGCTTCTAACTGGAGTTATTTAGATCTTTTTGCTATCACCTAGACCGTTAAAGATGGATAAAAAATTTCAATGGATTTGAAAACTGCGGAAAATTTTATATTAAAGAACGATACCCAAAAATATAATTTTCTTTAAATAAATTATTTATTTTGATTGAATTATTTGAATTATTATTTGATTATTTGAAGTTATCTTTTATATTTTAGCAAGTTATTGCGAAGACACGTCAACCTTCGCGTTGCAAAAATAAACAGATTACATTTTCTGCACTTTTAAGATTTCAGCGAAGGAAAACATAACAAAAAAAAACATTTTGACTGTCATTGATTAGTTCTTTATTGTAAAATCGGGTTCATTAAATAAGCATTGCAAATTTCTACGAATATTAAATTTGCGGAAAATTTTACACCATATAATACATTTGATTTTCTTTTAATAAATAATTTTTCAATTAAATATTGATATTTTCGCAAGAGATTGTGACGTCACGCCGATTGGAACTCTTCTTAATTCGAAATTGGCCGTATTTGGCAACGCCGTGATGGCTGTTATCCACCAGACTTCGAATTCCCATTTGGTTCGCAAACCAAATGGGAATTCGTTTTTAATATAGAGAGATTTATAAGTTATTTTTTCTCCCTTGAACCAATAACTGATAAAGGTGACGGAACTCTCTGAAGCAATTAAGGCACATGTAATCGTCCACAGCAACTTCACAACACACAACACATATCTTCTTCTACGAACCATTCTTGCCTTTTCGGAAATAAAAGAGCATAATTGGTCACAATTCTCTTTATTTTTTGCTACTTTCAGTGCTTAACCCAACTTAAAAATCAGAACCCAACAGCACAATTTTCTTATCAAGCACTCGTTGAAACTTCTTCTTTCAACCAATATCGAAACTTTACGCGTGTGGAATTGGTAACACTTCGGTTTTACCATGTAATACCATCTGGCTCCAAAAAGGGTACGAACTGTTGCATCTCAATAGTTTCGAGCAGTTCTCGGAAGACATTGGCCGTGGAACATGCTTAAATTTGCTTAACACGTTCGCTGCCAAGGTGATATGGTGTGTTGATGGTTATTACCCCGCCGTAGAAACGGATTTTTCCCAGAAGCCAATACCAGCCACGCCAATACCAGAATAGATTGGCGAAAGCTCTGCCAACAAATTTGTAATTTCTCATCTGTTAAGAAACTTATTAGAATGCAGTTTTCTTATTTTCAGTGCGTGAAGGCCCTGCAGAACTTTCGTCTCTACACACACACAAATCACATTGCAAGATTTTTTTTTAATAACTGATAAAGTTATAAATTCGAAACCACATATCTTTACAACTAACTTCTGGCATTTACTCCACGTCAACAACTAACATATAATGCCGATTACGGGAAATAAACGGCTCTTCCTGCGCGAACGCGTGACTGGCTACTGAGACATTCCTTCCCACCACGCGCTGGCGCGTGATTGTCACTTTAGCGTTGACGCCACATCACATACTGCCGCGAGATCTGTAGTGAAAGTTTTAAGGATATAGCCATAGCTGCATTCCACTCTTCTAAGAAACACTTATTACAATCGAAAATAGAACGTATTCTCTCCTGATCCACATGCACATATTCAATCTTCAATTGTCAGTCCTCCCTGGCTGACCTCTAGACAGTATTGACCATTTTGTCCATTAGAATCCCTCCTAAAACTCTCAACTACTTGATTCGATTATTCGATTGTTAACCCTCCTGGTGATTGTACCGACGATGTCCAGACTTTGACGAGATATCTCGTCATTTGAAAGAAAAATTACCGTATTTTAATCTCGTCACCACAGTCCCATTTTGTCATGCAATGCCATCAAGCGCCAATAATGGAACGAACTTCTGCATGAACACAATATATCAAATAAAGACAATATATTGGGTACATTGTTGCAATATTACTTAATTTTCAGCGGTATGGTACTTAATTTATTATACATCTTACACTGCTTAGTTTCAAAAATTATTATTATTGGTTTTCCACTCTGAATTCAGCATTTGTACAGAAATTCTTTCTTTTCTTGCGTGTTGCGA
This sequence comes from Metellina segmentata, assembly GCA_947359465.1. NCBI lineage: Eukaryota > Metazoa > Arthropoda > Arachnida > Araneae > Tetragnathidae > Metellina > Metellina segmentata. Next base: position 116,955,884 of record OX375878.1, on the reverse strand, counting down.
GGAAGCTCAACTGATGGAATCGGGCATCGTAAACCCGAGGCTTCCATTTCAAAAATCGATCCAACCAAAGATCGGGTACGTTAGACGTACATCGGGGCACGTTAAATTTATCTTGACCTCAAATATACTCCTGTTGGCGTGTTATCGTAGTTTGGAGAGTGGGGTAAGAGCTCGGGTGATTACCTAGTCATCTGTGCCTGTTTCAAAATTACGAGGTATAGTTCTCGAGTCTTTCCTTTCGGAACTGATGCCGGACCGTTGCCAATAGCCCGCTGTGTTGTTCTAGTGTAATGCTAATTGAACTGCCTATCTATCCTAAGAACGCTATCAACTTCCAAATGTGTTTTTTAAAGCAAGATACAGACTAGGAAAGAATTTAAAATACACATTAATTCTAATCAGCATGCAAATTCTATATTTCCAGGTTATTTATTTATCGGTTTAAAAATAGCTATTTTTAATTACTGAGCATTCTAGTGTAGTAAAGTATAAATAAAATTAATAGTACATTTTTAAAGAAGTATTCAGCAGTTTTCCTTCTACACCAAAAGTATTCTTACGTAATTAATATTTGTGTTACAGCAATTATGAACAAGGAAAAACGTCAAGAGAAGTATTATGTAATTATTAGTCCCAACTGAAACACATTTGTCAAACTGAAAGTACTATGTATTCCGCATAACTATGTATTAATTTATTGTGTATATGTTTTTAAGAATTCTAAGCATTTGGGATCCGATCCGAAATCATCGAATTCTTTACTTTTACTATTGTATTTGAATACGTGCATGCAGAAATGCTTGAAACTGTACCATTAATGATAAATCGCAAGAAAGAAACAATTATTTTCAAGAATTTTAAAATAATTAAATGAATAGGAAACCCCCAACTCAATTCACGTTTCCATTTATTGTAATGATTTTATTGAAAATAAAGACACGCTACCGAAATCGAATCAGATAATAAATTGAGTTCCACGAAAATGGCGCATAGATGACAACATAAACTAAAAATAAATTATTGCAAGACAGAACAAAACGGTATTGGAATACCGACATGTTATTTGAAACTGCATCTCTAATTAGTGAAAAAAAACTTCCTCACCAGTCTGATCACAAAATGTAACAAAAAATTCGGAATAATAGAACTAAGAAAATATAAATGTGAGCGAACGCGAAATAGGAAAAAAAAACAGAATCAGATTTGAACAAGGGAATAAGATGCAATGGAAGTGGACCTTTGAAAGTTAAAGGAGGTAACATGAGTGAAGTATGCACTTTTTTCCATGCGTTTTATTAGAAATAATAATTAACTTGTAAGTTCCGTGCTTTCTATTTTTGATTAATTTTGTTTCATTGAAGGTGTGATCATTTAACGCAGATGCTTTTATTTACTGCAAATGGATGTAAATAATGTAAATCCAATGTGAGTAATGATACTGTCCATGAGTAAATGTAAACAATTAAAATATGTTTCGCGGATCTATCAGTATGTAATACTTTAGAATTTGGAAGGTAATTATTTGACATGTATTTGTTGTTGTTTGTTGTTTTTAATGCCTACACTGGCAGACCAGAGGAGTGCCAGGTCCGTCGAAGACGGCAAGAGGCGAGGGGGTGCGCCTTCCATGTTATTGAGCCCCATTGGGAGGAAGTCCGACTTTGCTCGGCATACATGACACATCCGTTTTACAGGAAGTTCCCTTTCATACATCCATTCACTCACACATATCGTAATTTAGATACCAATCAGAGGCCGATAACACTCTGATGAGATACCCCCAGAGGTATTGATTTGGTATGGGAACATGAGGGACTTTGTGACCACGACCTATTTAACGTGCCCCAGTCACCATTAGTGAACACGACGGTCTTTAGCCAGGTCGAAGCGCCGATCTCACAATCATCAGAATTGCAGGCTCCGCCGAGGACAGAACCCACAACCCTTCTGATGCGAGCCCGACGCTCTACTGACTGAGCTACCGCGGCTCGACATATATTTTAATGCAGCTTACTAAATTGCATATTACAATACTTCATATAATATATGAATTATTTAAAAAAGTACAGTAATCCCCTTTTGGTATGTAGAGAGTCGAGTCACATTATTACGACAGCCTCCTACATCAGACGTCAACAGCTCACAGCCAATGAAGCATGGCAAGTGGTAGTAATCGGCGTGGTGGGTATAAAAGTTACAAACGTAGGCTATCTGGGAACATATCCTTCCTTGCTGTGATGGGTAAAACGCGCGATTTATCTGACTTGCAAAAATGGATGATCGTTGGCTTTCGCATCAATGGCGGCAGTATTTCGGGAAATGCACAGTTAGCTGTTCGCGTGCAGCTCTGGTGAAAGTGTATCGTGACTAGTGAAACGGCACCATTGAAAATAAACGGCGTGCAAACTGCGATGTACCACGTGCCATTGGTATGAGATATGAATGTTGGTTACGGCGGTGTGTAAAGACTGACCGACATACTACAGTTGAGCAGTTAACGTGTCAAACGAACCAGGGTACTTCCAGACGTGTGTCGAATGACGGCAGTACAACAAAACCTGTTACATATGGGGCTCCGAAGCAGACGGATGGTCACTGCACCCATGCTGCGGAGTTGCATCGGCAAAATGGCCATCAATTTTTTCTACAATACCAGAACTGGACTGCTACTGACTGGCAAATGGTTCCTTCTCCAACGAGTCACGTTTTCTGCTCAATCGAACGGATGGACGTTCACGTGTACGACGAGAAACGCCCGAGAACAAACACCCTGATACCATATCTGGAATAATACAATATGGTGGTGGCAGTGCTATGGTGTAGGGAATGTTTTCATGGCGTTGTCTGGGTTCTTTCGTACCTTTGGAAGATACACTCAACGGATTGGGTAGTGGATCCATGGTTTCCGATCATGTACACCCATGCTTGTTGACTGTGATAGCATCTTTCAGCAGGACAATGTCACGTGCCATGTGTCCAGAATTGTCAGCGATTGCTTGTTGAAGCATGATAAAAACCTCCAAATGTTCCGCTGCCCCCGAAATTCATCGGATCTGAACCCAATCGAACATCTATGGGATCATCTCGATCGCCATGTTCATATGTATATAATAAATACTAATTTAAGACATAATTATTAATTGAGTTTAATAATTTCAAGAACACAGGAATTTCAAAAGAATTACAACAAAAGTGTTAAAGATGATAAAAAAAATGAAGAAATGCTGGTAGATCAGGGCGTCATCAGGGATAAGCTTGACCCAGACAACAAAAAATGGCGTTTTCTTCATATGAGCAGCATTAGGATGAAAAGATTGCTCATACACTCCCCAAACACCACCAAAAAGCAAAACAAAACACCAAAACAGTGTAGGAACAAAACCAAATCAAATCCTCAGCAGCAGTCGGGAGATCAAAAACACCAAGAATGAAAATTGCCACCAAATGCTACCAATTACACAGTCCAACTAAATGCTAACACCAAACTTCCGTCGCAACACAAGACCATAAAAACAAAACTAAATTCCCATCCCCTATTCAAAAAGATATTCAGAAACAGTAAAATAAAATTGAAAAGCAACTCACATGGCTCTGAGGAAATTACTCAATAGTTGTGTAGCTGTTGAGATTAATAAATCTTTCAAGAACAGTGCTAAAGAATGAAGAAGGGTATTTATTTTTGAGAAATGTGTTTTTGAGATATTTACATTCTAATAGAAAGTTTGAATCAGAGTTACAAATTTTTCTGAAACTTACCAATTGACCAGCAATCGTATTGAAGTAGATTCATTTAAAAATATTGGAGTCCCAAGATATTAATTTAATGACTAGAAATTTAAAATTATTGCGTTTATCGTAGACATTAATGTCAACTTTGGTGCATGCGCATGCTTTGCCAATGCACAACGGTTGGATGACGAGGTATCACCTGATCTGGCACCCCACCTCTCCAAAACTCCACGCCACACCAACTTGAAGCCCTTGGAGGCCACAAACGGATTTAACGTGCATTATCCCTCACCCTCCCGAGTACATGACGGTCTATGGTTGAATTCCAACTCGCAAAACTCCGGTTGCTAATACATCGTCCAACCGGTATACCTCGATCTCACTGGACCAAGGGAATTAGCAAAAATAGAATTACATCCCCAAACTCATATGGGTTGTCAATATTCTCGAATAGAAGCACACAAGCGCCTCGATTTCACAAAATATTTGTTCCAATTTCTCCCGAACCTCCTTTTTACGTTGGCGTGGTGAGGAAATTGGGAGAATGGGATGCCAACTCAGTGCTGCTTCGTCATTCGTCAAAATTACGCGGTGTTGTTCTCGGATCTCTCCTTTTGGGTTTGATCCCGGACCGTCGGCAATAGCCCTTTGCAACATGGAATTTGCAATACCCGCCATTTTCTATATAGATACATGATTTATTTCTATATACATACATCTAGATACACACATTTCTATATACATACATCTAGATACATTTCTATATACATACATCTAGATACATTTCTATATACATACATCTAGATACATTTCTATATACATACATTACTATATAGATACATGATTTCCAGTAAAAACAAAATATTTGAATAACTAAACATTGCGCAAAAAAGAATCTTTGAACAAGTGGGGTTGCGAACTTTGGAACAGACTCGTCATCTGATCGTGGTTTAAAATTACGCGGTGGTGTACCTGGTTCCTTTCCTTGAGGCTTGATTCCTTACCGTCACCAATAGCACGAAGGATTGCTCCAGTGCGATATTGATTAAATATACCTACATACCAAAACCTAATTTCTGGAACACCAGCTCCGAACGGAATACATACAAACAAGGGGGCCCACCCTCAGCTCGTTGACGCTCGCCAACCCCCGGAGGCCTGCTTCGGAATCCTCATTGGTTCGCTGCGCGAATACCATGCTCGCTTCGCTAGCATCAATGAAGACACGTGTCCTAGCAGAAGGAATTGTTTACAAAATATGATATTCCAAAAAAATATTTTCAAATATAAATTTGTTGCATTACAGAAAAGTTATACAGTACCTCTGGAGTCAAAATTTGTTACAATTTGGAATTTACATGAAAACTGAGCAAATTTTGACTCGAAATGTGAGCGCTGCTTTGGAAATCGAATACCCAGCATGTTGTTGCGTACATTTCCCCATTACTCGAGCCACTCATACAAATTTCCATTGAGTTTGTTGGTTGTTTGGTCACCGCAGGTGATCCCCCTCACTTCCCGACTTTCGTCAGGTTAAAGGGTTTACTAGTCACCCACGGAAAAATTTAATGAGCCCGTCAAAGGAAACCGGTCTAATCTGGGTAATCCCGTGTCCAAATTTCTGAGAATACATTTGATACACATTTTACATTATTAATACATCCTTTTGATAATACTGATTATATATCCGTTTGGAAATAATGATTATATATCATTCTATTAATACATTTGAGACATGGACCGGTAGGGTCTGCAGGATTATCTCTAACTATTTTGCATGTGCTTTTATTTTAGTATAGTTTTCCTCTTTTGGCAAGATTTCTAGTTTCCACAATTTTGAATCATAATGTCAGGTGCTGTCCTGCTTTTCCCACTAGCCTCACGAACACAAAGTTGACTTAACGAAGTAGCAATCATTTCTGATCCTATCTAAATTACACTAATATTTAAATAGTAAACGATTCATTCCATTAAATATGTACAGCAAAAAGACATAAACTATACAATTAACAACAAAACTAACAATACAATACATTTGTACACACTCCTAGAATCTTCTGATTGTTAGTTCGTGATAATGTTAATGTTTACCATTTGGAATTTCATTACATTCATAATTTTTATATGAGCCTGATTGTTGTTGATTGTGTTCGGATGCCCAAGCCTGGTAGTGTGTTATTGCTGGTTTCTTGAAGTGATTGCTACATGGACCCTCAAAAATGTTGTAATCTGGGGTGCCAACCTTCCTACAGATGAATTGGTCGCTGTTCTTTATTTTGAATTTAACAGGTAGTCGAAAGTTGTAGCGCAAGCGTCCTGTTGAACTATAAGTGTTGGCCCTGAAAAAATGGCCGATAACGCTATAAATTCAACTGAGGTCTCAGGTTTCGTGGTGAGCAAACAATCGGACATTGTTGCCAAAACGCGATAACAAATAGCGTCTTCTTTGTGTGCCACGTAAGAGAATTATATGTATAGATCTTCGACCACTCGGTAAATAGAGGCCCCTCCTCACTCGCAATTTCCGGGCGGCCCCTCCCGTATCCCTCTCCCCGGAATCATATTCCCCTGACCGCTGTCCGGCGTTCCCCTCCGTTGAAGGGCTTCTGACCGCACTTGTCAACATCTGTTGCGCTGTCGTTCGTAACACTCTCGCCGATGCGGTGGCGGAGAAAAAAGTTGCACAACCCGGAGAAGAAAAGTGCTGGCGCCCGCGCTTTTTTGTTGCCCCTTTCCCCGGCGGAGGGCGGATTTACTCCTGTTTCCGCGGCCCTTTTACTTATTCCCCGGTGGCAGCGGCTGCCGGTTATTGTATTTATGACGCATTGTTTCCGGTGTTGACTGCATGTAAAGCGAGGGCGGCATTCGGTAGAGTTTTGACATTGATTTTCGGTACCGACGTTTAAAGGAATGTAAAAACGAGACGCATTAGCTATTCGGGACTTGTTTATGGAGATAAGAAACGCGTTTTGGGTTTCTGTTGCTAACTCTTCAAACACCAAGAATTTGTGGAAGCGTCCAAGTGGTATCGACAAGACATCTAGTTATTGGCAAACTTGAGGAGATATACGACTTAACGAGATATCGCCATTTGTGGAATTAGGCAGATTACAATGTGAACGTTACATTGAGTTGGTAATTTTTTGGTAATTAAAGTCGTACTAGAGTAAAACACAACGGGCGATTGACAAATCCAACCAAACCGTCGTGTACAAAAGAGGGCGGTGCGGGTTAAATCTGCCGTTCCCTGAAGTGTCCTGACGTTGGCGTGGAAGTTTGGAGAGTGGCGTACCAGCTCAGGTGTAACGTCGTCATCTCGCCGTGGTGCGAAATTGTGATTTGTTGTCTTTGGATCTTTCCCTTCGTGTTGGATCGCGGACAGTCGCCAATAGCCCGTTGTGTTCCTTCTGTGCAACGTTAATTAAAATACCTACCTACCTACTGAATATCGAAGCTATTTTCTGAAGGGAAAGCCTTTATCAGGGATTATCTGTAACAATGTTACTTAAAATATACGATGTAATTCGTAGACGACTGTCGTGTACGAATTACACGACAGTCGTAACTTAACTTACACGACTATGGTGTGCGTTAAATCTGGCGTGTATTTATGTCTCTTCCAAGCGGCTACCACGGCACTTAATTGAATATTAGCTTTGAAAAATAATGTTTGAAAAGAGCAATTACTTTTTCAGAACTTCTGGAAAAACAATACAAGTAATTACAAGACTCAATATGCATTCCAGCTTCTCTAAGTAAACCAAACGGTGGTTGATTTAAGTTAAGTTACACAGATATTTTAGCATGAAACATGCCTATTTAAAACCATTGATGATGTTCCCATCCATAATTTGGGGTGGTAGTAACTCGTTTTAAAATGTAGCGTATTTGTAAACGGAGGCTTGCGATTTCGAATCTAACCAAAGTCCTTCATGTACAAAGGAGCTGGTACAGGTTAAATGTGTCGTGGCATCATATGTCCTCACGTTGGCGTGGTGGGGAAGTTTTATTTGTGGATTGCTAGTTCAGATGGGACCTCATCCTCTAACCATGGTTCAGGATTACGTGGTGCTGTCCTCGGATTTTTCCCTTCGAATTTGATCAAGGATCGTCATCAATAGCCCATTGCGTTGCTCTATTGAGACATTATTTAAAAATACCTACATACCTACCGTATTTAAAAATACTTACCTACCATATTTAAATATACCTACTTACCTACCAGGTTAAATGTGTCATGGCATCAAATGTCCTCACGTTGGCGTGGTGGGGAAGTTTTATTAGTGGATTGCTCGTTCAGATGGGACCTCATCCTCTAACCATGGTTCAAGATTACGTGGTGCTGTCCTCGGATTTTTCCCTTCGAATATGATCAAGGATCGTCATCAATAGCCCATTGCGTTGCTCTATTGAGACATTATTTAAAAATACCTACATACCTACCGTATTTAAAAATACTTACCTACCATATTTAAATATACCTACTTACCTACCAGGTTAAATGTGTCATGGCATCAAATGTCCTCACGTTGGCGTGGTGGGGAAGCTTTATTAGTGGATTGCTAGTTCAGATGGGACCTCATCCTCTAACCATAGTTCAAGATTACGTGGAGCTGTCCTCGGATTTTTCCCTTCGAATTTGATCAAGGATCGTCATCAATAGCCCATTGCGTTGCTCTAGTGAGACATTATTTAAAAATACCTACATACTTACCGTATTTAAAAATGCTCACCTACCATATTTAAAAATACCTACTTACCTACCAGGTTAAATGTGTCATGGCATCAAATGTCCTCACGTTGGAGAGGTGAGGAAGCTTTATTAGTGGATTGCTAGTTCAGATGGGACCTCATCCTCTAACCATAGTTCAAGATTACGTGGAGCTGTCCTCGGATTTTTCCCTTCGAATTTGATCAAGGATCGTCATCAATAGCCCATTGCGTTGCTCTAGTGAGACATTATTTAAAAATACCTACATACTTACCGTATTTAAAAATACTCACCTACCATATTTAAAAATACCTACTTACCTACCAGGTTAAATGTGTCATGGCATCAAATGTCCTCACGTTGGAGAGGTGGGGAAGCTTTATTAGTGGATTGCTAGTTCAGATGGGACCTCATCCTCTAACCATAGTTCAAGATTACGTGGAGCTGTCCTCGGATTTTTCCCTTCGAATTTGATCAAGGATCGTCATCAATAGCCCATTGCGTTGCTCTAGTGAGACATGATTTAAAAATACCTACATACCTACCTTATTTAAAAATACCTATATACCTACGTTAAATGTGTAGAACATAAGTTTCCGAATTCCTCTAATGATTAAATATTTTCCTTCCTGAAAATAAATTATACCGCATGATATAAATGAATATTACATTTAGTTGAATTATAAAGGGAATATTTAAGTTTTAACTTTCACGAATCTTGAGTATTCTATTTCAATATTAATTAAAGGGGTTAAATTAAAACTTTGATGATCTTGTGAAATATATTATTGATTTTGATTCACTTCTATGGAACTTTACTTTAGTTCCCTTGTGTACATGAGTATTTAATAGAGATTAGAAAGTATTACTGAAACATTGTGAATCATTTTATACTCGATTGCAAGACCTTTAAATTGATGACATGTAAATAACTGATTTCTGTCACACCTAAACACAATAGAGTTCTGTAGTCTTGATACACAAAATTTCAAATAAAATTGCACCCTCGAAACGATTTTATTACTCTAAATTGTTTCCGGCGAGATATCTCGTTCATTAATATCATACTAATTTAACTAATTGCAAGATAGATATCTCGTTATGACACTTTCTATATAACGAGAGCAAGATCTGATCACTTTTCTTTTAATGATCGCTATTGTGTTTTCTTCTAATGTCAAGATACCAAGATATACTTCTCTACCAAGATCATGCCAGTTTTGATAACAACGAGATTAACTCGTCGAGACAACAATCAGGAGGTTTAAAGTGATTTCAAATAAGACGATTTCACGAGGGTGAACCCTATAGCGGGTTAAAGTGATTTCAAATAAGACGATTTCACGAGTGTGAACCCTATAGAGGGTTAAAGTGATTTCAAATAAGACGATTTCACGAGTGTGAACCCTATAGAGGGTTAAAGTGATTTCAAATAAGACGATTTCACGAGTGTGAACCCTATAGAGGGTTAAAGTGATTTCAAATAAGACGATTTCACGAGTGTGAACCCTATAGAGGGTTAAAGTGATTTCAAATAAGACGATTTCACGAGTGTGAACCCTATAGAGGGTTAAAGTGATTTCAAAAGAGACGATTTCACAAGTGTGAGCCCTATAGAGGGTTAAAGTGATTTGAAATGAGACGATTTCACGAGTGTGAACCCTATAGAGGGTAAAAATTGATTTACGTATAATAATGGTTTATTTTATTCAGATAAAGACTGTTCTACTTCAATGTTAGCATTGTCCCTTTACCATCCAATAATCCACCGTTCATTGAAAGACGCAGAACACTTATTACGCTGATGGAGAAAGGATTGTAAGTTAAGGGAGTTACCTTAACTCACAATCCTTTATCCATCGACGAGCAGAATTTCAATTTCCCCGTTAAGCAAAACACCACAGAAGCGACCACAATGAGGACTACCATCAAAACAAGGACAATCACTTTTTATTACTCCACAGCAGGCGAAAGCAATCGACCGAAACGCTAATGTCACGCTTTTTACTTTACTTAAACTTAAAAGCTTTCTGGGTAAAAACGAACGGGAATCGTTGCTGCTGTCGTCCTTGTAGCTAAAGCTGCTTGCTGCGCTTTCGCAGTGCATTAGTGGCCACCAAATTCCGTCCATGTCAAAAGTCCCGATGAAAAAAGGGGGGCCGAAATTTCATTACGAAATGGGCTCTCTTGGGAACTTTCCGCTGGATAAGCAACCGTGTCAATCACAATAGATCAATGACAAAGTCAGCGACTGCCGCCGCTTTTCGCCGATCCATCAATTCCGTAGGAGCGTCGGCAAGATGTGATATGACGGATTACAAGTCCCGCGCTTCCTGAGAAATAATCCATGACTTTAATTTCATCCGGGAAAAACCTCTTACGATACGATAAAACGTGCATCCGGGAGTCCTCTGGCGCTTTTGTTTTCGTGTTGTCATGTGATGAGATTTCTTGGAGAGGCCTCCTATTGCAACTTCTTTTGGCGATGATGCAGACTTTGCTTGTTTTCCCTGAGATCTAACTCATTTTTTTTTTCATTTTGACTCGAAGTGGTTTAGGGGCCGGAAGGGTAACGGATTCAACGAATCAGTTCGAATACAACCTAAGACAGTCGTGTACGAAAATGAACTGGTACATGTTAAATCTGCCGTGGACTTCAATGTCCTCATTTTGGGGTGGTGCGGAAGTTACATATGTGGGGGGTGCCACCTCAGAAGTGATCTCGTCATTTGACCGTGGTTCAAAATGACGTGTGGGCCTCGGATCTTTCTCTTCGGGTTTGGTTCCGGAGTGTCTCAAATAACCCATTGTGTTGCGTCGTTGATCAAGATACCGACTTTGCAAGTGGTTTTGAAAACATATTTCCTCCATCTAGATCTGACCAATTTTGCTAATGACGAGATATGTCGTCCAAGATATTGCCGACTTCTCGATGATGAGATTAAGATTAGGTCAGGTTTCTTCTAATGACGTGATATCTCGTCTATCCAGATTTGGTACGGTATGCTAATGGGCATATACCTCTTCAAGACAACCACCTGCAAAGATAAATCCTAAACCGTTCAGCCGACCAACCGGTATAGTGTTTAAGGTGTTAGCCTCTAGATCGGAAGGTTCCTGGTTCGAATCCGGGTCCGGGCATGGATGTTTGTAAGCGTATGGTGTAGATGCGGCTGGTGCACCTTAAATCTATCGTGACCGAAAGACCTCCCGTTGGGTTGGTGTGAAAGTTTGGAGAGTGGTGTGCCAGCTCAGATGTTGCTTCGTCATCTGACCGTGGTTCAAAATTACGAGGTGTTGTCCTAATAATCTTTCCCTTAAGGGATTGATCCCGGACCGTCGTCAATATCCCGTTGTGTTGCTCTAGTATGATGTTAACTAAAATTACCATTACTTTTCAAGAAAAAGGAACTTTGGAAGATCATGACCTCATACTGAGACCTAACTTAATGTTTTCATTATAAGCCTCAGTCTTTTAATAAATATGAATTATATAAACCCATAATTTCAGGCTGAGACCTAACAGTTAACGCAAGTTTGTCACTATAAGTCTCCAGCCTTTCAAGAAAAATACATTTATTTGAACACGAAAGTGGTATTTCTATTGAAAAGATGACAGGCAGTTAAACAATATTTTCAATAACTTTTTTGGTGGATGATGATGATTCATTGAACGCCTCAAAATTTCACTCAATAAATTGCTTGTGGTATGCCGAGTCCATCATTTGTTGAAAAATAATATGTGACTTTAATTTTACTCTGAATAATTTTTACGCTAAAATACACTCTAACACTCATCGCTAAATAACACTCTTTGCGAGTCCCCTAGCACTTCTAAGAACATGAACCTGATGTAATAGGTTCCGATTAAGTGTTATGGTCATCGCTGGTCTTTTGAAACAATAGATTTCAAGAGATTGTGTTTTGACTGAGGCTGTTGGTAAAGTGAGTTATTTTGACCATTTTAAGCCTCACTAACATTCTGACTATCACCGTATTAAAATAGCTGACATTTATTCGAAGCAGATGTTCTTTTCTGCAATAGTTTCATTACACATGGTCACTGTGACACTTAACATCCCAAGTGATTTTGACGAGATATCTCGTCCATCAAGCTCTGGTCAGTTTTGCTGATGAAGAGATACCTCGACGAAACAACCACAAAGAGGGTTAAGAATTATCTTTTTAAACAATTTTTCCTGGGGGATTCTGATCTGTAGAAGCCATAGAATTTCACCAATATATCAATTGAGAAGAAGCGTCGGCATGATGTGAAAAGATGGATTACAAATCATGCGCTTCCTGAGGAAATATCCTCGAAAATTTTTCATCAGGCAAAAACCTCACAATAAAATGCTTTTTCGAGTAGTCTGGCACTTATTTTTTTCAGACACGTTTCGTTTTTGCAATAGGGCAATGCCGGTGTGATGTGTTCATTTTCGAGGTATGATAATCGCGTTTTTGCGCGTTATTCGATAGAAGGTGTAAATTAAGTATGTTTTGAACTAAAGCCAATTGTGTTCATTTGTTGGGAAACTTTACTCTTAATGGTGGATGGAGTCGGATACAGTATGAAAGAATTGTAATAATAGCGTATGTTTTGATTCGGGTCATTTACAGAAAAATGTAAATATTATTATGCGTTAGCTCCCATTCTAGTAGAAATAATGTATTCTGAAATTTTTCATTATGATTCGATTTGATTTATAAACTGAATTTTCACATCCTTTAATAGAAGAGTTCTCGCGGAACTAACTAGATCGTTTCTCGCGAAATTGTGTTAGTAGATAGCAATTAATTAGCTAGTAATGGTTGGTTACGATTACAAATAAAAACAAAGCGATGAAAAATAACAAAGCTAGTAGTAGCTGTAATATTTTCTCCTTGGTTGCTGCTCTTATTTCTTGAAACTACTATATTATCTATACAGTTTCAAGAACAGTTTTTTTATACAGTTTTAGAACAGTTCTTTATACAGTTTATAGAGCAGTTCTTTATACAGTTTTTAGAATAAATCTTTATACAGTTTATAGAACAGTTCTTCATACAGTTTCAAGTTGTTATGACATGCATTATTTAAGAGTTCGTAATGAAAAGAAACATGTTGATAGGGCACTTAAATTGCACACAAGTACCTTCACCCTCATTTTGATTTGACTGAAATAAAATCTATAAACTTAAACTATTTGTATATTTTGGAATGTTTAATAAGTAATAAATATATTTATCTAGTAACATTTCTGTCATTACATTGCTTATTTCTGAAAGAGTTTGAAATCCCCGGAATTAATACATTGTTCATACTTTCCTGGTTTAATCTTCAAACTACGTTAAACGAACAACTGACTGTTTTTTTTAACTTGTTGGAAAAATGTATGCTGATTTGGTATGGCTGAAAATTTTTAAAGATATATTTAATTTGAACATTACCATGACGTAAATATACTACGGAAAGTAATAATAATTTTATCTTTAAGTAATTGCATACACACGTTATGTATATAACAATTATACGTAAATGCCATATTGATTAAAACAAACATTTGTTTTCAAATGATCACTTTTGTTAAAAATAATTCTATTCTAAATTTGCAATGATACATTGATTAGAGGATATGGTAGATTAACTATCCAGTCGAGTAAGAAGCCATCATAGCATAATTCAACCACCCAACATTTCATGCAGAATATTACTTATGATACCTTACACAGGTATGTCAATCAAAACTTCAATTTCCAAATAAATTGGTCAAATTTTCATTTCTAGTAAGTTTCGATTGTGATTCCGTCTCATTAGAGCCGAAACCAGATTAACAATTACATTTTAATCTTGCGAGTTTATATATATATATATATATATATATATATATATATATATATATATATATATATATATATCATCAACAACAAAAAATCATTTTAATGCATGATCGGAGTTTTAGACTCCGTATCGTTGGCTTACGAGTAAAACACACTAAATCAGAAGCTTCAAGATTACTTTTCAGCTTTCTAAGCCAGAAGGCGTTGATCCTTAGACTGGTGACCTAGTATATATCTATATTAAAATCCATGTATTCAAAATAGCGTAAAAGCTAAACATATATATTATCCGCCGTCATTGCTGCTTCCTTCAAGGTTAGATAAATTTCACAGAAACATACTATAAATCAGTTCAGATTAGCGAGAAGAATTTTTTCCATTCGTTTTCTCAGAATAGATTTTTGATGTAATGTGTTTCACTTGCAAGTAACAATAAATTAGATTAATCTTTCGTGCTTTTTTACAGAACTTACATATTTGTCTATTTTAATTCAACATTCACTTCGGAAATGCTCACTGGAAATGAGAAGAAATCACAGCCATGCTTTGTAAGCACATATAAGACAAGGGTGACATAAAGGGTACGTGAAGAAATTCGTATTTTGCGTAGCCGACACGGCCGGCAATAATTGCTGCTGCATGAGTCGGCATGGAAAGAAAGATGCTTTTGAAGAGTGTGTGGGAAATATCAGTCAATGTTGCTTCTACGTGTTGCCAAAATTCATATTTTGTAGGCATGGGTAGTCTAGGGTCTGCCAATCGTTGTTTGACAGATCTAGTAAACAAGTGGGTCATGGAAAAAGTAATATCTGTTCGATATTAAGCAATTGTTGTACGTTGCATGCAACATGCAGTCCCGTATTGTCACTATCTTCTGCCTTTTTTGCACAGCTTAAAAAGGACGTTACTGGAACACATAATTTGCATATAGGCTGCAGTGCTAATAATTTCCATATCATTCCATAATCTAAGGATAGTAGAAATTCGAGGCCTATACGAAACTCATTCATGGTGATGGCTAACGTGTTTATTCACATCATTAAACTTTAGACTACGGCCAGTTCAGCAGTTGTACCATGAACGCGTCAAAAAGGAATTTAGACAATGGTCAGTATCATCAGTATTGTCTTCAAAGTGACAAGAATCGCGTCAAGAAAGAATCGGACTTGTTATATCTATAGCCGTAGTCGAAAGGTAAAATGGTCATATATTATATTAGCTTTCTTGATTAAATGAATTTTCTAACCAAGTTTTAATTATTGGTTTATTTTCTTGTTTGTATTCTTATTTTGCGGATAAATAGAATTTCTAAAATTTTTTATAGCTAAATATGTATTATAATATGTTTTTTATTGAATTTTATTGGTCGTGATGAACTTGCCTGTTTGTGGATCTTGTGCTTAATGGCCTACCAACCAACTAATCTATTTATAATTTTATCTTTAACTAGGGGGCCTGCCCCCTGCTCGCTAACGCTCGCCAACCCCCGGAGGATTGCTTCGCGAACCTATGCTCGCTTCGCTCGCCTCAATGAAGACATGTGTCCTAGCATAAGAGATTGTTTACAAAATATGTTACCAAAAAAATGTTTTTCAAATCTAAATTTGCTGTATTACAGAAAAAATATATACAGTATCTCAAAAATCAGAATTCAAATGAAAACTTTGTGCAAATTTTGACTCGAAATGTGAGCGTTGCTTTGGAAATTGAATACCCAGCATGTTGTTTGTGTGTACATTTTCCCAGCACTCAAACGACCCACACTTTTTCAATGAGTTTGTTACCGAAAGTTGTAGTGCAAGCGTCTTGTTGAACTATAATTGTTGGCCCTGAAAAGGACCGTTTTTTAAATGGCTCTGAAAAGATCCTCCGCTTTCTTTGTTTTCTATTATAAACTAACTGCAACAGCTCATTAAAATTTCCTTTTTTTTTCAATAAAATTTCATCCGATAACGCTATAAATTCAATCGATGCGCGAGACTTTGCGATAAACAAACAATCGTACAGTGTTGCCAAAACGCGATTACAAATAACGTCTTTTTTGCGTGCCACGTAAGAGAATTATATATATAGATACAAATCAATATTGCCATTTAATAAATAAATTTAAGACGAAATTATGGTAATGGTAGGGAGAACATACCATTAAATATGCTCCAAAGAAAATAAATTAAAAGGTTCTTGTGAGATTCATCGAAAATCTGCTGTCTAGAAATGAATGTTTTAGAGTGTCACAGTAGATCAATATTAGAAAATAAAGATAACCTCAGAGCAACCCGTGACATTTTGTAATTTCAACCCGTAAAGCAGACAATATTAAGCTTCTGTCACTACAACGAAGAATTTGTAATGTTCCAAAAGTTCTAGTTGGGAATTTTTCTTACAGTAATATTCATTCAATATAGGCAAAACTCCATTTAAATTTTGCTTTATTTTAAATTAATTGCATGTCGCTTCAAATCGAATCCTTTCTGTGGTTGTTGAGTAATATCAATGACAATTACGACAGATATTATAAAAAAACAGATGTAATAAAAACTTTCCTGAAGGGTTACGCATATCTGTTAAATATAAATGACGGATCTGTAGGAGACCTATTAACATATCAAAATTCAAATTACGACTGAAAATAATTCTAAGTGAGCAGGAGAAATAGCCAAGAGTGAGCATTCATAGCGCTAGTTGGTCAAAAATATCTAACTAAAATCAGCTCTAGTGTATCTCCCACATCCGCGCGACCGCTGGTTACAATACTTAATTATATTACCTAATAATATTAGAGTTAAATACCCAATAATATTAGAGAAAACAAACTATCCACCGCTCAGAACTGGCAACAGTTTGGTAGTTTCTTGCACCAGAAGCTGGCCACACTACAGGGAAGTATGCAATCACCAGGAAGTTACATGCACTACCCTACAATAATGGACCGAACAGCAAGATGTGATGGTATGAGTGAAATAATACATTCTTTAATAAAGGGATGGTCATCCACGTGCAATAATAACACTAACAACCCTTCTGGACATACTTTCCTGGGCATACAAGGTTTTGATACACAGCTACGGGTATTTGTGTCCATTCCTGCTGCAAGAATGTCACCAGCTCACCTGTAGATTTCGGACGTGGTTTCTTGGTAAATAAGCGTCGCTCTGACTCGTCCCACAAATGCTCTACAGGATTTAGGTCGGGACAATGAGCAGGTCAGGGAAGACGTTTTACATCTATATCTCGATACCACTGCACGACAGAGGCTGCAACATGACATGGTGTGTTGTCATCCTGGCTGTAACATTCGTCCATTCCATAAAATTTCCATATTGTAGGAAGAACCTGATTGTCCAAAATGTTCATGTTAACGTCGGCGTTCAACTGACCAGGAACAACATGCGAACATCTCAAGCCATACCAAGAAAAACACCCCCAAACAAGTAGTCGAATTTTATGCATATCCGCTGGCGTTCGGTCCATTATTGTAGGTTAGCGTACATACTAACGGATATGCACCAAACTAACAAGAGACGGATTTTGAATAAGTCGGATTTTATGTAAATCCACTGGCGTCCGATCCATTATTGTAGGGTAGTGTATGTAGATGCATTGTTATCCGGATTACAATGTTCAATGGACATAAAACGGACAGTTTATATACGCTATGCACATTTGTCAACAACGCCTAACTCTGGTACACAAAAATGGTATCCTATTCATAAGACATGTAGTACTTTCCTTTCGAATCTTAGCAACATAATACCAGGTTCGACTCCATCCTGCAAAGCCAAATAAAACAAGCATTTTATTACAACTGCATTTGAATACCCACACACCAATTCCTGCTCAATTTTTATTCTGCAGCGCTACTCGTCAAGTTGTAAAAGGATTTAAGGGCGCAGCGTTCGACGTTGATATGGGATTAGAAATGTATTCGAAGACGTTCCATTGAAACGCGAGTATATGCCTCCGATTCCACAGCTCATGTTTTGATTAAATTCTTCGCCATAACTGGGAAATAGATTTGCATACCTTGTATGAAGTGCATGCGATGCCAATGTCTGGCTATCCGATGCAATTTACTAGTTGAAGGGATGACGTTTCGTCCGATCCGTTTCTCGGTATCTGGTTTCCCGCCGCTGGAATTGCAAACAAGAAACGTTCGACCTGTTCGGGAAGGAAGTTGGACAATTGAGCTGAATTAGCAGCGAGTGAGAATTTGGGAAAATATAATTACGTTACTCTAACTGTGAATTTATGAATTTTTGAGATTTTCGATGCGTCGTCAGGCATTTAAAACCACATAATGGTCGGTGGAAGTCGCGGTGTTTGATGTTAATAAGTTATCTGGTGTGGTAGTTGTGCCTTGGCTGCATTGCTTTAAATTACCCTAAAATTAAATTAACATGCGATATTGGGTTGATGGAGATGTTCGTCCCGTAAAACCGAAGTGTTGTCTTCTTGACTCGTGTAGAGTTTCGACGTTTCTTGAAAAAAGGAATAATGGCGAGTACCTGGGGAAATATTTCTGTTATTGGGTTGCGTTTTTAAAATTTTGTTCAACAATAAAAATGGCAGAAAATATCGAGCATTTTACGCACATTATGTTTTTTCTATTTCCGAAAGGCAAGAATGCTTCGCAGACGCAAAATATATGTGTGGTTTAGCGTGAAGATGACGTTGACAATTAAATCTGCCGTAAGTGGTTCGGAAAGTCTCGTACCCTGGACCCATCCTATAGCCAGAAACGTTGGAACTTGTATGAGCGATGGATGATTCAGCTACCGGAGAGATGGTAATTAATTGGTAATTTTTAATAAACGTCGTACTAGAGCAACACAATGCGCTATTGACGGCGATCCGGGATCAATCCCCAATGGGAAGAATCCGAGGACAACATGACGTAATTTCGAACCACGGTGAGATGTTGAGGCAACACCTGAGTTGGCACCCTATTCTCCAAACTTCCACACCAACCCAACGTGAAAACCTTCGTCAAAGACATATTTAAGGTGCACCAGCCACCTCTACACCATACGCTTACAAGAACCCGTGCACTGACCCAGATTTGATCCAGGAACCTTCCGATCTAGAGGCTAACATCTTAGCCACCAAACCGGTTGGTGGGCATCGTAGAGAATTAGAAATGTCATCGAAATGATACTTTATTGATTACATACTTTATTGATTAAATGTAATCTTTTGTAAAAAAAAATATCTCTTCAATTTTTGTCAATAAACTGGATTAACTTTTGTACTATCTCAATACCTCGATCATCAATATCTGACTCATTTTGACAATGGCGAGATACCTCGTCGATACATCGTAACATAGCTGGGTTTTTTATGATGACGTATAAGGATCTGGTCAGTTTTCTCCTAATGATGATATATCTCGTCCATAAGTATCTCATCAATGTTGCAAATGTCAAGGATAACTCGTTCAGAAAACCGCCAAGATAGTTAAATAGCGTTGTAATCACGCATACATTAACATTTTGGTTTATGATTACGTGATGTATAGGATTATTTATATTTAGATTGCTTTAAATAGCAATTCAAGTCCAGACATACATGATTATTATTTTAAAAGCTTAAAAATATGGAATGAACCATTTTGTCCACAACGACAGATCTACTATTAAGTTTGTTATTGAGTAAAATAATCTCTCCTTTGGTGTTGTGTGTGTGTGTGATGTCATGACTACAATCATTGACCTTCTAATGAAATAGACGGAGTATGTGGGCCGAGTCTCTGACGTAACATCTCTGAAAAGGAAATCACTTGGACATACGAATCGACTTTGGCTATTGGCTGTCGAATCATCGCAGACAAGTGTTTTTTATTACGGTGGATAATCAGTTGAATTAATTGCTATAGAGTGAAGCTTCAAAAAGGGGAAGACCAACATGTCAACTAGTAGTCACATGACTGCTCTAAAATAATGACTTGGTTGGCTTATTTGGCATCTTATCGTCTCGTTACGAGGATAAAACATGTTAAGACATGGTAGGTGTGTGAATACGCTTTTCAATAGACTGGCGATAAAATTGTCGAACTCTCCAAAGTCTACCACTATGTCGCGCGAACCAATCAGATGATGAATCAATTGATGGGCGTCTTTTATCCCGGGAACCAATCAGATGACGAATGTTTAGCTCTATCCGGCAGCTGAAAGTAGTCCAAGGGTAACGTTACTGATAGTTTTGGTCACATGATCTTGGGCAAGTAAAAAGGTCATCATTGCTCACTCTACTTTTATATTTCCTCTATGGAGTGTCAAGTCAATTGAAGTCCAAAAATGAAAAGATGTCTAATGACGTGAAAAAATAATATAAGCGCACTGTAATTATAAATGTAAGTACATCCGTGTATTTAATAAAAGGGTATGTACTTCGCGTTTGCATGATTTCACTTAAATGATCTTAGTATATGATTTCATGTTCTAATTAATACTGATCTAAACTATTATTAGTACACGGATATAAACTGTTCTTAGTACACGTAAACTTTCTTATAACACGATTTCGCTGTTCTGAATACAAGGATCTAAACTGTTTTTAGGACACGATTTCACTGTTTGTATTACACGCATCTTATTTGTTCTTAAAACACTTTCTCAACATTTCTTAAACATTTTAAATACGATTTCACTTATCTTAATACACAAATTCTTGTTCGTACGTAATGCAGGTATTTTTGATCTTAATACACTGATCCTAATTTACGATTTCACAGTCCTTATTAGATGTATATTTAAGGTTTTTATTATCCATGTTCGAAGTTACATTTCACGTCCAGTATCGTTGAACCTATGGAAAATAACGTTAGCTTTTTACGTTAGTTAAATATTGAAGAATACATAAATGGCTACTGGAGGTCAAAGAATTAAACCAGATTATCTTATCAGGTTTTGTAAGTACCCTGTTGATTAGGTCCATGCTAGTCGATTTGTGTTGTTTACGTAGCACCTGTCTTCATTATAGTGTTGCTTGTCACTTGTAACGTTAACTTTACACACGAGAACTTTATTATCCAGTGATAAAACGTACTACAAATACAATATGATAGAGACGATAAAGGCTTCATCTCGGATCGCATCTTTATGGCATTTACGACACAAACGTTACAACGCTTTCACAGGATGAGCACTTCCAGAAAAAAATTTAATAGGATAGCCTACTGACTTCTTCAGTAATCGAGTAATCACTATGCATCATAAAATATTATGAATGTTCCAATAAGTGAATAAATAAACGGAAAGGATGATTAAGGAAAATTGCATTAAGGTAAAACACAAAGACTAATTTCAAGAACAAAGGACATTTATATAATTTACAAAAGCCAATGAGAACATTATAAAATGTTATTAAAAAAATTCAAGATATTTCGGGAAATGAAGTGTTTGTGGATCAGGGGGTTATCCGGGAGGAGCCTGACCCAGACAGCACAAATAGATGCTTTCTGCTGTATGGTGGATAGCAGTAAACAATGTAAAACCTGGCCGAAAAAAAACCCATACATTTACCCCCCAAAAAACATAATGAACAAAATACAGGGAATATTAGGCAAAGGCATTATGTATTTACATGTGAGTCTAATATGTGTTTTGAAACAAAACATATACCCCACATGATGTGTGTATAAAAATTATTTTGACTCTTAATTATCTACATACAATGTGATTAGGGTATTATGAACTCAAATTCAAAAAATGGTAAATAGTATTTTTTTTCTACAAGGTAGGTAAGTTATGTAAATTAAGGTCTCAATAGAACTGCGAAACGTGCTATTAATGGTGACTGTCTGGGATTAATTTTGAAGAGAAAGATCTGAAGATAATAAGTCGTAATTTGTAACCACGTTTTTTGTCTTGGGAACTTGCGCCAAACAACCAAACCATGAAAAATAAAAGCAATCGAGACTGAATTAAACTGTCTTTCTATCTATCTATAAAAAAAATCGGTCTTTTTCAGGGTGATTGGTAGATAGCGAGTCACGTGAGAACGGGTCTTGTGGTTCAACGGGCTAATGAATTTGGAGCACGTGCAGACGATAAACACCAGTTGCATTTTTTAATTAATTCATTCACAAAATTTGAGAGTACGCACTAGAAAGTTTGCAATGCTTTCAGAAGAACCGGCAAATTCGGTCGTCGTTTCCATAGCAACAGTCGAATATGAAAATCTTAAAAAGTACTCTTACAACACGGATCAGCTAAAACATTTAAATTATGATAAAATTTCCTCTGAATTTTAATATATGTGTTATTTATTTGACAGTTTATTTTTTTACGTGGAAATGAGATGTTTTGTTCTCGACATTTTAAAAACATTTTGTTTTTGTTTACCGTAGATTTCCGTGTATAAGCCAAGAATTTTTGGAACGTTTTCAATAGCTAAATTACGGAAGTCGGCTTATATACGAATCCGCTAATCTCGCAAAAAAAGTTGGTCATTTTCCGTTACTGGGGCGCATGTGATAGATATCGCAATGGTAAGGGAAGGGAACCTTCAATTAAAGTCGTACTAGAGGTCCGGAATTAATCCAGCAGCGATCCAAATGGGGATAGATTGCGAAGCAATCTCCTCCCCCTCATTCTTGAAAAGTGTATTTCGCGAAGCGAACTAAATATGATTGCTTATCAATCATCGGGGGTTGACGAGCGATAGCGAGCAGGGTGCGGATCACCCTAATTTTATAAAGGGAAGTTTCAAAGAGTTTGAACAAACTGGATTAACTATTAGTTCAAAAGGTGTGATTTTTGAGGAAAGTTGGTCCAAATGTACACGTCTTTATGAATTATATTATTACTAGACAACTTTTTTGCTGCAGTAAAAATGGGAAAAGCTGCATTTATGGAAAAAAAAAGTTGCATTTATTTTTTATACACTAAATTCTAAAATAAATTATTCGTAAAGATTGAACAAATTCAAACGATATTGACAATTCTAGACGTGTACAACAGTGTTATAATACATACTGAAATACAGAAGAACGTTGAATGGCTGATCTTTGTCCAGTAATTTCCATAACATTGAAAAACTGCGCCAGCCGCTGTCATATAATGTGCTGTATCGGATAGCAGAAGCGCCAAATCCTTTCGCTCAACATTCAGAGATTTTAAAACTTCATCTACCAGGCGAACAACATATTGATGATCGACACTCACCTCGTCAACTCTGCAGTTGATTACGCAAGTTTCCTCTGGATTATCAAGAGTGCCAACCATTGTGTGAAAAAGTACTTCTTGACATTTATTTGACTTTCGTCTGTTAGGACGAACACCTTCTTTCCATGAACTTCTTGTTTTTGATCCACAATACTTCGGCATTCACAAGATCAGACACACGTGATGAAAGAGTTCGTTCAGAGGGCAATAAACGAAATAGTAATTTCATATTAATTCATTTTAAGCTAAATTTTAAAAAGTTGCAGGTGGGTTGCATTTATGCAAAAAGTTGCATTTTTTGCAGAAAGTTGCATTTATGTTGCGGTTATAACTCGTTTACTATACACCCTATGAAGGAGGAATTTTGGTTTTAGTACTTTACATGCAGCGTAGAAAGTGTGAAAAAAAGTTGCATTTGTTGCAAAAAGTTGCCTTAACTCTTATACATAAAATAAAGATTTTCGCCACACTCCGCCAAGCAAAATTGAACGTTAAAATCTCTTTAGAATCTTCTCCAAATATTTAGAAATCATCAATATATTTATGAAATAAAAATTAGCTCAAAATTAACAAAGTATAAGAAAAATTAGCTCAAAATGAGTAAATATAAGATAGATTAACTCAGGGCTCGAAATACTCGGGTGCACAGGTGCACTGTGCACATGAAAATAAAATTGTGCACCTAATTTTTTCCTGCTAGGTGCATGCCGTTCATCTAACGTTAAAAAAGCGGAGGGAACGTTTTATATTATTTTGATGCTTGAACAAAATATTAGTATCGATCTCTCTCGCTCTGAAGGAACGTAATTAAAATTCCTAAATACACACTATGCGAAAACAAAATCGCTGGGCCGTAACGGGTTTATACAGGAGGAAGATTTACTTGTGTCACTGCCACCAGAACTTTCCGATGATCGAAACATTTTCCAGATGGCTCTGTTGAAGCGACTGTCGCGACAGCCGTGCGCCTGAGAATTTAGAGATGTTTGAATATTTTTATTTACTATATACTACTAACTTATCTAAACATACCCAACTAATAAAGTAGTTTACATTATATCAATGCTATTATATTACGTTTTTTTTTAAGTGCAAATAACATATAACATGTGCACCTAATTTAAAAACTTAGGTGAACCTTGTGCACCTGTATTAAAAAATCTATTTCGAGGCCTGGATTAACTTGCGTAAAAATAATTATTGAAAAAATAATTGCTTTTCCAGCTATACTGGCTAAACAACATAATATGAATAAACACACACAATGGTTAATTTTCATTCCAACCTCTCCAATACTTCCAAATTAAGAATGATTTAACTAAAGAAACATTTTTAGTTTTTTTAGCGTTCAATTTCCCTAAAAATTGAAAGAAGAATAATTTTAAATATTGTATTCACTAAGTTATAATATGTTTTAAAAAATCTTCATATTTTATAATGTATATTAATTTTTTTTTGTCATTCTTGCACAAATATACAAACACAAAAACAGCCATCAAATTTGAAGATAGGCAGTCATTGGGTTATCGTAAAATATACAAAATTTCATGAAAAAATATATATCCGTATTCGAAATAATACATTCACAGATAGAACAATATGAAACAACTGATGTTGCATTAAAATGACCCCAAACAGAAAAACAACTTGAAATGAAGTGAAATTATTCCATGTACAAACATACACCCTATTTTTATTTATATAGATACACAAATAGTCCTTACACGCATCACAGGTTATGCCCACAATTTAAAGAATTCCATGCTTATCCAGAATATTTGGATAGGTTGTCTCAAATTTTACGAAGCTTCAGGATTAATAGTTGGACTACATTGGTATAATACTACATATTTACATGTGAATCCAAAAACATTTCTGTGGATTTTGAAGAATGAAACGACGGATTACCCTCAAAAGAATCAGGTTATTACATATACTTAGTTTCCTGGTTTTATTCCCAATCTCTACATTCAGAAGCGTCCTGAATTCAAGAGACGATTACTACCTCAAAAAGAAGTATCATACTGATTAGAGGCAAGTCCAAGGCTGGGAAAACTGAGTCCTCGTAGAAAATACGAGCCCCCCCCCCCATACACACAATTTCTACTCGTGAAACTTTTAACTGATTTTTCATTCTCCATATTAGATCCCAGATGCCCCATTATAAATCTTTCGCGAAAAGAAAATTAATTCCATTTTAGGTTTGGTGTTTAGGTATTTTAATTAATGTTGTACTGGAGCAACACAACATGCTTTAACGACGGTCCGAGATACTCTGAGGTATAAAATTGTAAATACATACCTATGTTTTCGAATTAAAACAATGTTAATTGCAATCTTTAAAATGTGCATTGTTTATTGTATAAGGTGTTCAGAAAACAGTTAATTGAGAATCATTAATAATAACTCCACTGATCAGTCATGATGGTACGGAATGAGCACGAGATTCAGCATTGCAAGTAAATATTGATATCTCAACGCATGCGCACTATGCGTGAGTGATGTCATAGATCAAGGGGTGAGAAACCACGATTTAGCGGGCTTAAAATTTTCACATGTCTTCTACTCGAGTAAAGGTAGATTATATGCGTCGGGGTTCAAACCCAAAGAGGACAACTCCAAATAATTTTGAACAACGATCAGTTGACGAGGTCGCACCTGAGCTGGCACCCCACTCACCAAACTTCCACATCACGTCAACGTGAGGACATTTGTGACCATGACAGTTTTAACGT
Source organism: Metellina segmentata (assembly GCA_947359465.1). Lineage (NCBI taxonomy): Eukaryota > Metazoa > Arthropoda > Arachnida > Araneae > Tetragnathidae > Metellina > Metellina segmentata. The sequence continues at coordinate 116,929,725 of OX375878.1, read as the reverse complement.
GCACCAACCCCTTCGTACACCATGGTCTTAGGTTGATTGGAACTCGCAACACTCCCCGGTTCCTAATCCGTTACTCTTGGAACCAGGCTACCGACGAAACCGAAACTTTCCCCGACAGCGAAAATATTTTCTGTCTTCAGTAAACACAGGTGTCATGGTCACGGTATACCCAAGCGACCTTTTTCGCCTTTCATCCCCTAACTGTTCCTAATCTCTCTTTTTCTCCCTTCACCGACATTTTGTACTTGAAGCTGTCTGTTTTAGCTTTGACGCAGCGTGGCCAAATTGGGTTCTTACGTAACAAAACGACATTCAACCAAAACTTCTGAATTCGTGCTATTTTGATCAGAAAATCAAAATCTGTCATCAATACTAGGGGGTTGCAATATAAAATATTAACTTGATACAAATCTCTATAAACAAGAATTGAATGTTTGTACATTGAATATATTTGATCCTTTTCAAGTTTTCTATCCGTTTTGGGAACTTTTGATGCAAAATCCTTCTCTTGCGCGTTTTGTGTCTGTCTGGTCTGTACATGTGTGTCTGCTTCTACGTCTAAAATTTTGAAAAAATTTTCATGAAACTTGCTGAGCAGTTACGTTTGTTTAATGACTGAACTTAGTTGCGAAAGTCTGCCCGTCTGTCTCCCGTTCTATGTTCGATTTTGAGTCCGTATTTGTAAAAGAGTATCACATAAGATTTATTTTACGTATTTTAATCCTGTGTACAATATTTGATACACAATACTTTAGTTTAGTGAATATATTATTCCGAATTTCTCTGCTCACCTATTTAGGCAGTTATAGTGTCAAAACATCTGATATACTATACTTAAGGCCCGTTGCACACATCCGGTTTTTCAACGTGCGGCGCTGTTGCGGCACCGAAGCCCAACTATGCACACATAATCGTGAAATGACGCAAGTACTCATTTCGCGCCATTTGCGATAAATATTCTTTCGAAAAAAAAACGCGTTTATTTCGCCTACTTGCTGTAAAAAAAAAGTATATTTTGAAACAAAATAGGCGTTACTGGATACAACCATTTATTCATTATTATTTATATTCCATTTATTTACGAAAACAAGGTACTTAAGACCAGAGAAGCGTGTGCGGTGAGCTGCGGCGCCGTGGAGAACTGCGATACAAATTGCACCCAAGTTGTGCGGTGCCGGATGCATGCAGGCCCTGATTTATCATTAGGCCCGTAAGGCACGGGCCTAGGGCCCCCATAATTTAGAGGGCCCCCTGAGTTTCAAGTATCTAAAAAATTTTAAACGTTTTTAAGTAGTTACATAAATTATTGGGTATTTAAGAAAATGTCCGTCGACCGTTTCCCCCACTATCACATTCTTGTAATTACATTAATTATCTAACTATTATGTTTTTAATTTTCATCTGCTTTATTTTGTTTTGCCAAAAGTTATAAGTAATGTCACGATTTTCTCAAACTTTTTGGTGACATCTGTGAAACGATCAACAGTCAAATACGTACCAATTATTGTTATAAAATTAGTTTTTGTGATGAACAAATAACATGGGGGGGGGCCCTTCCTGCGTGTTGTGCCTACTATACCAAATTTCCTAAATCGGGCCCTGGATGCATGTGTGCACTACTCCATTGGATCTAATGTAACTCAGACCGCACTTCCGTTGCGGCAGCGGCGCCGCACGTTGAAAAACCGGATGTTTGCACCGGGCCTAAATGAACTATAATTTGGTAGTTTTGGACCAGCTGGAAGGCCTATTGTGCATTGCAATTACTTAGATTGTGTTACCAGTGCTTCTGAAAAATCAATATTTTTACAAAACTATACGTATAGATTTCTGCGGAATGTAAATTCTAATACTTTATTTCTATTGAGTTTTATTACTTTTCTTTACGAAATGTAAGAAATTCTAAATATTTGGGACAGACGATATAAAGAGGATAAAAAATTCTAAAATTAAATATGCAGAATAAAACCTTTTAAAGTAGGACTGGTAGCTGATATGGTAACCTGGGTATTTTTGTAATCGTTTGCTTTTTAAAATTTGCGTGTCCGTTATATTTCTAGAACCTATTTTGCAGTAAAATAACAGATGCATTCACACTACTTTTCGTTTGAAGCTACAAGTATTTTAAAATCTGTTTTAAGATGTATTTCTGAATTTTAGTGTGACGTTTTTAATTAAATAACTGTTGTCGATGTAAGCAAATGGTTTATTTGGATTTAAAGAATTTATAATTATTGTATTGATAATTCTGGAAAACGCTTTTGTTTTTAAAATGACATATAAGGCATTTATATGCATACTCTGAACTTATTCTATGCATTCTAGACAACATTGGCACACTTAAGATACTTTTTCTTTCTTACTAAGAACTTAAATTTTGCAAAAATGTAAAATGTTGATTATGACATTTATTTACAGCTGTGAAATTGAGTATTTAACTTGTGAGGCGTTGCGGATACGAAGGGTAAGGGCAAACTCACAAAAGGTCAATACCATAATTCACTAATGTCTGACAAACCAAAATATAGGGAAAAAACATTTTTCCCAAAGTTGAGTTCGTCCTTCGTATCCGTAACGCCTTTATTTTAAACCTTTATTCGAGTGTGGTAGCTGTGATATGGATGACTATGAATTCCAATTTGTTAACGAAGCGGAAATTAGTAAACCAATTCAACAAAATTCAACCCAAGTAAAGGCGGGTCATTCTGTGAGTTTAAGGTGTTCTTATACACTTGAATATGTTTTTAAATTTTGACTTTAAAAATCCAATTTAATCCGATGTTTTTACAATAGGCCATTTATGATTACTTAAACTCATTGTCATGTGATTAATTGAGATTAAATTAATTATTAATAATATAATGTAGATCTAATTATCTAATTAGCATGTTTTTTCAACAGTGGAATCTCAAATTCTAATTTGTAACGAAAGACATTTCCTAATGGAAATTATTCCTAATATTATATATGTTTTGGTCCTTCGTCAAATTACAAGAAAGAACAGTTTTTTTTTTATAACTTTTTCAACAAGAAAGTGTAAACAAATAAGATTTTTTCAAAAATTTCGCCTTTTAAAAATTGTTTAAAAATGTGTTTCTTAACTAATAACTTTGGCTGAGCTTCAAAACATCCGCTGTATTATATAGATTTTAATTACACAAAAATAATAGTAGATTAATTCTCACTGTTGAGCTATCACTGTATGAACAACCCATCTTACTTCAAAAACACAGTTATTCAGAAATCGAGTTTAAAGTTTTAGAAACATGTCTGTACATGGTGATAATACCTAATGAAACCCATTGTTTCTAGAAAACTATTTCGAATATTTACCAGATCTTGGAAACGTTTGAAAGCTAATGAGTTCGAAATAACTTTGAATTAATAAATAAATATTGATAGTCTGGGCGGTTTTCGTGATTGATTTCTAGTGTATAGATACTATAAAGACGGACTTATGCAAATAAAATCCTTATTTATTTACCTTTCTATACTAAAAAAAGTTATTGGCGGTGCCGCAGACGCAGGATTGAAAACTCGATTTTTTTTCACTGGATTTTTAGACGGATTCCCGAGAAAGAATGGATTAAAAAGTTACGAAATTAAAATGGCTTGCTCAACATTTTACAGGGAGCAAAATGGAAAATATTTTTTTTCCTATTCGGCTATTAGTTTAGGGTGCATTAAGTGTTAAAGTCGAAAAAAGCGAAATTCCTAACGCGAGTGAACAAAACACGTACAAATTTTTAGTCTTCAGCCGTGAGTTTTTTTTTAGAGTACCTCTAAACGTGAATTTTTGCACCTCACCGAGTTCTTTTAGAAATTTCAATTTAGTTCCTGGTAATATTGTTTTGAAATTCGGGAAAAATCAGGAAATTTTTGTAACTATTTTGTTAAAACTGTGACATTTATAGGTTACAAAAATTAGTTTTTAAATTTGAAAACATCACGGGAATCCTCAGAATGTACTCTTTCGTATGGTACAATTATTTTTGAAATTGGTTAATACAAATACATTCGATGCGATTAAAAGTTGGTCATACAAATTTCGGAACTTTTAGATTGTAATTTACGATACAAAACTAAAACTGACAAATCTATAGCTTAATATTATAAGTTTTAAAATTTGAAAATACCACGTGAAAGCTTAGAATGCACTTTTTCTTATAGTATAATTATTTAAAAATTGGTTCATAAATAAATTCGATGCGATTAAAACTATAATTTCGCGATAGTCTACAAATCTTTCTTCGCAGAGATGAAACGTTAGATCCTTCTAGCTGCACTTGGGGTGAAACTCGCTGTGACGTCAATGCCTGGAAAGACGCTTGTGAAAGGTGTGTTGGTTTGCGAATCAAACTATATGAGATTGCGTAGTAATCACAGGTGGTTGGCGAGCGTAAACGAGCAGAGGGTGGAGCCCCCTAGTCGTATACATTATTTCTACTGCAATAATACTTCCAGGTTGATTGAACAACTTAAGGGACGCGCATAATACTAAGTGTACGGATGCATTTCTGACAAGTTGTACTTTTAAGCAATTATTTCATCGTTAAAATCGGAAAAACTGAAATTGCATTATTTATTCTTCCCTACCCTTCCAAGTTAGACCTTCTCCCCATTCGTGGGAACCTTTGCCGTCGTTTATGTTCGAGACGGTATTGAACCGTTTGACAATCTAAGTCGTATTTATTTTCGTCCGTAAATCTGACAGCCATCCATCGCGACACGCTATGAGTTGTCACTTTGGCTACTTTGGGTGCTTTATATTTGTGACATTTATTGAGTGAACATCTTACCTTTCGTGCTCCGAAAGAAAGGTTGGTTTGAGAAAAGAAGGCTTCCTCTCACTGCGGTCAAATGGATATTTATTCAGGTTTATGCTTTTCCCTAGTGACAGCTTGCTTGCATTTCGCTTGCCCAAATGACTAAGTGGTTCGCACTAGCCCGGTTGGTTGAATAGCAGACTAGCAACCGGAGGGTTATGAGTTCGAGTCTGGGATTTTATGGACCTCTTTAGTATCTGTCCGATTCCTCCCAGGGTGAATTCTTCACTTCTATGTCGGTAGAGCTTTCAATTTAATTGAATTGGATGTGTATTGTGTATGTATGTCTACTAGGGATGCGACATGGACAAAAAAACATCGATGTTTTGAAACATCTATGTTCAAAAATAAAACATCGATGTTAAAAATTAAAACATCGATGTTAAAAATTAAAACATCGATGTTAAAAATTAAAACATCGATGTTAAAAATTAAAACATCGATGTTCAAAATTGAAACATCGTTGTTTTGAAGCACCTATGTTTAAAATTAAATCATCAATGTTGATAATACATCGCCCAAAAACCATCGATGTTTTTAAACGTCAGTGTATTAAACTTTTTTCTCCTATTTCCTAAAACTGCCTTAGTAACCTCAAGCATTAATGTTCGCCCGGGTGGGGGGGATTTAATTTGTTATATTTATTAATTTGTAACAAAGATTTTTTAATTTGTCAAAAAAATTTAATGAGAACAATTAACAAATCTTTTATTTTTAAATTGAATAACATTAAAGAAAGTAATATTTACAACAATATTTGAAAAGAAGTTTGTTAACTTTTTTCCGCCTTAAGCCGACTTCTTTTTACACTAACTATCCCACCAGTTATGGAAAAACTCTTTCTGATGGGACGGATGTCGCCATCACTGACAAATACTTAATACAACGGTTGTTTTTTATAATTTTTACTATGGTACTTTTTTCATTCAAAAATAAAACATCGACAACGTAAAAACATCGACAATGTAAAAACATAGATGTTAAACAAACATCGACTCCAATAAATCGATGGTAAATACATTGATGTTTTTTATAAACATCGATGTTTTGAAAACATCGACATCGATGTCGCATTCCTAATATCTACTGCCGACCAACCGGTATAGTGGTTAAGGTGTTAGCCTCTATATCGGAAGGTTCCTGGTTCGAATCCGGGTCCGGAAATGGATGTTTGTAAGCGTATGGTGTAGAGGCGGCTGGTGCACCTTAAATCTGTCGTGGCCGAAAGTCCTCACGCTGGGTTGGCGTGGAAGTTTGGAGAGTGGGGTGCCAGCTCAGGTGTTGCTTCGTCATCTGACCGTGGTTCAAAATTACGAGGTGTTGTCCTCGGATCTTTCCCCTAAGGGACTGATCCCGGACCGTCGTCAATAGCCCGTTGTGTTGCTCTAGTACGACGTTAATTAAAATTACCAAATTACCAAATTAATATCTACTAGTTACTGTTGTTTATCATGCTTTTGGCGCCATCAAGTAAAATATCACATCTAAACCAGCCAATGTAAAAATAATATGGGAAACATAGAATCACGTTCTATAGGTAAATGAAAAAAGTATTAATTTAAAAGTAGTTGTGTAAAAGTTTTGAAAAAGAAACAATTTTAATACCCAAAAGTTATGAATTCAAACACTACTAACGAAATCGTTTCAAAGTCCTCGAACATTTTTTTGGTGTCTTACAATTCGTGTGCTACTTAAATTAAGATTGCCTTCATTGTATTATGATTTTTAATCACTTGGAATTCATAAATAATAACAGTAACAAATAAAAAACTAGATCCCAAATTGTTTCGATTCTTTGTTAACTGCTTTTTGAATCCAACAAATAAGTTAGCAAAATACACTACCCAACAAAAATGAACCGGACAGCAAGATGTGATGGTATAAGGGAAAGTATACATGCTTTAATAAGGGGACGGTCCCCCACGTGCTGCAATGAGACTAGCAACCCTTCTAGCCATACTTTCAACAAGGTTTTAATATACAGCTACGGGAATTTGTGTCCATTCCTGCTGCAAGAATGCCGTCAGCTCAGCTCTAGATTTCGGACGTGGTTCCCTGGTCCGTAAGCGTCGTTTTAACCCTTCCCAGAATTTTCCTATGGGGTTTAAGTCGGGACTTTGAGCAGGCCAGGGAAGAAGTTTTACATTAATATATTGATACCATTGCTTGACAGAGGCTACAACATGACATGGAGCGTTGTCATGTAGGAAATAGCATTCGTCCATTCCATAAAATTGCCAGAACGTAGGAAGAACCCGATTGTCCACAATTATTCGTGTAGGCGTTGGCATCCAATTGACCAGGAACAACATGCAAAGGTACTTGGCTATACCACGAAAAACATCTCCCAACAAGTAGTCAGATTTTATGCAAATACGCTGGCGTCCGGTCCATTATTTTAGGGTAGTGTGCATGATTTTTTAAAAATCGTGCCAAGGTAGCCCGGTTGGAAGAGTAAAGGACGAGCAACTGGAGAGTTGCGAGTTCAAAACCCACCAAGACCGTCGTATACAAAGGGTTTGGAACCGGTTAAATCTTTCGTAGCCTTACCCCTTCTTTACATAATGATAGAAATTTCCATTATGACATTGAATGCCCAAAAATTATATAAACGAACAAGTTCACTTTAAGTTGATCGTGTCTTGATACCTTTTTAATGTCCATTGCATAAAAAAAACATAGCTGTCAAAAATAAGCAAGTGTCATTATCAGTAAAACGAGCTTGAAGTTGTCATTCCGCTGTTTGTTGTAGTTGCAATAAACGTATGATTTCGTTTTTAATTTTGTTTTACTATATTTGAGTTTCTATTGCTAAAAAAGTGAAAATGAGTGGAAGAAAGGTTTGTAACATGTGTTTCTGTTATTTTTAGAGCAATTTCTGAAAAGTTTGCGTTTAATTTAAAAAATACCACATGATACCATCCTATTGTTTTTTTGCTAAATTTATACTATAAATATATACTAAGATTTTTTTAAACATTTTTCCTTTAATTTTGAACATGAATTATATAACCTTGATTTATTTCACCAAAAAAGAAAAAATCATGCAAAGAAGGGTTAAATGACCTCACATTGGAGTGGTGTGGAAGTTTCGAGTGGGATTCCTGCTAAGGTGATCACGCTATCTGACCGTGATTCAAAATTACGTGGTGTTGTCCTCGGATCTTTTCCCTTCGGGTTTGATGGTCAAATATGTCCCTTGTGCCACAAAACTCCTACAAACCAACCCTTCGTGTTTGATCCCGGACCGTCATCAATAGCTCGTTATGTTACTCCAGTGCGTTGTCAATTAATACCTACCTACATTTTCAAAAAGTACTTTTCTAGACTTCTATATTTGATGAATATAATTTTAATGCAAATTGATGAGTTTAGGGAAATGTTTAAGTACTCTCATTTATTTGATTGTATTTTAATACATATTTTTCTAATTTACAAAATACTAATACAGAAAATGCTAATACAGAATTAATTTCCTAAACACTTATTTCCTGATCATCGAAATTAGTTTGGATTCGAATTAAATTTTCAAGTCGAGTTTTCAAATGTTTGATCGTTTCATTATTCGACTAATCATGCTACAAAGCGCAAATTTATTTCATTTGGAAGCGTCGTTTAGTTTAAAGATAATAAAGGTTTTAATTGTCTGTTATGGTTAATTACGCCAAGTGGAATGCTATTTTCTTTCTTAAATTATGCTTAAGCATGCGTAATTTCTTAATACGAGTGGAATGCCGCTTAACTAGAACAGTTATTAATTTAAATTTAAGTTCATTACTCCGTTGCATCTAACTAGACGATAGAAAAAATCCTTTTAATCAAACGACCTATCAATCCTTAGCATTATTACGATAATTTTCGCTCCGATAGAAAAAGAAAGAAAGGAAACGGTACTAACTATAACGGTTTTCTTAAGCAACTTACAATAGTTTCTACTTTAACTTAACTTTCATAGCTTTAAAATACACAGCAAATTTTGAAAATGCATTTAACTGTATTATAAGGTATTTATATCCGTTCATTTTACGCAATTCTCAATATCTAAGTGTCAAATGAAATAAATAGCTCAGATGAAAAGAAAAAGTTACTTAATTCTATGTAAATATGTACGTATGTCTCATTATCGCACGTTATACTAAAATTGTCATGATGTGTGTACTTGGGGAAAACATGGCAACAAATATATATTAACAGATGAAATCAACAGCTAAGAGATCCACGATAATTTTTACTGCTTCATCCAAAAGTCACTATGTGTCCGACATAAAACAACAAAATATTATTAAAAATGAACGCAATCCAAAACTGTCAGGTACTTTGGAGGTATATAGAATTAATCTCGCACTGGAGCAACCTACACTACAGGCTAATGAAGATCGAGATCTCTCTACAAACGAAGTAAAAGATCCGATGGTAACTTACAATTTTGAACTACGGTCAGATGACGAGGTCAACGCCTGAGCTGACTAATCTCGTTCAAAATTTGTACGCTTTCCCATCCAGACCACATTTGAGACCACGACAGATGATATGTTATCCATCCTCCACGTACATCAAGGTGTTTGTTTTGATCGAGTTTTCAACTCACAACAATCAGGTTGCTCATCCGAAACTACTAACTGGATTAGCGTGGTTCATCCAAAACACTGAGAAAATTATCTTCGTGAAGGAAGAGTAACGGTACATTAATTTAAAATTTAATTAATTAATTTTTTGCAAGGTTTTGTCGCACAATAAAAAATGTGAGCGAACGTGAAATTTATTGAATTTCCGGACGGACGCTGAAAAGATGAAATCTTTAAAAAAGTGAATGTGGTGCAATTAAGACAAGCCTTGAAGAGCATGACTGTAAACACCTTATTTTGAGGTCATACCAGTTTTAAATGCTTTAGAACACTTGAATGGACATCACGCATCTAAAATACATAAATGACTATGACAGTCTATGTATATAATTGAAATATACATAGAATGGCTTCGGTTTTTATACAATTCCATTTGATTAGAATATGCTTTAGAACACTTGAATGGACATCACGCATCTAAAATACACAAATGACTATGACAGTCTATGTATATAATTGAAATATACATAGAATGGCTTCGGTTTTTATACAATTCCATTTGATTAGAATATGCTTTAGAACACTTTAATGGACATCACGCATCTAAAATACATAAATGACTATGACAGTCTATGTATATAATTGAAATATACATAGAATGGCTTCGGTTTTTATACAATTCCATTTTATTAGAATATGCTTTAGAAAACTTGAATTGACATCACGTATCTAAAATACATAAATGACTATGACAGTCTATGTATATAATTGAAATATACATAGAATGGCTTCTGTTTTTATGCACTTCCATTTTATTAGAATATGCTTTAGAAAACTTGAATTGACATCACGCATCTAAAATACACAAATGTTTATGACAGTCTACGTATATAATTCAAATATACATAGAATGGCTTCGGTTTTTATACAATTCCATTTTATTAGAATATGCTTTAAAAAACTTTAATTGACATCACGCATCTAAAATACACAAATGCCTATGACAGTCTATGTATATAATTCAAATATACATAGAATGGCCTTGGTTTTTATACAATTCCATTTTATTAGAATATGCTTTAGAAAACTTGAATTGACATCACGCATCTAAAATACACAAATGACTATGACAGCCTATGTATATAATTGAAGTATACATAGAATGGCTTCTGTTTTTATACAATTCCATTTTATTAGAATATGCTTTAGAAAACTTGAATTGACATCACGCATCTAAAATACACAAATGACTACGACAGTCTATGTATATAATTCAAACATACTTAGAATGACTTCGGTTTTTATATAGTTCCATTTTATTAGAATACATCAAATGCAAATTGAGAACATACTTGATTACATTAAATATAGACAATTAGACGATTGTCCTCTCCTTGGAATAGAACACTATTGCTCCATTATTATACAATCCTTTGAAAAGATTATATTGATTCTTTGCTTAGATAATAACTCTTTTGAAATATTCTGTTAGTCCTTCTTTTAGAATAGAAATAACCCTTTCTGTACCTCCAGTGCGACATTAATCCAATAGCTAACCATTTTGGATAGATTATTTTATACATTTCTTAAGAATAGAAGCCATTGGAAGTATTATATTTTTACTTGTTACGCAGCGAAATACTTCGCGTGAACCCCTGAGGATAATCTATTATGTAGAGTTAGGTTTTCTAGTGCAAACTGGTACATAAGATAATAAACAAGCTCCATAACTGTTTGACAGCAAGACCTCTGCTTACAGTATTAATTTATATTCAATACACGAAGAGTCATCCAAGAGATCGATCTATTGGTCCTTCTTTTACATCCTGCCTGTTTTTAGGCAATTACATTTCATCTCGGAATCGTGAGATATAACTCTCCATAACGGGTATTAACCCTTTGAAAGAGTCACGAGATTTCTGAGTAGTGTAGAGTTGCCTTTCTCTCACAACACACACAATGACGAATTCTTTCCAATCGTGACTTGTACCCGGAAAAAATTCCGTGTCAGTTCTTGTTAAACATTGGGGAAAGAGAGATTTGAACAGCTTTATCTAGTTTTCGAAGTAGTGGGCACCGTGGAACATGAAATTCACAAACGATCAAAAATAGTTTTCGAGTTTATCTAAGTGCAAAAGGACCACCCACTAGCAATCACAGTTTTTCTTACATTAGAATGAACCTTTCAGGCTTATTCCAGTACCCTGTTAACAAATATCTCTTTTTGACGACGAATTACTTATTAGACTTGGTTTAGCAGGATGAATAAATAACTAAATTACAACGTCAATAAGGTAAAAGAATCCTAGGAAATATTTTATGTCAGGCAAACCAGGAAGAATAAGGGGCAACAACAAAATTAAAACATCAATAAGTTACAAGAATCATTGGATAGATTCTAGGGGTCAAAGTCAAAACTTATTAGAAAACCTACTGGGAAGACTGAAGTTACATATTTCCCTGATCTTAAAACACGATTAAATCCAAGAAATATCTTAAACTTCTTACTGTTTTTCATTACTTGAGTGTTATAGTTCTACTATTTAATAATCTTTACCAGTATGGAAACAACAACGATCCCTAGGCATGCCATAAAAATTCCAACTTACAAATTTTTCTAACGTTTGACAAGCCTTTAATGTTACTTAAACGCGCATTACTTAAACGCCAAAAAAGGTCATACAAGACTACTTCAGCAGAATGTTGTTTCTAGTAAGACATTAGAATGTTTAGTCTGATTACAGTATGTTTGTAGTAATTATTTTTGTAGTATTAGTATGCTCTTTTAGTATGTCATTCGAATGTTTTAGAATGATTACAGTATGTTTGTAGTATTTTTTCAGTAGCATTTTAGTATGTTTCATTCGACAAAATTTTAGTCAAAATAGAGCATGAATATACCCTAGCAATCTTAAGAAATGTTGTAAGCATTATCATTACAAGAGCATATGAATCCAGTATTATAGTACTTAATCTATAGGTTTCTGATAAAAATGAACTCATAAAAATTCCAACTTTATAGAAATCGAAAACTCAGTCAATGACTTGAAACGGTCTTTCAAAAAGTATTAGAAAAAAGCACGTACTAGACTGTTTTTGAAGCATGATGGTAAAACTGATGTAGATTGAATGTTGCTGTTTGATTATACGAGTAGTAATATTACAGTTACTCATTATATCAATCTCTGAGGGTTTCCAGCGATGCATAATTCCACGTAGCAGTTTAAAGAGGAAACTTTCTATGATTATGTTAAGCCATTTGCATCAATCTCACATTTACAGTATTTATTATTTTTCAAAATAATCGTTAACCCTTTGAGGGCACTCACGTGCGATATTCCAATTTTCAATCTGCAGTCTTCCCTGCCGGACTTATAACCAGTTTTGACCTATAGAACCTTTAAAGGAGATATTATCTATTATATAATAGATACAATACCCTACAATAATGGACCGGACACCAGTAGATTTGCATAAAATCCGACTACTTCTTAGGGGGTGTTTTTCGTGGTATGGCCTGGGAACTTTGCATGTGGTTACTGGTCATTTGAACGTCTACATGAATAGCTTGGACAATCAGGTTCTTCCTACGCTCTGGTAATTTGATGGAATAGACGAACGCTTACAGGACGACAACGCTCCGTGTCATGATGCAGCCTCTGTCAAGTAGTGGTATCAAGACATGGATGTTAAACGTCTTCCCTGGCCTGCTCATAGTCTCGACCTAAACCCCTTTAGAACATTTGTGGGACAGGTTAAAGCGCCGCATACGGACCAGCGTAGCACGTCCGAAATCTACAGCTGAGTTGTAGCGACATTATTACAGCAGAATGGACACAAATGCTCATAGCTGTGTATAGAAACATTGTTGAAAGTATGCCCAGAAGAGTTGCTAGCATAATTGCAGCACGTGAGGCACCATCCCCCTATTAAAGCATGTATTATTTCCCTTACATCTGGCTGTCCCATCCATTATTGTTGGGTTGTGTATAAGGATCATCTGACCGTGGTTCACAATTATATGGCGATACACCAAATGGGTTAGGCTGGGAAGGTGGTAACTTGTTGAAAAATATTTATAAGGAGACATAAAGAGACATACGGAGGTAACCAACTGAGTCTTACAAAAGGAAGAGACATAAAATCGAACATAGATCAAGACGAACGTACTGACTTATGCAATCAAATTCAGTCACTAAATCAATGTAAGTATTCACAATATTCAAAGTTTCATGAAAATATGTTCTACCGTTTGGTAATAGCACGGGTTAAACACATACATGCAGACGGATAGATTACAAACTCGCAAGAGACGGATTTTGCATAAGATGAACTCAAAACGAATATGAAATTTGAAATGGTTCGAGAATATATTCAATGTACGAACAAACACTCAATTCTTATTTATATAGATATTATGGATAATAATAAGGATTTTTGGAATCCGTTATGTTTGTAATAAAGATAAATACATTTATTATTATTGATATTATTTATTGAAATTACTGTTGATAATGTTTCATTTCAGTATTTAGGACTTATTCTAGTTTATTTATAGACACTAATCCAACTATGACAGTTAAAAATTACCAGTACATAACACACAGCTCATAACAAATGAAATAAAACAGGATAGTTACACAGCAATATAAACTACATTATATAAACACAAAACTACAAAAAGAGTAATCGAAACAATCACAGAAAAAAAACTAAAAACAACAGTTTTCAAAAATTTTGAAATAAAATTGATTAAATCTACTACTTTTAAAGTACGTCTACTGTCAAAGAAAGTAGCAACGTTTGGGTAGATTATTGACAGTTAACTCTTCAATACTATCCTACATACTAGCAATGCTGAATGTAGGACACTACCTGGCACATACAGTTTCTATTGAGATTTACCGCTAATACTTATCGGTAAAGAAAGCACTGGGTTCGCATCGCGTAATAGATTTCTCCACACCACAACAATAACTAGATTTCAATATCTACTATTATAAAAGGAAGTGTTTGTCTGTTTGTTTTTTTCATGGCCGCAAAATCCTGACGATTCTATGGCACTTACAGTAATGAGGTTTTATACACAGGTAGTCCGAATTTTTTGCAATTTTTGGGTCGCAGCGAATTTTATAATTCAATCTAGAACATTTTAAAATGAATTTAATAGTTTTATTAATTAACGGGTTTTTAACGCGTTTCTTCCGGAGAAAAGAAGAAAGACCCGAAACTGGACTTTTTATTCCACGTGACCTTGCCATCAGCCTTGGAACTATGCCATATTTTTTTCATCGCGGAGAACGGTCAGAATATTAATTTTTTCGTTTCCGCTTTCATTTTGCGCGGAGGAATGATTTTCAACCAGACGATAAATCTTTTAACTGGACTCACTTAATTTTTTTTCTATCTCCTAAACGGTTAAAGACGAAATCAAAATTTTATCTTTCAAAAATTTGAAATCTGCGGAAATGTCACTTTAGATCGATACCCAAAAATATGATTTACTTTAAATTAATAATTTTTAAATTGAATATATCTTTTATATTTTCGCAAGAGATTGTGACGTCACATGAAACATATTGCATCTTCTGCCCTTAGAGCTAAAAGAAAAAGAAACAGATTACATTTCCTGTCCTATTCCATTTCAGGGAATGAGAGCAAAAAATAAAAAGCATTTTGACTGGGATTCTTAGTTCTTTTTCGTAAAATCGGAATCGCTAAAGATAGGTTAAAAATTTCAACATATTTGAAATCTTTTAAAATGTTACACCAGATTTAAAATATTTGCGAAGCAAACCAATACCACGGGCACGGGCTAGCCACGCAGTGACTAGTATAGAATACGTAGGAAAGTAAAGGATCCTGACTCTCTGAGGGGTTCAAACGTATAATTCCACCCTGCAACTAGGTCAGTTCAAACTAATTTTGATCTTCTTGACCAGTAGAATCATCCTTCCAAAAGACTCTATTCCGAGGAAATAAGCAAAAGAATCTTTCCAAACAATTATAGTGGAAGTATTCAGAAAGATCAATAACATCTTTTAAAAGGATTCTATTCTGAGATCTGGGAGCCGCGGCCGCCCGTTTAGAAGCGTAACAAATTAGCAAACGTTGGGTTGCTAGTTCTAATCCAACCAAAGACCACCGTATACAAAGGGGGCTGGTGCAAGTTAAATTTTTCGTAACTTCAAATGTCCTCACGTTGATGTGGTGAGGAAGTTTGGTGAGCGGGATGTCAGTCATTTGACCGTCGTTCAAAATTACGCGGTGTTTTGCTCGGATCTTTTCCTGTGGGTTTTATCCCGGACAGTCGCCAATAGCCCACTATGTTCCTCCAGTGAGACGTTAATCAACTATCCATCTAGAAGAACTGAGGAATGAAATCTTTAAAGGTTTTTATTCCAAGTAAAGGACTAATAGAATGTTTCCAAAGCATTCACTTCCAAGGGAAGAAGTAATATAATCTTTTCAGATGGTTTTATTATAATGAAAGAGCCAACAGAAATCTTTCTAACTGTGTGAATATATTCTCAAAGAAAAACCAACGAAACATTGCAGCAAAATTCACTTCCAAGAAAAGGAGAGCCATAGAATCATTCCAACAAATACTATCATAAGGAAAACACCAACATAATCTTACTAAAGTAATCTATTTTCTAAAGAAAGGAGATAAATATTATATTTTCAAAGAATTCTCTCATAAGAACATAACCAAGATAATCTTATTAAAGGATTCTAAGGGAGGATCCAACGGAATCTTTTCAAAGGATTAACTTCCAAAGAAAGCTGCTATAGAATTTTTACATGGTATTCGATTTTATGAAAAGGACCCATAGCATGCTTATATTTCTAAAGGTTAAAATAGTCCGCGTATTCTTTTATTTAATAGACGTGGTTGTTCAGTCATTAAGTATGCGTTATAGGGGAAAAGCAACAACACTACACTACTTGAAAATCTCGTGGAGATCACATGGTTAATACGATGGTTTGCTTCACATGGCGAAATTTCATACCTTTTAAAGCACGATTAAATCCGAGACACATTTAAAACCCGTGTTTCCACTGGCATCGAGCATATGAGCCTAACATCGAATCTTTACGTGTCTGGAAACAATAACAACCTCCAGACATGTCATAAAAATTCCAACTTCAAAAATTTTATAACAATCGACGACCCATTCAACATGGCTTGAAACGCGCACAGACAAGAGGATAAAAAAGCCAATGCAAAAGGACTGCTTAACTTTTATAGCGAGTCATAAGAAAAGTCAAGAGACTTAAAACCAAAGTCATAAATAAAAAGCTTCTAGTTTAGTCACGAACAACCGAAAACCTCTTTTTCATTTCCCTTAGCTTTCGTTCACAACATACAGCGATTTTCGAGAAAGAAAAAGCCCAAAAGTTACTCGCTTAGGAGCGGTCACGTAAGGTATTTTCTGGAGTTCTTCCCTTATTCGCAAGAAATTATTCTTTTCCCCTCGAAAGAGAGGTTAAACGAGCCAGTGCCGAAAGCTAAGATTTCGAGATATTGGAATTTTGTGTTAGTTTATTTTGCGCAATTTCACGCCATGTTATAAATTTTGCTCCATTAGAAGCTCCTTTTTTCCCTTTTTTTTTTTTATTTAGTTGAAGGTTTTCATTATACCGTTCATTACCAATTTGCGTGTTTTAAAGTATTTTTCTATCTATTTCTTAATTTTGTAATTACCGCGCTTTGCACTTTATGTTCTTCGCAAATATCAATTAATTATAATTTCGCACCGATATTAGTATCTTATGAAAACTGGAAAAGCGTTTTTTAACACTTAACAAGTAATATTAACATTGAAATTAATCAAATCCAAAAAATTAATTTTAAAAGGGCTTTTCTTTTCTTAAATGTAAACTGATAGAAACTAAACGGCGAACCAGTAACAACAAAAAACAACCTTGTTAGATTCAATTAGAAGGATGAGGTACTCAAATTCTCCCAAAGGGATATTTATACTATAAGTACAGTTACTGGGAATGAATTAATGCACACTACAGTATTACTTTTGTATCGCAACAAATGAAAACTTTAAATGTATCAGTGGATTAAATGAAAAATAATAATCCCAAGATATTGTGTACTGTGCAAACAGGATCATTATCATGAAAATTGATTTTTAGGGTTGCAGACGAAATCTACTCCTCTTCCACAAGTATATATGTGTAAACCCTCGGTAAAAAATTTCTTAACTCTGAAATAGAAAAAAAATTTTACACAATAATCCTGTGAACAGTATACAAATAACAATCGCCTAATGAGAGTTTTCTGAGTAAACAAACCGAAAGGAATGAGAAAATGTTTCTTTAGGAACCAAAATGCTCTTGTAAGCTACATATTGGGGTTGCCTTAGAATGCAGTTTATCGCCTTAATAGATTAATTGGGGCCACCCCAGCCTACTAGAATTTTCAAGTTCGGAAATCATTTCTTGGAATTTTTATCGGTGAAATGCTGAAATCGTATTAAAAAAACAAGAAAAGTGGTGTCGCGTTTGAAATACGTAAAGGAAACATCGTTCCACCTTTTTGAATTTATACAATTAGCATTTGGTGTTGACCAATCAGCTATCATGTATCAATTCAGAGTACATAGGTTGTTATTTTATTGGCTGTCATCTAAGGCCCGGTGCACACATCTGGTTTTTCAACGTGCAGCGCCGTTGCCACAACGCAAGTGCAGTCTGAGATACCTTATATCCAATGGATTAGTGCACACATGCTTCCAACGCCGCTGGGGCGACGCACGTCCAACTTGCTTGTAATTTGTACCGCACTTCCCCATGGTGCCGTACATGAGTCTCCGTTCTGAAGTACCTTATTTCATAAACACATGGAATATAAATAATAATTAATAAATGGTTGTATCCAGTTACGTCTATTTTGTTTCAAAATATACTTTTTTACACCGAGTAGGCGAAATAAACACGTTTTCTTCGATAGAATATGTATCGCAAATGGCGCGAAATAAGTTCGTGTGTCATTTCACGGATATGTGTGCTTAGTTGGGCTTCGTGCCGCAGTGGCGCCGCACGTTGAAAAACCAGATGTGTGCACCGGGCCTAATAGGATATAAATAAACTAGGGGGCCTGCCCCTTGCTCGCTGACGCTCGCCAACCCCCGGAGGATTGCTTCGGAATCCTCATTGGTTCGCTGCGCGAACCAATGCTCGCTTCGCTCGCCTCAATGAAGACATGTGTCCTAGCAGAAGGGATTGTTTATAAAATATGTTACCAAAAAAATGTTTTTCAAATCTAAATTTGCTGTATTACAAAAAATATATATATAGTATCTCTAAAATCAGAATTCAAATGAAAACTTTGAGCAAATTTTGACTCGAAATGTGAGCGTTGCTTTGGAAATTGAATACCCAGCATGCTGTTTATGTATACATTTTCCCAGCACTCAAACGACCCACACTTTTTCATTGAGTTTGTTGCCGAAAGTTGTAGTGCAAGCGTCTTGTTGAACTATAATTGTTGGCCCTGAAAAGGACCGTATTTTAAAAGGCCCTGAAAAGATCCTCCGCTTTCTTTGATTTCTATTATAAACTAACTGCAACAGCTCATTAAAATTTCCTTTTTTTTTTTTCAATAAAATTTCATCCGATAACGCTATAAATTCAATCGATGCGCGAGATTTCGCGATAAACAAACAATCGTACAGTGTTGCCAAAACGCGATTACAAATAACGTCTTTTTTGCGTGCCACGTAAGAGAATTATATATATAGATAAAACGAACTGACGCTACTTTTCGAAAATGTAAAGGGCAACACGTTCCGCCGCAGCATTACTCCCACCAACATTTAGCATGACAGAAAATACCTTATTTACAGATATGGTATCATACTTCCTAGCTTATGTTTATTTAACCTTAGACCTTGCAGTTTAGTTACGATTTTTAACAGCATTGCGTACCATACTGTCGCCATTTGACACAACTGTCATCGTATTAGGTAGATTCGATTCAATTGTTCATCCCGTTATTGGACAAAAATGTACGAAAAATTATTTTATTTATTAAAAATTATATGTATTCAGTATACGTATGTTCCTTTCTATTCGATGACTTTTCTCCATCTCTCCGGTAGCTGAGTCACCCCGCCCTTATAGAAGTTCTGAGGCTTCAGGCTAAAGAACGGATCCATCCAAATTTCTGAACCACTTACTTAAATTGTCTACGGCACCTTCACCCTACACAAGACGTATCTATTCTAGCGTCTTGAATCATTATTGCCTTTCGGAAAGCAAAAATCATAATTAATCGAAAATCCTCCATATTTTCTGCCATTTTTAGTGCTTAACAAAATTTTAAAAACCCAACCCAATAGGGAATATGCACTATGTCAATAAAGGTCCTAAAATGGTATTTTTTTTACAAATTCGATCATGAACAATCCGAAAATCAACTTTAAAGATCTCAAAAAAAGTTTAATTTAAGTGTAATAAACGATTAAAAAACGCGTTGGAGTCACGTGACTGAAAACGGGGTGGAGCTTGGTGTGACGTCATAGTACATGAAATCTCCCGCTACTTTCGCCGGCTGCATGTTATTTCAGGTTGTTTTCATTGATTTTACGCTAATTTTATTTTTTAAATAATTGTGTTGAATTATAGTCTTTACATTATTATTATTATACAGATTATTTCTTTAAAAATGACGACTGCAGAACAAGGCTTAGTAAAAGGCCAGTCGGATAATCTACCTAAATTGGATGCTATATCCATGTTTTCTTTTTTGCGAAACCATCCAAATTTTATGGGAGTAGAAATGAAAGCCGTAAAAGCGAAGAGTATGATAATATTTTGTACACCATATTTATTTTTAAAAAACATGTATTTTTATATTGCTTTTAAAAAGTAGTGTTATTATCAAAAAGTTGTACTTAAGAAAATAGAATATTAATAGTTGTTCTATTTTCCTTAATAACTAACACAATTCATTCTGAAACAGATTTTTATGTATAGATAATTAGAATAGTATATCAAATAAGAGCTTTATATTAGGAAAATAATTTCAAAGTAGATTAAAATTGTTGGGGTATTAAAATAGTAAATTTTGAAAGCTAACTTAAAATTAATTTTCTACATTAATTTTTTAGCAACATTATTTTTGTTAGTTAATAAACAATAATTTTTTTAATATATTTAAGCGATAAAACGTAATGCACTAAAAGATGATCCAAAAATAATATGTGTAGAGAAACTTATTGCGAGAATTGCAACTGCATTAAATATTGAACACAACATTTGGTAGTCCAACATTTTAAACCATGAAGAAGGTAATGTGATAATTTGATTAAAATTGCAAGAATTTGAATTCAAAATATTTATCATTCAGTTTAAAGAAGAAATATGACACAGTTTTACCAACTGCAAATTAAGTATCATGAGTATAATAATTCAATGTTTATTGATGTTAGCTCTTTGTATATTTTTTTAACCAGTTTTGATTTATAAATATATAGTATTCCTATATTTATTTATTAAATTCTTTTTCATGAAACAATAAATTCTGCATTATGAGAGTGACTTGATACCGAAAGAATATTTTTTGGTTTTAGCAAAAACACAAGTAGTTATCCACAAGCTTAAATCACACAATTCTTAAATAAAAACAATTAAAAATACAAATAATTTTTGGTATTTTAAACTTACCAAAAATGATCTTCACAGCAATGCAAGCAAGAAGTAGAACACAGCTTTTTGTTTTTCTTTTAATCTCTTTTCATAACGCTGCGGCATCTTCTACGAACTTGTTCATATTTTGGTACAACAAAAAAATACTTTTATGGTGTTTTAATCGTTGAATTATGACACAAACGGAACAATACAATATTTGTAATTCTTCTTTTTAACTATTTTCGAACCTTCCATTGCTGAATTAATCAAAAATCTGTAAATATAAGACTACTAAAGAGATACCCATAGAGATAACACAGTTCAAGGAACGCTTGATGGGAAAATCATGTACTATGACGTCACAGGCAAAAATCGTCAGCGCCTGCAGTTTTTCGTTAAAAGTGACGTCACAGCAATTTGAAAAGTGTTTTAAATATAATTAATGTCGTCAGATTGCAGTTTAAGTGGCATTTTTCTACGTAGTTTTTCGTGCTCTTTCATTTAAAAATGAATTTGAAAATCATGCATATTTTCCATAACACAATTTTTGTCCTCAAGTACTCGCTGAAATTCCTTTTTTCAAATATCAAAACTGGCATTTCGATGGCATTTCGTATTTGTGAAGCAATGCCATCGAGTGCCAAAAACGGGACGAACTTTGGCACATGAACCCAATATTAATCCCAATATAAAGTTAGTAAACTAAATATATATATATATATATATATATATATATATATATATATATATATATATATATATAGCAAATTAGGTTAAATATTTGTAAGAAATATCTCCACAAGTTAAGCGGCGTTGTTTCTCTCCAGGGTTAATTCGCTAGAAACAAAAAAAAACCTTCATCTAATTATCAATTTTTTAATTCTTAACTCCACTAAATAAACTTTTGCACCCATCTGTCTTTCTGTAAATTAAGTAAGCAGTATATTCACTGATTATTATTATGAAATGTTCATCCGATTTTGTAGTCAGTTGAATAAACTTAAGCTTAAGAACGTCCAATCCATACGATGCATTGAAACAAATGCTTATTTTCTGCTTTTATCACAGTTAGTTTCTATCGTCTCAACCGAAAAAAAGACTACGGGAAAAGAAATTTATTTTTTAACTCGATTTTTTTGTAGAAAGAAGGAAGTCTTTGTTTTTCGCAACGTTTTTCGTCACGTTGTCCCGCCAGGATGTATTCACGCTTCGAGAGATCGGTCTCAGTTGCTGAACAAAGCCTCTGTTAAATTATTTCTTCTTTTAATTTGGGAGCTCACTTACGACCAATTTAATTTGATAAAATTCCAACTGTTTACAAGACCCCGAGTTAAGATCTAGATGATGCTCATATATTAAACGATCGTTATTAATAAATTATTGTTAAGAAAAAAATATTGTTACGAAATAACTTATTGTTTATTGGTATTGCGAAGTTCCCTTAAATAAGAAATTATTTGCAGCTAATTTTACTAACTCGTCACTGGCAATGATTTTGATTGTTTAAAACCCATTTCGAAAGAACGCGGCCTTCACCTATTTTTTAATTCTCTTACGCGGTACGCAAAGAAGACGTTATTTGTTATCGCGCTCTGGCAACAGTGTACGACTGTTTGTTTACCACGAAGCCTCGCGCCTCAATTGAATTTACAGCGTTATAAGATGAAATTTTATTGAAAAATAATGAAAATTAGTCGAGTTGTTGCAGTTTACAAACGACATGCTGGGTTTTCCGTTTCGAAAGCAGCGCTCACATTTCGAATCAAAATTTGCTCAAAGTTTTCATTTGATTTCCAAATTATTCGAGTTCTAATTCCAGAGGTACTGTATAATGTATCTGTAGTGCAACAAATTTACATTCGAAAAATATTTTTGGAACATCATATTTTGTAAACAATGTTTTCATTGATACGAGCGAAACGAGCAAGGTTCACGCAGAGAACCAATGAGGATTGCAGAGCAACCTCCGGGTGTTGGAGAGCGTTAGCGAGCAGGGGGTGGCTTCTAGTTATTATATATTCACTGACTTGTTTATTTCTTGCATAAAAAATTAAAAGGTATACGTGGTGAGTTCTTCAATAAAGTGATTAATATATTTTAAACCTATATATATTATACAATTTTCTTAATTAATTAAATATATAAATCAATGTTTTGATTTTTGCACTCTACGAAGCAATTCGGCAGAATCGTTGTCGTAAGATATCTGCAGGTAAAAAATCACTCAGACCACTACGACCTACTCCCTCGACATCTGACAGTGGTTCAAAATTACGTTGCTCCAGTTATAAAGACATTGCTTCTCGACGTTACCTACCTACGAATAGACTTGTCTATCGGAGCGCAGACTAGTGTTTTTGATCACGGTATATACTTGCTTTAACCAATCAATAATTTATAATTCATGCTTTTTCCCACATAGATTTTCAAAACCGAACGCTCGGAAGAAACAACATAGCGTTGCTCACATATATTCAGTCTATTTAAGTAGAATTTTGATGGCTCTTAATTTTTTAAATAGTTTTAGATATCTGAAAACAAATGGCGAAGATCTAGACATAGTGAAAATAATTACGAATTGCTGCGAACAGATAGGCGTATCTGATATTGTATCAGATCAACAGTACACCCTCACAGAAGAGTACAAGCAAATATTTTGATGGAAGCCGTGATCCGTTCGCTAAACTACACAGTCACATTCCCTGGCTTGGATAAATATTAGTGACTATGCTGGTAAATCAAGTTTATTCTGACTTCCCGGGCTGATATTTGCAAGATCAATTTTCCTTCCACATGACGCTCAATGGGTAGTACTTTCGTCTCGACCAATTGCTACACGTTTAATGGTACTAAAAAGTCAACTGCATGATGCTCCCAGATGATAGATATATGATAATTTTCTAACAAATGTGGGAAGGATTTTTTTAATCAATCGAATCTGTTTCCTATTATCTAATATCTAGTCATTAATATTACATCAGTTTTTCAGTAGCCTAAACTAGTATTTTATGTGCACCCATTTGTTTAATGACGAATAACTTTTCTTTCAAAAATGGAATTTTGTGTAAATATGAGAAAACAAACATGAGAAAACTGTCTTTCTGTAAATTAAGTAAGCAGTATTTACACTGATTATTATTATGAAGTGTTCATCCTATTTTGTAGTCAGTTGAATAAACTTAAGCTTAAGAACGTCCAATCCATACGATGCATTGAAACAAATGCTTATTTTCTGCTTTTATCACAGTTAGTTTCTATGGCATCAACCGAAAAAAAGACTATTGGAAGAGAAATTTACTTTTTAACTCGATTTTTTTTGTAGAAAGAAGAAAGTCTTTGTTTTTTGCAACGCTTTTCGAGAGATCGGTCTCAGTTGCTGAACGAAGCTGAAAAGCTGATTATGAGAGTGCACCACATTTACATTAATAGACTAAGGATTCGCAACATTTGTCGAGGTCTTTTCATAGATAATCGTTGTCGTTCGGAATCTATTTTAAGCCGTTGATCATGGTCTAACACAACAAACATGGCAAAAAAGGACTCTTTCTCGTCTCATTTCTCTGGTAACTGCACTATCCCGCGCTCATAGAATTTGTGAGGTTTCTGACTAAAGAACGGATCCAGGTGACGAAACTTTCTGAACCACTTACGTCACATGGAATCGTCGACGACACCCTCTCTCTACACAACACATAGTTTACGTCTGCGAAGCATTTTTGTCTATTCGGAAATACGAAAGCATACTAGGTTGAAAATGCTTCTTAATTTCTGCCATTTCGAATGCTTAACAAAATTTAAAAGACGCAACCCAATAACACAATTGTTTTCCCGAGTACTCGTTGACATTCCTTCTTTCAAGCATCCTCAAACCTTCACACGTGTGAAGTAAGTAACACTTCGTTCTGCAGTGCCATCCTAAAAGTTATCCTAAATTGTGGTCCAGAGTAGCATCAACCCAGTTAATGTTCGGTCCCGTTTAAAACTAATTTATCCAGAAAACGTCACCCTAAATCCTGGTGCGGAGTCGCATCAACACAATACATGTTCGATCCCGTTTAAACTAATTTATACCGAAAACGTCATCCTAAATGCTGGTGCAGTCATATCAACCCAATACATTTTTGGCCCCGTTTAAACTAGTTTACTCCGAAAACGTAATCCTAAATGCTGTTGCAGAGAGGCATTAACACAATAAACTCTCGGCCCCGTGAGAACTAATTTATCCCCAAAACGCTGTCCTAAATGCTGGTCCAGAGTCGCATCAACCCAGTTAATGTTCGGTCCAGTTTAAACTAATTTATCCCGAAAAACGTCCCCCTAAACGCTGGTGCAGATTTTCATCAACCCAATTCATGTTCGGCCCCGTTTAGCATAATTTATCCCGAAAAAAAACGCCATGCTAAATTGTGGTACATAGTCCCCATCATTTTATGCAGCTCCTCTTCGATCTGGGAGTACGCGTGTTTGTTCACGTGTTTAAAATTTAAAATATTTTATCACTCAACAGAAATATGGTTTTTTTCATTTTGGAGGTAGTTATAACAATTCTGGCTTCAAACGTCTGTTGAAAGTGAACAAAGCGTAGCTTCTGGCTGAAATTTGGCATGAGCCAGTTTGAAGAGTAACAACCACCAGCCGAGACGTCCCCAAATAAGATGTAACAACATCGCATAGAAATTTATCAAACGACTCACGTATAAACGAAAACATTTAAGGGGGACACAAAAATCGCTAAATTTTCGAATTTTTTTTAATTATTTTAAAAATTCTCTGTGTTTTTCTGCTTAAAATAACGTCTAAATCATGTTTCTATCTTAATTAGAACTAGAGATATAATAATTTTTGTGGTGCGTTGTTTTGAAAATCTAACACTCTTGACAGTTGTTGTCATGGCAACAAGATCTGTCTTTAAAACTTTAAATGCGTTTTTCTCCATGATACATTTTTTCAAGATTTCCTGTATTCAAATTGCTATAAGTCGAAAACCGATAAAGTTTAACGGTTGAAATTTGGAATATATCTTTTTGAAACATTATACTTTAATTTTGATTCAGCAAATTTAAAACAAATATTTACTTTTAAAAATATGAATTTTTCAAAAAAAAGTACCTTAAAATTTTCATTCAAATATTTTTTATTTTTTATTAAATTAATAATTTTTAAATTGCTGAATTAAAATTAAAATTTATAAATTTGTGAATAATTTACTGCAAGAATTTTGAAAATTGATCAAGAATATTTTGAATTTTAGCAATTTAAAATGACTTCTCTTTTTTTTTTAAATTTTAAATTAAAATTTTTTAAAAACTTTTGGAAAAATTTTGTGTCGTGATTTCGTTTATTAGTTAGATGGGTAATCAGTACAAAAAAATTAAAAATTCTTAATTAATTAATAAAAAAAAATTTTGATGTGTCCCGGACCCCCTTAAGAGACAAAAGGTACATGATATAAATTTTCTTATAACAGTATTTCCTTCTTATAATTATAATATTTCTTTCATAATAATGTTAGAGTCCATATCAGGCAAAATGAGTCTCATTGAAAAGAAGTACTAACTGATTAATAGAAATACCTGTTTGTATCTCATCTAATATCAGTTTGAATGAATACAAAATGATTATGAGAGGATTACGTATAAATATATTGAATTAATGTGTAATCCTTATAAATACACAATATACTACGTAATCTTTTCATGTAAGTACTGTTAAGAGTTATGAAAAAACATATATAATTTTAAATAAATAGTTTCCATTTAGATACCGGATCTCTGAAATTACGAAAAAGTACCAAAAATAATCTATTTAAATTTCATGCCAGTCGGAGTAAAGCGAATTTTAAATAAAATTGTGCCTAGTTTTGTATTACGATTATTAATATTCTCTCTAGGACTTGCAAAGTTGAAAGTTTTTGGTTTTAAATGACAAGATTGAGGTTGTTAACTTAGCGAAGTGAAACTATTCTTGTAAAATTTTCTCAAACCTTCTCTTTGAAAATATTAATTTGCGGTATAAACACTGTAAACTTGACCTCCTACTGTCAATTCTAATTTATAACCTTAGTTTCTTAGGCACTAAAGAAATTTTATTTTAAAACACGCTATTATTTCGCTCGAAAATTAAATCGTATATTTTGACATTGTAATGGATAGTTATTGATCCTGGGTTACCCTACAGACCATAGCTAAAATCTTCGGTAGGTAGGTATTTTAACTACGTCGCACTGGAGCAACTCGACGGGCTATTGATGACGGTCAGGGATCAAACTCGAAGGGAAAGATCCAAAGACAGCACCTTGCAATTTTGAACCACGGTAAGATGACGACATCACACCTCAGCTGGCACCCCACTCTTTAAACATCCACACCACGCCAAGGCCGATACATTTTATTGCCAAACAGATTGAACGTGAACCACCCACCTTTGTACACGACGATCTTTGGTTGGATTCGAACTCGTAACCCTCTGGTTGCTAATTCGATACACTGCAAAACAGGTTACCGTGGCCCCTAAGGTCTGCGAATGTAGCAAGTTATGACATCAGTGACTATGTGAAGTATGCTTAAATAATTATGAATAGTCAGAAAGGATCGAAATCCATCCATGACAAAAGAATAATCAGCAGTTTTATGAATTCACTAAGGGAAGTTCTGTAAGAAGTAATTTTTATGTATAAGAAGGAATTCCCTTTTGATTAACATTACCAAAATATCGAAGGTCACGCAAATTGAGCTTTGTAAATGGAATGTCGCGTGGACACAAATATTTCACCGGAAAACGAATTTGAGAAAACATGTTTGAATATTTCACACATTTGCTTCATTTCAACGTTATATTAAAAGAAAACAATACTGCCAACGTCAGGTAAAAAGTAAAATATGATGACTAAGCCTTAAATTCCCCCAAAATGTTTCGGAATTGGAATTGAATTAGAATGCTCCTGATGAGGAATGTTTTAATTAAAAGAATGGAAAGGAAGCAGCTTACTTTGTTCGCATGAATTTCGCAGCATGTGAAAACAGATTTAATCTCCTCTTAAATGTTCTTAATTAGTCTTATCTCTGTATGAGGCTATCAGCAAAAGTGGTTTAACCCACAAAATCCACAAAATTTTATTTTTACATTTTACGACCTTTTACTTTTTTTTTAAATACGTATTTTCAAGTCTTCTGAATTTTCAAAATAACTTATTATTGATAAATACATTTTCAGAATCTCAAATTATACTGTCGATTAATAAAAATACATAAAATATGGGAACCAGAAAATCACATTTTCTCCATTGAGTATGTTGGTGGGTTAGACCACATTTGCTTTGATTGCCTCGTGTATACAGCAGTATTGGGGTCTGTCTACATTCTATGCAGATCTACACCGTTTGACAAATCCATATCAAATTTGGTATACTTATTCTTAAAAACCCTGAGGGTGACATGCTACCTTATTAAATATATTTCTATTTGTCCAAAGTTGCAGCAATACCAATTCAAAATCTTCGTACGAATAACATTGAATATTATTTTGTATACGGTACACACGAATCACGACTTTTTCACCAGTAATGCTGGAAAAACAATTTTTCCAAATAAATACATTAAAAGAATTTAACACGTTGGGTTGGTGGGGAAATTTGGAGGATGGGGTGCCAGCTACGGTGTTGCCTCGTCATCTGACCGTGGTCCAAAATTACGAGGTGTTGTCCTCGAATATTTCCCTTAAGGGACTGATTCCGGACCGTCGTCAATAGCCCGATGTGTTGCTCTAGTACGACGTTAACTAAAATTACCATAAATTAATATAATACATAAAATTACCATTACCATTACCAAAATTACGAGGTGTTGTCCTTGGATCTTTTCCCTTAGGGGATTGATCCCGGACAGTCGCCAATAGCCTGTTGGTGGTCAATAGCTGGCTGTGGTGCTCTAGTACCACGTTAATTAAAAATTACCATTATCTATGAGCCGACCAACCGGTATAGTGGTTAAGGTGTTAGCCTCTAGATCGGAAGTTTCCTGGTTCGAATCCGGGTTCGGGCATGGATGTTTGTAAGCGTATGGTGTAGAGGCGGCTGGTGCACCTTAAATCTGTCGTGGCCGAAAGTCCTCACGTTGGGTTGGCGTGGAAGTTTGGAGAGTGGGGTGCCAGCTCAGGTGTTGCTTCGTCATCTGACCGTGGTTCAAAATTACGAAGTGTTGTCCTCGGATCTTTCTCTTTGAAATTTGAAATTTTATCATGCAATATATATAACTAGGGGGCCTGCCCCCTGCTCGCTAACGCTCGCCAACCCCCGGAGGATTGCTTCGCAATCCTCATTGCTTCGCTGCGCGAACCTATGCTCGCTTCGCTCGCCTCAATGAAGACATGTGTCCTAGCAGAAGGGATTGTTTACAAAATATGTTACCAAAAAAATATTTTTCAAATCTAAATTTGCTGTATTACAGAAAAATATATACAGTATCTCTAAAATCAGAATTCAAATGAAAACTTTGTGCAAATTTTGACTCGAAATGTGAACGTTGCTTTGGAAATTGAATACCCAGCATGTTGTTTGTGTATACATTTTCCCAGCACTCAAACGACCCACACTTTTTCATTGAGTTTGTTTCCGAAAGTTGTAGTGCAAGCGTCTTCTTGAACTATAATTGTTGGCCCTGAAAAGGACGGTTTTTTAAATGGCCCTGAAAAGATCCTCCGCTTTCTTTAATTTCTATTATAAACTAACTGCAACAGCTCATTAAAATTTCCTTTTTTTTTTTTCAATAAAATTTCATCCGATAACGCTCAATCGATGCGCGAGACTTCGCGATAAACAAACTATCGTACAGTGTTGCCAAAACGCGATTACAAATAACGTCTGTTTTGCGTGCCACGTAAGAGAATTATATATATATCATCCGATAACGCTATAAATTCAATTGAAGCGCGAGGCTTTGGGATAAACAAAGAATCGTACAATGTTGCCAAAACGCGAAAACAAATAACGTCTTTTTTGCGTGCCACGTAAGAGAATTATATATATAGATTATAACAAAGATATTGAGAAAAATAAAGAAATCGTTTTATAGTACGCAAAAGCTGCAACTATCTATGACAGATAAATAATTATAACATAAATCACGCACAGCAATTTTTTTTAAAACATAGAACTAACTAACCGGGGTGCAATTAACCAGAAAACGAAATAAAGTCTGGGCGCATAAGTCCAAACGAAATAAGTCTATAAAAGCTGGCACACCACTCCAAACTAACACTTCGCCAATAGAATTCCCAAAGAACGAACTCGGAGTTGAAAAAAAGAGGGTTCATTGTGTGTATGTATGTGTGTGTGATCAACGCTAATTTGATTAAATGCTTAACGTCACCAAGACAGCGATAAACAATGTTTTAAGGTAACCACGGTGTGTAACACACGAGAGCATTTAGGTTGTGAGATTGAAAGTTTCGTATTACGTCTAGATTGTTTGTTTACGCTTAAGATTCCTCCCAAAATTGCAGTCTGGAGTGTCCTATCCCATACTACTTGTGGGATTCGGTCAAGACAAGAAATAATGTTGGCCGGAAGGAATCAATCGAACCCAGATGGAAGCAAGCGGGGTGCTCTTGTCATCCGGGTCATTTTGAAGGAGGGAATTTTAAGGTTGAAAAGAAAACACAAGGATTGCCCAAAGGTAATTCGTGGGAATTGGTTTTCCATGCCATGTCTATACGGCTGAAGGTTTTAGTGCGTTTGACCACTGCGCTACCAACCTGCGAGTTGACGGTGGCGCGGGTTCTGTTCTTTCCTGAATGAGGGACGTGGCAGTCCGGTTGGAAAAATAACGGATTAGCTACCGGAGGATGGCGAGTTCAAATACAACCAAGGACCGTCGTATACAAGGGGGCTGTTGCACGTTAAATATCTCATGTTCTCAAGAGTTCTTACGTTGGTGTGGTGTTTATATTTGGAGAGTAGGCTGTCAGCTCGAATGTGATCTCGTTCTAAAAAAAATACCGGTCAGAAAATTTTTCTTCTGTGTGTATATTCATTGCTAGAAGTCGTACATGGTGTAGTATGGCTAAAAATGATCCGTGCGCCATAAAAACAACCCATCCAAAAGACTTACGAGTTGTTTTTGATAAAAACAAATACCGTTTTAATGCTAAGCACACCTAGAAGCGTAATATTTAGTGACTAAAAAGAATGATTCTCATTAATGATACTCTCAAGAAAAGACCTTACAGAAATTCGATGGTTTAAAACTAAAGTCTGCACTAAAATGTAAAAACGATAATGTCGCTAAATTACAAACTCATTTTTGGGGAAAACTAATGTGAGTGGGACATCACGCAATGTGGAACACCGCTGATATCTGGATAGGAAATTATTCAATTTTATCATAAACCTTTGTCTAAATATAGATGCTTATTTGTATTTCGAGGTATTGGAAATATTTTTGAGGCACATTTTTAAAAAATTATTCGAGAGAAAAGACTTCAAAATATTTTATTGCGTGATTCATCATAAAATACCTTTGTGAAATGTTCAATACTATTTTCACGCCTAAATAATATTTGTTTTTAAACAATAAGTGTGTGCATTTATTTTTCGAAATGCATTGTATTTGCAATTGAGAATATCTCGATTTGCACGTAATGGACGCATTCCATAACGCAAAAGTATACCGTGGTAGCGTATGGGAAGAGTATCGTATAATCAACCGCTTTATGTGGTGATGTCCTCGGTTCTTTCCCTTTGGTATTGATGCAGGAACGTCGCCAATAGCCCGTAGCTTTGCTCCGGTACTACTTAATTGAAATACCTACCATATTGCAAGATACCATCTTATTCTCAAAAATCGCAGTAGTAATTATCGGAGAAACTAAATAATTCAATGGTAATGGTAATGGTAATTTTAGTTAACGTCGTACTAGAGCAACACAACGGGCTATTGACGACGGTCCGGAATCAGTCCCTTAAGGGAAAGATTCGAGGACAACACCTCGTAATTTTGAACCACGGTCAGATGACGAAGCAACACCTGAGCTGGCACCCCACTCTCCAAACTTCCACGCCAACCCAACGTGAGGACTTTCGGCCACGACAGATTTAAGGTACACCAGCCGCCTCTACACCATACGTTTACAAACATCCATGCCCGGACCCGGATTCGAACCAGGAACCTTCCGATCTAGAGGCTAACACCTTAACCACTATTCCGGTTGGTCGGCTACTAAATAATTCAAAGATAAATAAGGTAGGTGGGTATTTTAACTAACGTCGTACTAGAGGAACACAACATGCTATTGACGACTTTCAGGGATCAATCCTCCAAGGGAAAGCAATATGTAAGATAATGGTTCAATAATTATTATCACCTAGCCTTTGAGTAGCAAGTACGGCGCTGCCAGTGACAGTTGTTTTCGTGGGATGAGGTGTGACCCACGTAAACTCGCTACCGCTCGCGAACCCCAGGTGATTGTTATGCATTCCCATTTGGTTTGCTTCGTAAACCAACACCACAGACAACGCCGTGATGAACTTCCCCCTCACGTGTCTCCATCATCTACCACAACCAACAGACGAAAATTACAGGGCATGGGCGACAAACACGGCAAGCAACAACCAAGCACAAGCAAAGATCATGCAAATTATGAAGTTCCTTTCGGAAAACATCGACATCCTTATTCAATAAGACTTGCTTACAGTTAATTTCAACTGTTCTTTACTTGTTAAAGGGTTTTATTCTTTAGAGCTCTATTTTAACTAGCCCTCTCTTTTTTGTTAACTTTTAACTTTTGCTTTCAACTAACATAACTTTGACGTTTCTTCTATTTACTTTATTTTATTACTAGCAGACCCGGCCATGCGTTGCTGTGGCTACGGTTTTTATTATATTACATAGTAGTAAACTCTATTCAAGGGAAACGGTAGGAGAACACCAGTCATGGGGACCACCATGCTTTTTTACACAGATGCCATTTGTCAAAATACATGGCGACCTCCATGATTGATTTTCTACTACCGTTGATATTGAGCAAAAATCAATACAAAAGAAATAAATTTAAATTTTTTTATTTTTTGTATTCAAGTCTGTAACAAATGAGTACATTACAAAGTTGTTAGTAAATAACACGTAGCACTTAAACTTATTAATGAGGTAGGTAGGGCACACACACACACAGATAGTTTTAAATTTTTAACAATAATGTTTATTATTTTGAATTATAAAATTCCACTGTATTACTTTTACTATAATATGAATTCAGTTTATAATTCAGTCTAAATAACGCGTGGCCGGCTATGCTAATCACTGTATTGCGTTTACTACGAAATAAATTTAACTTATACTTTAGACTCGGCAACACGTGGTGGTTATGCCATTAAATTGTAGCTTATGTGAAACGTTGGTACTTTCAACACAGCGCCATCTGTTAGAATACTTACTCAATCCAGTCAACAGATACTGCAATAATTTGCAATAAAAAAATATCGCGGCTATAAATTGAGATGAAGGCTATCCTATCTTTTTAAGTTAGATCAAACTGCACACGGTGCGCAAATTTGATTGAAATCGGTTAAGTAGTTTAGGAGTCCATAGCGAACAAACAACGTGACGTGTAATTTATATATATTAAGATTACTATATTTCTATTTTTTTTCTTATTTTTAAATTGCATAACGGGAACCCTCGCATGAGAAGTTCCCACCATGTATACAAAGTTAGTAGTGCCCCGTCCTGAAGCTAAAGCACACAGCCAAGGGTTAGCCTGAAGCTGTCACACTTAGTATTGGTGGGCTCCAACCACTTTTCCGCAGTGTGTCCGCAAAAAAAAAAGACTTTTCCCTGTCCCATGGATGGAGGGGGTGGGGGGTAAGAGGGACACCTGCTGTGTCTAATACTCTAAGTGGCTAGTAATAAATAAATTCCAATAAATTAATAAAAAAATATTTTAGATTAAAATTTAAAAATCGGGCTGGATACATTAAATATTATTGATACTGAAAACATAAAGAAAATACAATAATTTGAAGAATGAGTTCCGCATCCACCCGACATGACACGAGTTCAAATTGAAAAATTATTTATTTAAAGAAAATCACATTTAAGGTAACGATCTGATGTAAAATTTTCCATAGACTCCAATTCTGTTGAAATTTTCACTCTATCTTTAACGATCAAGAAAATAGAAACACTCAAATAGTCTTTTCCCGTGACGAAGTTGAAATTGCTAGCAAGAAAGTTATACTAATCAACAACAAAAATCAAAACACGCTAAAAAACGCAAATTCATTGGGGGAAAAAAAGCCAAAGCTGTTTTTCTCCTGTCGAACGAAAAAATAATCTGTCTTTTCTTCAATGTTACGTCAGCTTCGCGAGTGACGTCATAACTTTGCACAGTTCCCAAGGTTGAAAAGTGCAAAATCCTTTGCTTTCTTCAATTGATGAGCTATGACGTTAGTTCCGAGAAAGGAAGATCGGAGGGGGAAAGACTAAGAAACTAAATTTAAGTGTTCTAGATTAAATTTTAAAAATTGGGCTGGAGGACAATATTCGCAAAACACGGGGTCTATCTGTGTGCTCAATTTCACTATTGTAAGTGCTATATATTCGTCAAAACATTGCATACAAAGACAAAGAGAGGGATCGAAAAAGACACAGATGAACATTTACTTTTATAATAGGGGTGAAAATTACCGATCGCCACTCGCCACGTGGCGACTGAATGTTTGAAAGTTTTTACGCTTTTTTTTCACCGTCAAATTTGTTTTAAGAAAAAAGTCTGGACACACACACGTATACTACGAGGGTGTATCAATAAGTAACGCACATAATGTAAAAATAATAATAATAAAAGCAATTAATGACAATAGGAAACAGAAACGACAGTATTACCCATTTATTACTTTTCCACATAATTTCCATGCATGTTGAGGCATTTTTCCCAACGATGGATCAGTTTGAAAATCCCGGTCTCATAAAACTCCGTCGGCTGTGAGAAGATCCACCTTCGTTTGAGTGCCGTCGTCAGAGTCAAACTTCTTACCGTCAAGGAACTTTTTTATGGGTCTAAAGCGCAGTGCGACACATCAACACATTCGACTGCTGCACGACATCGCTCGTCCCCATGTGTCTCACCTAGTTCGTGCAAAAGTGCAGGGTTTCAGTTGGGAAGTTTTAGAGCACCGTCCATACAGCCTGGACCTGGCACTCTCCTATTTTTATCTGTTTGGACCCATAAAGAAGTTCCTCGACGGTAAGAAGTTTGACTCTGACGACGGCACTCAAACGAAGGTGGATCTTCTCGCAGCCGACGGAGTTTTATGAGACTGGGATTTTGAAACTGATCCATCGTTGGGAAAATCCCTCAACGTGCATGGAAATTATGTGGAAAAGTAATAAATGGGTAATACTTTCATATCTGTTTCCTATTGTCATTAATTGCTTTCATTACTATTATTTTCTACATGATGTGCGTTACTTATTGATACGATACTCCCTCGTATATAACATGTGTGTTTATTTTACAAAATATCTGAACGCTCGTAACTGGCCACTGAATGAGTGGTGAATATATAATGGCCACTGGCCAGTTACAAAATTTCTTAATTTTCAACCTTTACCGTTTGCTACTACTGACGTCACAATTGATTCACCATCGACCCTTAAATGAGATGGATAGAGCATGTGGACGGAGTCGCGGTCGTAACATCTCAGGGTAAATCGCGTAGGTTACGAAATGACATGGAACCGCTGTATCTCATATGTAAGAGCAACGAGCCTCAATTAAATCAGCAACCAGAATGTTGTGATTTCGAAGCTCAGTCCAGCCAAATACCGTTGTATAAAGCGGGGCCAATGTTTTTTAAATCTGTCGTAACGTAAAGTGTTCTCACGTTTGCGTGATGTGGAAGTTTTGGATGTGGGGTGCCAGCTTAAGTGTTGCTCTCGCCATCCAACCGTGGTTCAGTGTTACGAGAAGTTATCCCTGGATCTTTCCCTTGGGAATTCATCGGGAACTGTCGACAATAATCCATTGCGTTGTTCCAGTGCAACATTAATTAACTACTTACCTGCTTACAAATCCACTCAGCCTATTGGCTATGGTAGAGCAGAGTTGTTTTGATCACTGTGGATAATCACTTCAAACAATCAGTAATATTGAACTCATAACCTCTTAACAGATATTATAACCGAGGGATAGAAAAAATAATTTAAGACTAAAGGTACATGCTCCATCTATTTGGTTAGAAGGTTAGCGATTTATTATGGGCCTAACATGGTTCTGTTTCACAGAATAATGTGTTGATGAAGTCTTAAATTACATATTCACCCACAAACTAAGAGCTGAACTTAAGAACCATACCTTGATTATTTGCTCATTTGCAGAAAAGAAAATTATTTGAGGACTTCAAATAGCTTGTGAAATGATGGAACGTCAAGATTGGCGACGATACGATCAATATCTTAAAGAAAGATCGAAGAACAAGTCTTAAGATTCTGTTTTTTAATTAAATTATCTATTACAAAAAAAAAAGTTCTTTGCAAAATTTTTTTTATTAATATTTGCATAAATTTCCAGTTTCTAAAATTATATTAAAACATAATTTTTCCAATAAATCAGCTTTTAATTTTAGAAACATAATTTTTTTGAGAGTTGTCACCATTCTGAAAGTGGTAGGACATGACACAGTTCATTTTCAAGAGATTAGCTCACAGGGTGTCCTAAAAGTTCCCGTACTCCAACTTTAGAAAAATTTATTGCCTACGTTTTTTTAATTATTGAATTTTATCGTCTGCTTATAGTTTTATCAACTCTTTAATTTTTATCGTTTGATTTTTTTTTCGTTCTCAAGTTGTGCGATAATAAATTTTCACGTCATTTAGTTCTTCATTGCAAGATGAATTTATCAAGCATTCAGAGAATTACGCTGTTTGATGCTTTTTTTTAATGTAAATCATGTGAAAGATGTAAAGAATTTTGGCGACATAAGTATTCAAATGATGCAATACCGAGTAAAGATACGCTATATCAACTTATTCAACAATGTGTTGCATTATTAGAAGTGAATGAACGAGACTCTTGGTTCCGACAAGACGTAACAACCTGTTGCACAAGTTATGAAACCATGGACATGCTTCAAGATTTGTTTGGCGATCCACTCGTCTCAAGAAACCTTTGGCCACCAGGTTCCCTAATCTGCGCATCCATGACTTTTTTCTGTGGGGATATTTAAAGAACAAAATTTATAAAGATAGCTGACCAAACAATAGGTGATCTGAAAATTGCCATTATTCAAAGGATACAAGAAGTCACTCCCAGCATCATGAAAAGCGTTTCTAAAAGTACGCGCAAACGACTTCAGCTTTGTCTCTAAGAAAAGGGCGGAATTTTTGAACATTTATTATAAATGTAAGTTCACATTTTTTTTCCTACGTTAGGTTAAAAGTGCTTTTTACCATTGGTATAAAAATAATTATTTTAAAGTTTGTTGATTTTGTATAATAAATTCACGAATCATCAGTACGGGAACTTTTAGGTCACCCTGTATAAATTGTTTACATAAAATATATTCACAATTTGCCTTAAATTTTCAATTTCTAAGAATTCTATCGAAACATAATTTTTTCAGTAAATTCTGTTAATTTTAATAACAGAACCTTTATTTTGAGTGTTGTCACCGTACTGAAAATGGCGGACATGTGATATTTTATCTTGTATGAGATTAGCTCTTATATGAATTGTCTTATAAAGAATATATTTACTATATTTGCCTAAATGTCTTCCAATTTCTAAGAAATATATTAAAACATAATTTTTGCAATATCCTTTGACCTTGCCAACACACATATTGATAAAGAAGTTAGGCCTACTCCAGGGTGATGACTCGGCTGTGCTTCTACACAGCCATCAACAAGAATGGCCGATGGCATAAATATCTGAGAATATGTCGCTGGGTTATTGCCAATGTTATTCAACTAGAATGAGCGAGTTATAAAATTCTAATGGGAAATCGATTCTTATTTGCACAAAGCTCTTCTTTCTAGTCTACTAGAGCAACTTCTAGCTGTCTCTCCTTTGCAAGATGCCATCCATCTCTTAATGCTCGACATTATTGACTGACATTTCAGTTCTTATAAATATTTAGAGGACCTTTTAAGTATCCGCCTTCTGTGCTTTTGAAACTGTTTGATTAATAACAGCTTCGTATTTTTTGGATGTGCATGTTTTAATGTCTAATGTTAGAGAACTAAAATTTAATTTCATTGAACATTCATTCCATATACAGGCGTATTTCTGAATGCGAAAAAATATTGTGGGAAGCATTAACCCTTCTTTGCATGATTTTTTCTTTATTGGTGAAATAAATCAAGGTGATATAATTCATGTTGAAAATTAAAGGAAAATGGTTAAAAAAATCTTAGTCTATATTTATAGTATAAATTTAGCAAAAAGCAATAGGATGGTATCATGTGGTATTTTTTAAATTAAACGCAAACTTTTTCAGAAATTGCTCTAAAAATAACAGAAACACATGTTACAAACCTTTCTTCCACTCATTTTCACTTTTTTAGCAATAGAGACTCAAATATAATAAAACAAAATTAAAAACGAAATCATACGTTTATTGCAACTACAACAAACAGCGGAATGACAACTTCAAACTCGTTTTACTGATAGTGACACTTGCTTATTTTTGACAGCTATGTTTTTTTTTATGCAATAGACATTAAAAAGGTATCCAGACACGATCAACTTAAAGTGAACTTGTTCTTTTATATAATTTTTGGGCATTCAATGTTATGATGGAAATTTCCACCATTATGCTAAGAAGTGTTAATTGTTTTATTTATGTCTAGAGCTAATATTATCAACAGGGATTGGGTGTTGATTACCAAAAATGTTTCTGTTTACGTCTCCTAAGTAAAAAATAACTGTCCAGCAGTAAATATCACGTTTAACCTAAATAGAAAAAAAAACAAGGATGTTACTTGGAATTGTATGAAGCATGCTCTGAAATATTTCAGGTAGCCTAATATTTAAAATTTCAATAACCCTCTAAAGAGTTTACAAGCATAATTCCACCTAGCAAACTTCTGTCTTCCCTGCATCCCTTCTTACAAAATGTGAACTTCTTATGACCAATAAAATATTTTCAAATTATTCTATTCTAAGGAAATAAGAAGAATTTTTCCAAAATATTCTATTCTCTAAGGATCCAAAATAATCGTTACAAAGGATTATATTTTAAGGGAAAAAGCAATAGTATATTTCTAGAGGATTCTATTCTAAAGAAATGAGTATTAGAATGTTTCCAAAAAAGTCCATCTCTACTATAAAATGAATTGTTTGGCTGTGTCTCTGTATACTGTTCTGACGAATCTATGGCACTATAATGAAATTTGGCCCACAAGTAGTCCGAATTTTTTGCGTACGGCCCTAATTTTAAAATTTAATCTAGAACATTTTTTTCTATAATTTTTTTTTCAACTTTCTCTCTTCTTAACGGGAATGTGATGTCATTGGAGAAAGGCAAGGATTTTGCGACTTTCGACCCGTGAAGTCACAAGCGTTTTTCGTCTTAATGACTTTGTAGTCATGCCAAGTTTTTCAATTATGGCATGTTTGGATTTACGTTGTTGATAATAGAGCCACTTCGAGGTCATCACGGCATTGCCTGTAGAGTTCGTTTACGAAGCAAACCAAATATGAATACGTAGCAATCATCGGGGGTTGGCACACTTGACCCCACGGGAAACGCCGTGCTGGCCACGCAGTGGTTAGTTCTAAATAAAGGAGCGATTGAATCTTAACATGGAATTTCATGGAAAGATCTAATATAACCGTTTCAAATAAAGAATATTCTAAGAAGATTAACAATAAAATCATGTGGTTATGAAAGCATGGTGTTCTGTAGTAACACCACGTAACCTTGAACCACGGTGAGATGCCAGAATCACTCCTGAGCTGTCATCCTCAGCAATCGTCCTCACCACGCCAACGTGAGGACATTTGAGGTCAAGACAGATTCAACGTACACCCGGCTTCTTTATACACGAAGGTCTTTAGTTGGATTCGAGCAAGGAACCCTCCGGATAATATGAGTTACTCTTCCAACCGGAATACCATGGAAGCTAATAATTTAACA
The DNA here is from genome assembly GCA_947359465.1 of Metellina segmentata. Taxonomy (NCBI): domain Eukaryota; kingdom Metazoa; phylum Arthropoda; class Arachnida; order Araneae; family Tetragnathidae; genus Metellina; species Metellina segmentata. The sequence continues at coordinate 116,889,553 of OX375878.1, read as the reverse complement.
GAATGTGAATAATTTAGTAAACAAATGCACTTACCCCGTCTAACTAATTTATTAAACGATATAATTTTCTATCGTTCGTACACGGATAGAATTTTTCTATCTATGTACAAATACAAACAAAACATTTCACATTATAAAATTATGATTCGTTTTGGCAAACTGACTTCTGCGTATAATATCGTAATTTAGAATTAAACAAGTAGACATGAAGACATCTCTTCCAATAAAGCAGTTTTTAAGTCACAAAACTTTAAAAATACGTATAAATTCTAAATTGTTTCCAAGCTAAATATTTCAATACGTGGAAGAGATAAGTATAAATTCTTAAATAGAATTAATTTGTAACACAATTTACAAAAAAAAATACCTTATATATGTTAAGTAATCCAAAAATCAATAAAGAGGTATTTAGTGTTCTAAAATCATTTTTACTTTAACCATTGAGGTAATCCTCTATTAAACTAAGACTCCAATTATTTTACTTAGCCGTGATTCATAAACAAACAAAAAAGTTGTTTTTTCAATTATGAAGAAACTCAACTTTTCTACAGTTCTACTTCACAGTGTTGCACTTGTATAAGATGGGGGAAGAATTAAATATTCGAGTCAATGTACACTTTTAAAATAGAAAAGAAAATCGGTTGCTTATAATGATAATAAAATTGATAGAGATCCGGTAAGTGCCGTAAGCTGTAAATTTATATCTATATTAAAAATATTGCGAATACACTCAGTGAAGAGAACACGACGAAAGAATTTAAGCAAGCAAAAATATGTGATGATTTTGTGCTTCTTGTTTTGTGCTGCACGACAATTTACAAAGTATTTTTAACATGGAAGGTGGGTAGTTCCAATTTACGTTGCTCTTGAGTTCTGTTTTCTTTTGTACTTTGTATGAAATGTACTATGTATTTTGTATGTCTGTCATTGGAAATAATGAAAAAAATTCATCCAAAAAAGTATCTGAGCCCTATGACCCATACTGTTTCTATTCATATCACGGCTTCACTCTTCAATGCCACACCCCTTTTCTCGAAACAACTCATATGAGACAGCTAAAGGCAACTCAAGACAGTCCACGGTCCAGACAAAAATACATCCAACAAATATCTGATCCCTATGATCTATATACTGTTTCTATTCTTATCATGACTTCACTCTACAATGCCACTCACCCTTTTTTCGTAACGACTCATATGCGACTGCTAAAGTCAACTCAGGATAGTCCGCGGTTGAAATCCATTGCACGACCAAGTATACGGTAGTGCATCCGTTATAGTAATACAACTCTCACTGTCTTGCCCAACAGGCAATCTATTTAGCGGTAAATAGTATCAATCGAATTCAGCCACCATAACAGAAGTGTAACCACCTCAACTTGAGTATATTTTGCTGGTTAAAGCAACAATCTTTCACACGTTCTGTTAAAGTTCTATAGTATCGAATCAATAAATATAAATCCTTTACTGTTGGGTCAAACTCAGATATTTTAGATTAAATTATCTGAGTTTGGTTATAAAACTGAGGCCATGGTTCCCACACCTTTATCCAAAAAAAATTCAAGGACTTTAAGGACTTTTCAAAACCAAAAAAATATTTTTCAAGGACCTAAAATTTTTTATAACGTCCTAAAACAAGGCACACACAACAATTGTCAATTTAAAAAAAAATGTGAAAATTATAAAAAAAAACATAATTTTTTTTAAAACTACTGACATTCAAAAAAAGGAAGGTCAACTGATTCAATCAATTGAACAATCAATTTTTGTTATAATTTGGATTTTCTTTCCTCACAAAACCAGTGTTTTTTTGTTGTTGTTGCAAAGTGGACTTCTCGTCTCAATGCTAACTACCAGGTTACTTGCACACATACTGGTTTAGGTCATGCGATAAAATATCGTACAATAAATTCTTTTGTTGGCACGAAGAAGAGTAGAGGAGCTTGCACATGGTTCAATCTACACAACACAATCTCTATTTTGCTGTCGTCCACTGCCTACAACAGACGGCTGTCATGGTTTATTTTGTTTGAGAAGCAAAACAAAAGTTTTGACTAGTATTAGGGCTTTTTCATTCTCCAGTCTAAGTTTCCATCTTTGTGATTGTTAAAGATAGAGTAAACATTTCAAAGGATATGAAAACTGCAGAAAATTTTACAACAGAAGGATATCTTAAAAAATTTATTTTTTAATTGTAACTTTTATATTTTTGCAATGAGAATTTGGCTTCATTTCTTTGGATGCGTGCCAGGTTACCAATGACGTCCTGACTACAAAAGTTAAGGTTTCCTAAGAAAGCGGTGCAGTTACCTAGCGGCCAAAGATAGTCATGATGCGGCAGGCATAACAAGGCGGCCGTCTTAACGGAGACCAGAGGTGCCAACTTAGACGTACAGAATACTGTGGAAAATGGACGATCTAGACGTAGCATTATTAGTATATCACATAGTGTCAAAGCGCAAAACACCAGTTTCATTCAGAATGACGCACCTACTGTGGAGGAAAACTAGTCTGGACAAGTTCTAATGCAAAACAAAATTACACAACTATGTACGTTTAAAAAAAAATCAAGTACTTTCAAGGACTTTTCACTAAGTTCTGTAATTTTCAAGGACTTTCAAGGGCCCCTAGTTAGAGAAAAAAAAATTCAAGGACTTTTAAGGACTTTTCAAGGACCGTGGGAACCCTGGAGGCGTCAGCCTTGTAAAAGTGAAGATGGAGCTGATGGAAGGATAAATTCCCCCATCAACTCCATATCCACCATGTTTTAATATTTATTCTCGAAATTTAGTTTAAATATTTAATAAGAGAATAAATATTGAAACAAAAAAAAACAACAAATATCTAGTAGTAAACTACAATATTAATTTAAAAAAAATTTCAATCAAAATACAATTTTTTTTACAAAGGAGCTTTTGAGATTTATCTTTAGACAAAAGGAGAGAGACATGGGTCAAAAAAATATAAAAAAACAAACATTAAATAAGAGAATAAATTTTAAAATAAAAAAACAAATATCTAATAGTAAACTACAATATTATTAATTTATTTATTTATTCAATAAAAATACAATTTATTTTCCAAAGTAGCTATTGAGATTTATCTTTAGATAAAAGGAGCCATGGGTCAAAAAAAATAATAAATAAATCTAAATATTTAATACGAGAATAAATATTAAAACAAAAAAACAAATATCTAATAGTATACTACAATATTAATTAAAAAATTTATTGCATCTAAATACAATTTTTTAACAAAGGTGATATTGAGATTTATCTTTAGATAAGAGGAGCCATGGGCCAAAAAAAGAAAAAAGATAATTAGTTAATTACAGTCGGACTGGAGCAACATAGTGGGCGATCAGCAACGGTCCGAGATCAAACCCGAAGGCAAGGACCCACGGACACCACGCCACTTTGAAACACGGTCGGATGACGAGGTCACACCTGAGATGTCACCTTACTCTCCAAACTTCCACACCACTCCAACGTGAGGATATTTGAGTTCACGACGGATTGAACGTGCACCAGGCTCCCTGTAGGGTCTTTGGTTGATTCGAACTCGCAACTCTCCGGTTGCTAATCTGTTCATTTCAAAACAAACTACCGTGGCACAAGTGAAAAAATCTGTATCTATACAATAGCTATTTTCTTCCTGACTCTTCTTAAAAACAGGTTAATCCCCATCATAACCTTTTGTGGAATTGAAATTTGCAAATTTTTAAATCCTAGGAAAATTGGGGGGGGGGGGGGGCGATCCAATGAAAAATAAAATAACCAAATAAAAATCTTAAAGTAAACCGCTATTAATTTAATATTTATCAATCTAAATAAAATAATTTTGATATAAAGAATCCATTGATATTATTAGGAGGCCATGGACAAAAAAATGAATCTGAGTATATTCAATAGTTTTTTTTCTGACTTTGTTGAAAAATGGTCTAACCCACATTGTAGCCGATGGTGAAAATGCAAATGAAAATTTCAAGTCCTATAAAAATTAAACTAACCTATGATATCACTAGATATGTATGTATAAAAATAAATTGTCCTCCGATTTAACCCTAAAAAATATCCCTACAAGAACTACAAGATATCATTTTATCCGTTTTGACAATACGTGGGTTAGTCCACTACTACCCCTAAGGTTGTATTAACCCAAATCAGAACACCCGAAGAACGTAACTGACAAAAATCAAATACCAGGCGAGGCTTACGATAAACTGTAGAGCTTAACTTTCTAGCTGAAATCCCACTGGGAAATCTTTGGGTAATTGCACATGGAACGAATATTCCACGGCCTAAATACATTGTATCACATACCGCTGCCTTCGAAATCTCGGTTTACTGCGAACAGATGTAGTTGCTAAATTTCATTGACAAAATGCATGAGGTGTTAATTTAACAGTCCTTTCTCGTGGGCCTTCGCCGTCTTTTCTAGATACTTTAGGGGCTTTGTTGTCTTGTTTCCACCGGAGTCCCAAATCCACACAAATTCCAGCAATTAATTCTCAGATTATGCAGTCTTACTTCTCGGAAACTGCTACTCGCTAATAACTTAATGCTCGCAATTATTAGGTGTGATAAATACTCCAAATCCAAATACAATGCGGAAACATGTTTATGTTAGGTAGATATTTGATTAACGTCGCACTGGAGGGCTATTGGTGTCCATCCGGGATCAAAACCGAAGGGCAAGAACCGAGGACAACACCACTTCATTTTCAACCACGGTGGATGACGAGGTCATGCCCGAGCTGGCACCCTATTCTACAAACTTCCACACCATGCCAACGTCAAGATATTTGAGAGCATGACAGATTTAACATGCACCAGCCCGAATGTACCTGACGGTGTATGGTTGGATTCTACCTCACAACCCTCCGGTTGCTAATCCGTCAATGTTCCGATCCTGCTGCCACTGTTTCTGTCAGAGTATAATCATTTTCACCATTGTGGTAGGTAGTTTCGCGCAGAAGTAACACAGTGGGATGTTGACGGTGGTACGAGATCCATTACGATGTATGAACTTCAAGGACAACACGTAATTTTGAACCGCAATCAGATGAAGAGATCAAAACCTGAGCTGGGATCACACTCTCTCTAAACTTCCATGCCTTATCAACGTAAAGACATTTGAAGCCGTGATAGATTTAACGTGCACCTGCCTCCCCTCCTGTTCACAAAGTATCGAGTCCCGAGCTCCCTATATACATGAAATTGAAATTTTGTCTGCCATATCTCGAATTGATACCATATTCTCTTACTCCGCCATTTTGTAATAATCGTAAAATACACGGGCTTTTTTTAAACGTATTAACATCCAGTACTTTTTTTTTGTAATTTTTATTAGGCTCCTACTAGAGCATCAGTAATTTTAGTTAACGTCGTTCTAGAGCAACATAACAGGCTATTGACGACGGTCCGGGATCAGTCCCGGGAAAGATCCGAGGACAACACTTAGTAATTTTGAACCACGGTCAGATGACAAAACAACACCTGAGCTGGCACCCCACTCTCCAAACTTCCACACCAACCCAAAGTGAGGACTTTCGACAGATTTAAGGTGCACTAGCCGCCTCTACACCATACGCTTACAAATATCCATGCCCGGACCCGGATTCGCACCAGGAACCTTCCGATCTAGAGGTTAACACCTTAACCACTATACCGGTTGGTCGGCACTAGAGCATCAGATGTTTCCCTTAAGGGATTGATCCTGGACCGTCGTCAATAGCCCGTTGTGTTGCTCTAGTACGACGTTAACTAAAAATTACCTTACTTTACCTTACCTAGTAGAGCAACACAAAGCTATTGACAACGGTCCGGGATCAATCCCCTAATTGAAAGATCTGAGGATAACACCACGTAATTTTGAATCACGTAATAAGAGTCGGAAAGTGTGTTTGGTGCTTACTGTTGAATTTCGCATGGTTCTAGTTCCAAAAACATTCGTGGCGTGGAAGTTTGGAGAGTGGGGTGCCAGCTCAGGTGTTGCTTCGTCATCTGACCGTGGTTCAAAATTACGAGGTGTTGTCCTCGAATCTTTCCCTTAAGGGACTGATTCCGGACCGTCGTCAATAGCCCGTTGTGTTGCTCTAGTACGACGTTAACTAAAATTACCATTACCAAAAACATTCGAGAATCAGACTCTTTTGTTCTGAATGTGTTCGATGGTAATGGTAATTTTTAGTTAACGTCGTACTAGAGCAACACAACGGGCTATTGACGACGGTCCGGGATCAGTCCCTTGAGGGAAAGATCCGAGGACAACACCTCGTAATTTTGTACCACGGTCAGATGACGAAGCAACACCTGAGCTGGCACCCCACTCTCCAACTGAATGTGTTCGAATGATCGTTTTTATATATATTCAAGTAAAAAGTCTTGAAAGTGAACAAAAATGGCAACACATCAGATCCATATCTCCCTGACAAACTAACATTATAAATATTAAGAACTTGAATTAATCTTCCTGGTGGCCACTCCTTGAGTGTTATTTCTCTCTTCTATGTCAGTAAAAAACTTCCATTGTGTGTTAATTTATATTGTATATTTTTGACTGTCTATTACTCGATATTGTATTTTTTGTGTCTGCAGGAGCATTGCAATATACGGCCCTTGCACCATAAGTCCTCAAACCAACCAACTCTCCTAGTGGTTGTCTTGACGTCTCATTATCAAATCTTGATGAACGAGATACCTCGTCATATTAAGAAAACTGACCGTATCTTGATATCGTCATAATAAAAGAAAAACTCACCTGATCTTGACATCGTCATAGTAATAAAAATGACCTGATCTCTTCATCTCGTCATCATGAAAAGATCGACATTTTCATGGTGACAATATGTCTCATTACAAACTTGGTCAGATCTTGATGGATGAGATATGTCGTTGAAACCACTGGGACATCTAAAAATAGTTAATAGAACCAAGGGTGTGACGACCGATCTGCATGGAAGTTAGCGGTTAAAAGAGGGTTGGTTGATTGATTTTGTGGTTTGTATGGTGCAAGAGCCATTTTTGACCAGACACGACATACAATATCAAGTAATATACAGATACGCAAAATGACAGTTTTATATACACAGCAGAGAAATACACTCAGGGAGGAATGCACATCACAGGAATCAAATCGGCACTGCTAACAACTCGAAGGGTACTAACGCAGTGGACATAAACACTGAGCCACGACGGGCCCACAGTCAGAAGAGGAAATAATCACGAAAAAAAACACATCTAATGAAAAAGCACAATTACAAATTTTGGATTCCGGTTCTCATGCTTCTTCTGACAGAAGAATACAATAACAATGAATCTCTATCTGGAAAACGGGAATAGACCATGATGAAAATAAATTGAATGAGTTAAAGAAAAGCGATTTTGTCGCAGACGTTTTTTATTCATTCATAAACATACAAAGCTACATTCATAAGCATACTATTTCCGGCATTCAACTGCTCGAATTCATTGATATATGGAATGAAACTCTACAAGTCTGCATCTGAAAACAATTCCATGGCATAGAATAGAAGGAAATCTGAACTTTATTGATTTGTTTCAAAACGCTTTCACATACGGCAGTCATTCTTTTTATGGACAAGAACTAGCAAAGTGCCTTTTTTCTTTTGATGTGAATTATACTGAGCAGGAGACCTTTGTGCTGTTACACTGCTTTAGTTCCAAGTGGCACTGGTTTTTTTTTTATGGCGCAGGGCCAGATATGGCCAAACAATGTATTTTCTGTCAAGTAAATGGACACTCACACATTCCAAGTGACATGGGCTTCACTTAAATTCAGTTGAGCTCAAAGGAAAGTCATAATTTTCTATGTTGAAAATTAAAATTATTAATTGACTGTTATTTTGAACAGTGAGTCCAGAAGCCTATCTTGTCTGAAGAGACCAGACATAAAATATTTGATTGAATATCTAAATGTACTTAACCCAATAGTTGGTGGTCTCGAACAGACATCGAAAGTATCAAACAGTGACCAGATCTTGATAGACAAGATATCTCGTCATTATCAGAAAACAGACCAGATATTGATGGACGAGATATCTCGTCATTATCGGAAAACTGACCAGATCTTAATCTCAATATTATGAAAAGTCGACAATGTTTTGATGATGAAATATTTTGTCATCAAATTTTTTGAATCAGATATTGATAGAGTAGATATCTTAACGAAATCACGTGGATGGTTCATAATGTTTTCACGACCTTTGTCTTTATAGTGTGTTGAAATGTTTGGAACATCTGTGTGGAAATATATGGTATACGTACCTACAGAGCAGATCCATACATCACATGAACGTATCTGTCAGAAGCATCCATTTTACAAATCAGTGTAGAATTTTGCTTCCTATTTATAAAACAGAGATCCATCATAGCATGCATAATAATGAATGAGTTCTCAATTCAAATCATTTAAAAATAGTCGTGTTTTTCCTTACACTTGTTTCGTTAGATTTACCACTCTACAGTTAGGGCTGCGGTAGCCCATTGGTAGGTAGAGTTTTAATTAACGTCGCACTGGAGCGACAGAACGGTCTTTGGCGACGGTCCGGAACCAAGTCCAAAAGGGGGAGATAAAAGTCAAGACCACATAATTTTGAACTTCAAAACTATGACGAGGTAACACCTGATCTCGAATCCCACACTCCTGACTTATACACCACGTCATCGTGAGGACATTTAAGGCCACTACTGATTTGACGCGCACCTGCCCCTCCCTTGTACAAGACGGTACTTCCTTGTAATTTTGAACCAGTTGACGAGGCAACACCTAATGTGGCACCCCACTCTCCAAACTTCCACATTAACCCAACGTGAGATATTTCGGCCGCGACAGATTTATGGTGCATCAACCGCCTCTACACCATACGCTTACAAACATCCATGCACTGACGCGGATTCAAACCGGAAACCTTCCTATCAAGAGACTAACAGCTTAACCACCATACCGGCTGTGACAGAAGATAGAAGCACAATTATATGGATGATAGGTAGGTATTTTGTATTGACTGGAGCAACACAACTCTTGCTATCCGCATGATTCGCTATCCGTTAACTGATCAATCCGCATGAGAAAGAACCAAAGACAACGCTACGTCATTTCAAACCACCGTCAGACGACGAGATCACACCTGACCTGACACCCTACTCTCCAAAAGTTCACACTAAACCAACGTGCGTACATTTGAGGGCATGACAAATTTAACGGTGACGAAGACATGTGTCCTAGCAGAAGGAATTGTTTACAAAATATGTTACCAAAAAAATGTTTTTCAAATCTAAATTTGCTGTATTACAGAAAAAATATATACAGTATCTCTAAAATCAGAATTCAAATGAAAACTTTGTGCAAATTTTGACTCGAAATGTGAGCGTTGCTTTGGAAATTGAATACCCAGCATGTTGTTTGTGTGTACATTTTCCCAGCACTCAAACGACCCACACTTTTTCATTGAGGTTGTTGCCGAAAGTTGTAGTACAAAGCGTCTTGAACTATAATTGTTGGTCCTGAAAAGGATCGTTTTTTAAATGGCCCCTGAAAAGATCCTTCGCCTTCTTTGATTTCTATTATAAACTAACTGCAACAGCTCATTAAAATTTCCTTTTTTTTTTTAAATAAAATTTCATCCGATAACGCTATAAATTCAATCGATGCTCGAGACTTCGCGATAAACAAACAATCGTACAGTATTGCCAAAACGCTATTACAAATAACGTCTTTTTTGCGTGCCACGTAAGAGAATTATATATATAGATCGGTCTACCGTGGCCACGAGGTTGCAGACAATGCCACCTGAGACATAATCTAAGCAGCGACTTCTGCGATTGTCTGGTTCCACCTTCAAGCTGTGAAAATGGACTCACCTCGGTAGGTAATTTTCAAATCAGAGGACCAATAAGCTAGGAGCGACTGTGTTGAAAAATAATGCTGTACGTTCTTCATTTTCATTGAAATACAGCTGTTGCGGAAAATTATCGACATAGCCTTGTATTTGTTAGCTGAGAAGGAAATATTTCATCCGGTAATGTGTCTGATATTGATAGGGCTGGCTAAACAACGATCAACACACTGCTGCCCCCACAAAAATCCTCCAAATTGACCGAGTAAATAAAAACGATATTTAGCCGTTCATTGTATCTTTAAAGTATTTTATATTTCACTTTCGAAAAAATATATCCTTTAGGATGGCGCGAGATAAAAAAAAAGCATCTTATATCCTTTTTTATTTGTGTTCCCTACATGAAAGTACGTTTGCGAGAGGGCTGAAAAATAGTCTTAGGATACGAGAACACAAAAAATAAATAAAAAAATCCCAAAGATAAATAAATCCGAAATACATTTCAAATTGAACGAATCGGGCAAAGTAAAACGTTCTCGGAGTAAGATAGAAAGAAGTCTAAAATAAAAATTAAAATCGATACAAAAAAGGAAGAAAGGGAAATTCCTTTTGATCCATCGATAAAGGTGCAGCCGACAGTTTAGGAAGGGAATGAAATACAAAAGAACCTCGAAAATATCAACTTGTCTAAGCTTATTACGAAGACATCGATGCAGCTACCTTCTGGGAATTCGGGAGAGAATTTCTACTCTCCCAATAAAAAAGGGAAATAAACGGAAAAGAAAGTCTCCCTACTCTTCCTCTTTTTTTCGTCCCTGGCGCAAGGGCTTCCTCCTGGGTCTGGAGGAAAAAGTAGGTACATGTTGAAGTTGCGAAACAGTCAACCTGATTAGACATGTGGATAGCAACTCCACATTGAGATGGTGCCTGGCTCACATGGGACCGTCCGTTGGAGCGAGAAACATGATTTGCTTAAAATACTCGGGGAGAAGAGAAGGTATATCTATTTCCCGCGTTCATTTTGGCCTCTCTGCTGCGAGGAATTTATTCAGATAGAGGGTGGGACTCCATTGAAAAATATGCAATCATTTCAGTTTTTCGTAACTGTTTCTGAGAAGGCATATCTGGATAGTGCGATGTCATCTCTCCGTCTTTCAATTTTAAGGATGTGTTTTCAAAATTTTAAAGACGGTATGAACTGATTGTAAATCCGTTTTACTTAGGTAGGTAGGGGAATTTTCGACGCACTGTAGCAACTATACCATTTTTTTAGGTTTGGCTCGATTAACCCTCCATGTTGTTTTGACAATATATCGTGTCCATCAAAATCTGACCAATTTTGTTAACAACGAGTTGTATCTTCGTCTAGGTATTGACGGATTTTATGACTGTTTCCTATCTGTATCTGTGAAGGCATATCTGGAGATTGTGCTACCGGCTGTCTTGCTATATATACTTTAAGGATGATTTCATATTTTCAGGCGGGATGAACTGTTTACAAATCCATTTTACAAAGGAAGGTAGGAGAAATTTCGTCGCACCGTGACTACTATATCATTTTTCTTAAGATTGACTCGATTAACCCTCCGTGTGGTTTAGACATTATATTGCATCCATTAAAATATGGCCTATTTTGATAATGACGAGAGTTCATCAACGATATTGACGTATTTTTATGAATGTATTTTCTGAACGGTTTCTGTAAAGGCATAACCTTGGGATTGCTGTGCTGGTCCTCTTGTCATTTTAAGGAAGTGCTTTCATATTTTTAAAAACGGAGGATCAACTGACTAAATCCATTTTACTAAGGTAGGTAGACGGATTATCGTCGTAGTGGATGCCGTGTTAATTTCATTAGTTACTTATAGTTTCGAGTATTCTGCTTTCACTAGAGGCCAACATAATTTGCGAACTCCTATATGACTACTAGGGAAACCTACATTCCGATCGCTATTCCCTGTAGCATTCCTCTCTCTGAAACTGTGAAACCAGACCCTGAATTTGATGACCCTGCACCTTTCACTCCCTCTATTTTACGTAATTTTCTCTCTCTTGACTTCAACTCTAATGATGGGTAAGTTTTCCCCTCCCTGAGTTTTCTCTCGTCCTTATCCAGTAAAATTTTCACAGTGGGTGTATGTCTGTTACTTCATATAGAATGTCCTGTGTCTGGCACAACATCACCAAATATAGACATTGCGCCATAATATCCTCAAAACCAACCTCTCTGGTGGTTATTTGGACGAGGTATCTCGTCATTAGCAAAAATTACCAGATCCTAATGGACAAGATATCGCCACTATAAAAAATAGACAAAATCTTGATCTTTTGTGATTATCCCCAAATCGACAAAATCTTGATACCGTTTTATTTCGTCCTTTGCAATATAGGTCAGATCTCGATGACGGGACACCTCGTCGAATATACTTGAAAGTTGAATCTTAGAGAAGATTGGACCCCTTATCTCTAGGTAGTCTAATCGTGATCATAATGTCGCTACATTATCTCTCAATAAATCATAATTTTTGTATCCTTAGGTCCCTGATTGATTCGTCTTAATACATGTGTATAAGAATCAATAAACACGTTAGCATAATAAATTTAAAATAAATTTAAAGTGGTTCGGTGAGCGTTTATTTATAAATCAAAACAATGAAAGTGCTGTATCGAACACTAAATGACAAATATTATTCCAAAATATTCTGCAAAAGAAAAGATTTATATGTACTCAGATGGCACTCGTCTTTTTATTAACTTTTCCAATCAAAGCACTTTAATTCTTGATTTCAAAACAAAACTTATAAAAAGCGAATGCTAGACGTGAAGTACTTTCGGGACGTGAATTGCTTGTTTTATAATTCCGAATCTCAATGAAGTTTGCTAATGGTTTGTTTTTATTATTCGTCAAAATAGTATAAAAATATCTCCGGAATTTACTGCGGCGCATTTGATGCTAGAGTTGCTCTTGTTCGTGATGCAGGCGCTGCATGTTCTTTTTTACAGCTTAAGAAAGGAGCAGTCTTTTGTAAAACTCTTATTGGGCAAATATCGATGGCATTTTACTCATCTTTAAAAAGATTTCTTTGCTCCGGGAGAGCTCTAGTGTTCTTTTAAGAGAGTCGTAAATTGTTCAAGTATACGAAAAGGACAACTTTTTATCTTCAAATATAAAACTAATAGAAACAGATAGAGAGAAATAAAAGTTTGGCAAACTTTCAGAAATAGTTTTCTGTCAATGCTGCCGATCGATTTTTATTTGTTGTGCAGGATGTTAATAACAATAAATGGAAATAGCAACCTGCTTTGTATATCCAGCGTCTATCCAATTGAACGTTTAGAAACGTTTTGTTGCGTTAATATGTAACTCTTGTTACGGTTTTAAGAGTTTCGAGAATTTTTTCTGTGGCGGAAAATAATACATTGCTGTCTTTATCCTATTTATCTTTGGTTTTCCACCTTGTTTCCTGGAAGTCATGCTGTTAGCCTCTAGATCGGATGGTTTCTGGTTCAAATCCGGGTCTGTGCAAGAACGCTTGTAAGCGTATGGTATAAAGGCGGCTGGTGCACCTTAAATCTATCGTGACCGGAAGTCGTCACGTTGGGTTGGTGTGGAATTTTAGAGAGTGGGGTATCAGCTCAGGTGTTGCCTCGTCATCTGACCGTGGTTCAAATTGACGTTGCGTTGTCTTATGGGATCGATCCCGGTCCGTCGTCAATAGCCCGTTGGGTTGCTCTAGTACGACGTTAATTGAAAATTACTGAATTACCACAGTTTCCAGTCACAAAACTGGGCCGCGTGCCCTGATTGGTAGAGTAATGGATTAACAACCAGAGGGTTCCGTGTTGGAATCCAACGAACTCCGTCGTGGTAGGTAATTGGTAATTTTAGTTAACGTCGTACTAGAGCAACACAACGGGCTATTGACGACGGTCCGGGATCAGTCCCTTAAGGGAAAGATCCGAGGACAACACTTCGTAATTTTGAACCACGGTCAGATGACGAAGCAACACCTTTGATGAGCTGGCACCCCACTCTCCAAACTTCCACGCCAACCCAACGTGAGGACTTTAGGCCACGACAAATTTAAGGTGCACCAGCCGCCTCTACACCATACGCTTACAAACATCCATGCCCGGACCCGGATTCGAACCAGGAACATTCCGATCTAGAGGCTAACACCTTAACCCTATACCGGTTGGTCGGCTAACTCCGTCGTGTACGAAGAGGGATGGTGCACGTTAAATCTGTCGTGGCCCGGAAAGATCCGAGGACTACACATCGTATTTTGAACCACGGTCAGGTGACGAGGCAGCACCTAAGCTGGAACCCCGCTATCCAAACTTCCAGACCACGTCAACGTGAGGGCATTTAAGGCCACGACCGATTTAACATGCACCAGCCCCTTTGTACACGACGGTGTTTGTTGGATTCGAATACGGAACCATCCGGTTGCTTATCCGGCCCCGTTTTGTGATTGGAAACAAGGTGGAAAATCAAAGATTAAAGAAAACGATGTACCATTTTCCTCAAAAGAAAAGCTTCTTGATACCCTTAAAACCATAAGAGGAGGTAGGTACATGTTATACGGAACAAAAGGTTTCTAATGTGAAACGCTTAAATTGGATAGACGCTGGATATGTAATACAGGTTATTGTTTCCATTAATTGTTATTAACATCCTGCACAACAAATAAAAATCGATCGGTGATATGACGGTTTTTGATTGGACTCCAATTCGAACCCTCCAGTTGTTAATCCGTTACTATCCCAACCGATCAACCCAAGTTTTAAATCAAACCCGAGAACGAATTCATGTTAAAACTACGGTGTGTCCACAATAGAACCTACTAATTTTTCTCTCAGCTATTCTGTATAACTAATGTATAAAAGAAAATCGCTCATCGTAAGCCACTCGATATTTACAAAAGTGCATCTTGAACCATAAGCTAATGCATACTATCGGGTTGATAAAAATTTAGTACCGTATCTGCAATAAGTAGCATTGCATCCCAAAACCCAAGTATTGTTCACTTCACACGCGTGAGGTTTGAATGTTGTTTGGAAGAATAAATTTCAGCTAGTACTTGGGAAACAATTGTGTTAGTGGGTTGCGTTTTCCACATTACGTTAAGCATTCAAAATGGTGGGAAATGGTGAGTATTTTCTATCTATTATGCTTTTCTATTTCCGCAAAGGCGAGAATGCAGACGCAGAAGATGTGTGTCGTGTGGGGATGGCGTTGACGACTCTACGTTCCGTAAGTGGTTCAGAAATCACCTGGATCATTTCTTCAGCCAGAAACCTCAGAACTCTTATGAGCTCTGTATGATGGAGAGACGGAGAAAGGTCATCGAACAGAATGGCACATACTATACTGATTAAATGGAATTATTTCTCTTCAATTTTTGTAAAAAAACGGGACGAGATTTTATACCATACTAATATTTAGGGTAAATGCATTTGTTAACATCCCTTCCAGTCTTTGTGACTTGAGCCACATCTTTTGAGAGGGTTGTTAGCAGACCTTGCCCAGTGATATCGATTCGTATAAATGCAATCGAAGATGCAGTTCTCATTTATGAAATACCAAGTTTAAGTTCGAAAAAGCCTCACAACTCCCCTATTCGCCTCGACCCGGACCCTATCTACAACCAGACAAGACCCTTCGCTAGATGCCCAAATGGAAAGGAGCTGTAATACGTCTTATTATCCTCCTCGGGCACCCTTTTGTTTTGCTAAAAGGTTTCAGGACTAATTTAACCCCCGTCTTCCCCTCCCGCCGATCGCGACCGTCTAATGCGCTGCCGTTCGCTTTCATGTTAAAAGGTCACGGGGATGAGTGGGGCTTTTAGCGGTCACGCCCTAAGGTTATCAAATTCATGCAACAGCCCCGGATTCTTGAGACGAGAGGAAGCGGGCTCGGATGTCGAAGGGGTAAATGGATGGATGTCCTGGTCTCTTAACAGGGGTGTTGGAGGAGAGGCTTTTCTGCGGGTGGCTTTCTTTGAATGCGAAACGCTTAAGAAGGGGACGTGTTGGAAATTTACTGCGGGGTATTGTACGCAATTCATGGAGTATGTCAGTGGTCTTCAAACTTGGAGCACCTCCCGAATTCTCGCTTTGGCTCTGGCTCCTGTGATCCAGTGTGTGTATCGAATACGAAGCGCTTCAGAAGGGGATGTGTTGAAGTTAAAGATATTTACAGTACATAATTGATGGGTTTGTTAGTGGTCTTCAAACTTTAGCCTACTCCAGAATTCTCAATTTTTTTACTTTTATACATGTTACTACACTGATTATATTGAATACAAAACGATTAAGGGACGTGTTTATATTGTATTTGATGCTTACTGCGAGATGTTGTATGCAATTAATTGATGGAGTATATCAGAATTCCGAATCCTCACTCTTTAACTTCTATTTCTGTTATCTCGTGTGTTGAATACGAAACCATTGGGAAGAGGACGTTTTGAAAATAATGTTGTATTTCGTCCGTAAGTTATGAAGTATGTCAACGGTATTCAAATTTTAGCCTACTCTAGTTCCACTACAAACTACTCTCTCTCTCTCTCTCTCTACTGGTACAAATTTTAACATACGCTGGACACCTCCAAAATTCTAACTGTAACTTTTATTTTGGGATCTCGTGTTTCCCACTGTAATGTAATATAGTTCAATAAACAGTGCACATGCTCAAACCGTGTGTATGTGTGTGTGGACTAACCTTACGAATCTATGGCACTTACAATAGTGATATTTGGCACACAGGTAGTCCGAATTTTTTGCGATATTTCGATATTTTGTGCCCACATTTTAATATTTTATCTAGAACATTTTAAAATGAATTTATTAGTTTTTTTCATCATCCTTTCTTCCGTTCCAGTGAAGGAAAATGCACCACGATTTTGATATTTTCGCCCAACGTCAGTCTTTTGAACCAGTTTTTTTCACCTTCCAGTGATCTTTCGGATCACCGGTTCCCCAGTCGAGGCTCATGGGAAATACAGGCTCAGACGCGAAACGAGTTTTGGGATGTCACGTGATCAACTTAGGCTGAGAAGCCGTCCCGTTTCTAATCGTTTATGATGACTGATTTTAGTAATATTTCCTTCCTTTTTCTGGTGACCTCGGTTGACCTCGAAAAGAAGGAGGAAGTAGATTATGTGACGTCAGTCTTTGGAACCATGACAATTTCCGATTCTAGCGTGTTTTGTCAAATGGGAATACGTAGCAATCAACGGGGGTTGACGAGCCGTGGTCACACCTGACCCCGCGAAAAGGACAAGGAAAATTTTACATTAGATTGTGTTCGATATTTTCGCCAGAGATTATGACGTTACGCCTGTTGTATATCTTCGCTATTAAAAGGGAATATGCAGCAACCACCGGGGTTGGCGAGCGTTAGCGAGCAGTGGTCACACCTGACCCCACGAAAAAAACTGTCACGGGCAAGAAAAATTTTACATCAGATCGTCTTCTATGTTTTCGCAAGAGATTGTGACGTCACGCCTATTGAATATCTTCGCAATTAAATTGGAATGCGTATAAATCACAACAGGGTTGGCGAGCGTTAGCGAGCAGTTGTCACACCTGACCACACGAAAAGAACTATCAAGGGCAAGGAAAATTTCACGGAAATTTTCACCATACAATGCATGGACGAAGAATAAGCGGTGAACCGCTAGACGGAGCATTAATGGAAAGCAAAATGCACGAGTTTTTTTACACATCGTCATTTCTACCGTGGATTTCAGAAGGCATAGCAACTTACAGTAATAAAAAAAAAGCGAACATGCATTTTATGTATGGTCTTGCGAATAGGAATGCTCTGAAAGCCGAAAGATTGTACAGGCAGCGTTTCCCGAGAAGACAAGTGTCGGACCGAAAAATGTTCCAGCGATTGCATCAGTGCCTGTGCGAATCGGGATCATTTGCCACCAGCATGCATAATTCAGGGCGTGGCAGGATTTTGCGGACGCCACAAGTTGTAGAGGACATTCTACAAAGAGTGGAAGACCGTCTGGATAATAGCACGCGAAATGCTTCCTTTGCCGTAAATGTGCCCCACTCGATTGTTTGGCGAGTACTACGGCACGAAGGATTACACCCTTGCCATGCACAGAAAGTGCAAGCCTTGATATCTGCAGATTATGTGCCACGTGTCGAGTTTGCACGTTGGTTTTTGCAACAGCTAGCAGCGCAGCCTGATTTTAGTGCACATGAGTTATTCAAGGATGAAAGAACCTTTACTCGTGAAGGCATTTCTAATACGCACAACCTTCATGTGTGGGCATCAAACAATCCGTACGACAAACGTCCTCATGTGTATCAGAAGCGTTTCAGCGTAAATGTTTGGCCTGGAATTGTGGGTGACCATTTAATCGGCCCATATCTTCTGCTATTCCGACTGGACGGCAGAACATACCTCACATTTTTACAACAGGTATTACCAGACTTACTTCAATCTGTTGCAGCCAACATACAAGCACGTATGTGGTTCCATCATGACGGAGCACCACCCCATTTGTGCTTGGGTGTTCGGAGAGCGCTTTAGACGGTAAATTCCCAGGGCGATGGATTGGTCGGGGTGGGCTCACACCTTGACCGGCATGCTCACCCAATCTGTCCTGTCTGGACTTTTTCCTGTGGGGCCATTTGAAAAGTCTCGACTACGAAAGCCCCATCGACGAGGACCTAGTTGCCAGGATTTGTGTTGCTGTCGGTGCCGTCCAAGACATGCCAGGTGTGTTTAAAAAATTACGCCGATCGCTACGTCGCAGGTGTAACGCCTGCATTTCCGCAGGTGGTTGCTCTTTTGAACAGTTTCTGTAATTTTGTCGCACATGCTATCAATAAAAATTTTTAGTACTTCCGCTATCCGTTTCGTTTTTTGTTCTTTCTTGTTCTTTTTTGTTCTTGTATGGTGAAAATTGCTTGTTTAGATGTTTTCTATCACCCTTTATATATATATATAACAAAAAAATCGACAAATCGACGCACCAAGAAGGAGTTGTCCGATGGATTGGTGGATAGAAAAATTATGTACAGAATAGAAAATGATTAAAATTTCAGAACAATTGTATGATTTATTTCAGAGTTACAGTACCGAGCTCAATAAGGTGTTGACCCGCCTCCAGCCTGGATGCAAGCCACATGGGTGGCATAGACCGATAAAGCTCCCGGATGGTCTCGTGCGGTATTTTTTGCCAAATTTGCTCCAATTGTCGGACTACGTCATCAACATTCAATACCGGATGCAGTCGCCTTCCCATCATATCCCAGACATGCTCGATGGGAGAGAGATCTGGTGATCTGGATGGCCAAGGAAGTGTTTGACAAGCTTAAAGACAGTTCATAGCAACACGCGTTGTATGTGGTCTGGCATTGTCTTGCTGAAAAATAAGCCCAGGGTACTGCGAAAGGAACGGTAGCAAAACAGGTCTCAGAATGACGTCAACGTACCGCTGTGCAGTAAGTGTACCTCTAATGACGACCAAAGGGGTCCGGCTATCAAGGGAAATGGCACCCCAGACCATAACTCCTTGTTGAGGGACCGTAAGGCCTGCAATAGTGAAAGCAGGATCGGCACGCAGCCCTGGGCGTCTCCAGAAACGTCTTCGATGATCGTCAGGACACAGTTGGAAGCGCGATTCGTGGCTAAAGACTATACGTCCCCAGTCAGCATCATTCCAGCCTGATCGAGCCAAGCACCACTGTAATCTGGCTCGACAGTTTGCAGGCGTGAGTGGCAGGTGGCGTAACGGTCGGTACGAGCGTAGATTTCGCTCTCTCAGCCGTCTGTGAATGGTCATGGTGGACACTCGTGTGTGGGTCGCACGACTGATGGTTTATAGCGATGAATCAGGCGCTGTGACAGCTGATCTGACAGTCACTCTGTCGTCGCGATTTGTTGTGGCCCTACGTCGCCCGTATCATTATGACGCTGAAATCTGGCATTGTCCACCCACTCTTGCCAGCATCTTCTAATCGCCGCATCGCTTCGACTCACATGACGAGCGATTCTCCTATTTGCCCAACCTGCCTCTTTCAATCCAATGATACCTCTTTCAAACTCTGAAAGTTGCTCGTTATGAGCTCGAATCATGAGGCGAGGCATTTTTTCAATCGATGAAAGGTATCCTAAATATATATATATTATTTATTTATTATTATTTTTTTTTTACTTCTATGTACCGATTTATTATGTTTCGAAGGAAATTAAATAATAAAATTGTAATAAGGATAATATATTCTAAATAAAAAACAACAGGTAACAAAATAAATCGTAACCACATTGTATTTTATCGCAAGTAAAATACATTTTTTCATTTTTCCTAGAAGTAATTTTGCAGTTGTCGAGTTCATTTAATCAATTGAAATTTACTCGGAAAGAAATATTATAATTCTTCGAACCTTTGAATACAATTGAATATCTATCGAAAATAGTTAAAAGCTACTGTAGGGGGTAAGTTTAAAACTACTATTCATTTGTCTTTTTTCCTTAACTCTCTCTCTAATAAAACTAGTTTTTTCAGTTATTTGTTCAGTTTAATATTTTCTCTTGGGGTTTAGTAGAAATAAATTGGTAACAAAGGGAAAAACTCTCTCCTTAAGACTGTACTGTAATAAATTTCCAATTTAAACTTCCAAAACACAGTACTTACATTAATGGCAATATACCAAAGAGGCGTATTTTCAAAGAAACATTCTACGTTTTTCGCTACGTTTCAGGATTTGTTCAATAAATGTTTTAAATTATTTTTCTATGCTCTTTTTTACTTCTATGTACCGATTTATTATGTTTCTAAGGAAATAAAAAATTGTAATAAGGATAAAATATTCTAAATAAAAAACCACAGGTAACAAAATAAATCGGAACCACATTGTATTTTATAGCCAGTGAAAACACAGGAAATATGTGTATCCACACCGTTGCGTTGAACTTTTTCTGTAACTATGATTTATGATGGAAGACACATGATCTCAGGGGAGTTTATTACTAGCAAGGTAGGAAGCTTGCCATGGTAAAGTCCTATAAAAAATCATGCCAAATAGATCGCCAAAGTGATTATTTCTTTCACCCACTCGCACAACGGGCTATTGACGACGGTCCGGGATCAGTCCCTTGATGGAAAGATCCGAGGACAACACCTCGTAATTTTGAACCACGGTCAGATGACGAAGCAACACCTGAGCTGGAACCCCACTCTCCAAACTTCCACGCCAACCCAACGTGAGGAATTTCGGCCACGACAGATTTAAGGTGCACCAGCCGCCTCTACACCATACGCTTACAAACATCCATGCCCGTACCCGGATTCGAACCAGGAACCTTCCGATCTAGAGGCTAACACTTTAACCACTATACCGGTTGGTCGGCAGTAAATATAGTGAACTCTCAATTATCCATGGATTTGAGTGTCACGGCAACAACGTACAATCTGAAAGTGGCTTAACGTTTACTCTGCGGCGCCAAGATTTTTTCAATCGTCTCGCAGAACGGCTCTTTCACCTGCATGTCCGACCCCTCTTACCTAATTACCTAACTTGAGCGATAGAGCCTTGAGGGGCATTTACAACTCACGCTTTCCTTTCAAAGTATTGTGTGGCGTATGTCACCAAAGCGACCTTCTGCCTTTCACCCAAAGCGTTCACACCTCACGGTCGACAAGATAGGGTACAAAACAAAAGGAGGGATCCTCTAGAAGGTCAGTCGCTGGCAGCTCGTAAATGGTGATCGATGCCAGCGGTCACTTAAAAGGGGGATAACATTCACCGTACACAGAAATATGCTGCTTGTGTAAACGAAATTGTAATAGCAACAGTTGTCTACCTGCCGCAGCGTAAAGGAAGGAGACAAATCAATACGAAAATGTTTTCGAACAATTTTTATTTACATAATTTATATAATCCGTCAGTATTTCAATCTATCTACCGCGACCTGACAACTACCAGGAGAATAAAAACTTATTGGGTGCAAAAGTGAGTAAATGTTATTTGTTTCGTAAATCAATCAAAATTATTCTTTTATTCGCAAATTATCAACACCAAAATATATATTTTTAGTTATTATATAAAAAGAAAAGCAATACTACTCAAAATCCCTAATAAATGCCGAGAACATTTGATTCATCATCTAACCGACATTGTTCTCAACTTCAGCCGCAAAACGCTGCAAAATTTTAAATAATCCCTAAAACGGGACCTCATCCGATTCAATTCTTAACCTCCCACCTCCTCGACAGAGTGGCGTAATTTCCGAAACTCCGGGGAAAGTTTAATTCACGGTCGAAATGGCCGGCGTCTCAAATTTGTTTTCTAATTATCTCGAGTTTAGTTGGGAATTTCATTACCGTAATGGACAATATTAATTACCTGCCGCTGATCAAAAGCAAATTATTTGCGCAAAATGCGAGTCCGCCTCTTTATGCCTCAAATGCAGATTTGGAATCTAAAATCTAATGAGTGTATTTACCGTCTTCAATCAGTGCAATGAGCGTGAACTGCCTGGCATAAATTATGCAAAACAGGAGCATCAGGAGCTTCTGTAGGTCAACCATACTCTGCTGGGAATCGAGTCAGGTGTAAAAGAATGGACTCGCGGAGTATTTTTATTTTCCACCCAAGTTGACTTGTCACTTTTTACTTACCAATTTATTTCTAAAATATCTTGAGAATAAACAGAAACTTCGTAAAGGTGCATGTCTACTGATTATTGACCACATTGTCCTTTGAAACAACTGTAGAAAGATTTGCCATTTTCTCTCAGAAATGTTGACCGTCTCTATTTTAGATTGTTACCCACTGAGTGTCATAAGATTTCTGAGTAGTATGTATGGTGTTTCTTTAACCTCTCTTCTCGCCGTAATGACTGAATAACCATATCCATTGGATGGAATAATCGTAGGAAATATTCTATTCGTCATTGAGATTAAAGCTGCTTAGAAGTCAGGCAGGGAAGATTGCAGAAGGGATGTACTCGTTTGAACCTCTCGTGGGGGGGGGGATAAACTACAGAAATACGAACTATCTCTTTTGAATCCTAAGACTACAGAAATAAGTACCCTCTATTTTGGATCAATAGACTACAGAAATATGGACCATCTGTTTTGGATCAATAGACTACAGAAATAAGGACCCTCTATTTTGGAACAATAGACTACAGAAATAAGGACCATCTATTTTTAAACTAAACATTACAGAAATACGAACTATTTCTTATGGATCCAACTACTACAGAAATAAAGAACATGTATTATGGAACCGTAGACTTCAGAATTACGGACCACCTCTTTTGAATCATAAAATTACAAAAATACAAACCATCTCTATTGAAGCAACAGACTACAGAAATAAGGACTCCTCTATTTTTAAAATAAACATTACAGAAATAAGGACTGCCTATTTTTAAAATAAACATTACAGAAATATGAGCAACTATCTCTTTTAGATTCAACGTCTACCTAAACAAGGAACATGTATTATGGAACAGTAGACTACAGCAATACGGACCAACTATTTTGGATAATAAGATTATAAAAAAAAGAACCATCTATCTTGGATCAATAGACTACAGAAACACGGACCATCTATTCTCTAACTAGACTACAGAAATGGGAACTACCTCTTTTGGATCCTAAGACTCCAGAAATACGAAACATGTTTTATAGAACCTTATAGATTACAGAAATACACAAAAGTACAGACCATCTATTTTGGATGAATACACTATATGAATAGACTACAGAAATATGGTTCATCAAATTTTAAACTATAAGACTACAGAAAGACGGACCGTCTATTTTTAAATTAAAGGCTACCAAAATAACGGACTATTTCTTTTGGGTCATAAAATCAGAGATATTAGGATGTTGAGCTTTGTTTATCTATGCCCCAAGAAATACGGAAACCTGTCCAGGTCATTAGTTAGACCAAATATGACCATTGCGTATAAAACCCACCCACCAAAAAATAACAGTAATCTTACGTTTCTTCTGAGTCAATGTGACTTTTCTTGTATTTAATATGTATATATCAGTAAAGCTGAATTCAAATAAGAAACGAGGCACAAAGCGATTTGCAGAGACTAATCAAGTTGAAATTATTTCAACTTGAAGAGGAACCATCAATTGATTTGCGCGAATCGCTTTGTGCCTAGCGCTTCCTATTTGTACTCAGCTCGACTTTCATAAGGTAAGAGTTCACAACTTTACGACGATTTTAACCCTTAACTGCTGTGTCACAAACTATCACGTAACTAGTGTGGATGGGTCTCTCAGACCTCGCTCACTAAAGTGCGTAGAAAGTTGATTAATATAATATTTTAATGAAAGATTTTTAAGATCATTATTATTTATACGTTTTAAATTTAGATAATTCAATTCTTAACATGAAATACATTTTATATTACTATATAAGTTAAGTAGATTATATGTCTCTTCAGCCTCAGCTTACGGACCTATTTTTGTAGGACGTTTCAACATGAGTAACTGTAAAACTATATTGTGTTTTGGTGTTCAAACGTCGTGTTTTGGGTTTTTTTACCGTAAAAATATTCTTGTGAAGACTCACTTGAAATGTCTTCATCTTCATCTGATTAAATTTCCGAAACCGTTTCGTGTTCGCTTTCAATAATATAATCCGAAATTGTACTGTTCGAGTACTCTATTTCCGACCAATTATCAACAATATCCTGAATTTCTTTTTGTGTAAGATACACAGGACATTTTTACTAAAGTTTGTTGTCATTTTAGGCTTTCGGCTGAAATTCCCTACTCCAGCTTGGACGATTTCATTCAACAAGAATGGTAACGCAAATGCTGTGAAGGGGTCTAAGAGACCACGCGGGAAATGCAAATAGTGTAAAAAACAAAATAGTTGGGGCAGCCAAACCAGTCTTGGAATGTGGCTTCTGTTAGACGTAGTAGGAAGGTACTGAATAGGACATGGACCAATGTTCACTTTCAGGGGTGGAAACGACCTGTCAAATATTATTCTGGGTCTGTGAGACCCATTACAGCATTTAAAGGTTAAAGATGTATGAACAAAACACAAAACTCAACCATAATATCTATTTTTTTTTTCATGCTTCAAAATATGTTCAAAACATCTATTGTATATTTTTTTTAATCAAAATATTTCAAAAATGTAAACATACTTGTAGCTTTGAAATAATATCAAGATATTGTAAATATCCAGAATACATTTTAGTTACAAGAGTTTGTTGCCATGGGTGCTGTCGACATAAGTACAGACATGTTTCTAAAATTTAAACTCTGTTTCTGAACAACTGTTTTTGCAATATGATGCTTTGTTCAAACTAGGATAACTCAACTATGAATCGATTGATTATAATTATTTTTTTGCATCAATATAATTTATGTTATACGGTGGATATTTTAACCCTCAATCAGATCTATCAGTAAAGAAATGAGCATTTAGTGGATTTTTAAATGTTAAAATTCCTGAAAAAAGTCTTGATTTTTTATGCTTTCAAGATGAAACGAATTGCAAAAAAAAACTAATTCCTCTAGCAACTTGAAAAAGGATCAAAACATGAATAATGGACAACTTCTAATAGGACTTGTCTTTCTGATAAAATTAGAATTTGAGACATATCACTGTTCAAAAAATCTTGCTAGCTATCTGATTATGTCTAAATTATAGTTAATAGTTACATTAATCTGATTTTTCCACATTGAAGTGATTTTGAATGTAAATCATTGACGTGGAAAATTTTGTGATTAAAAAACCGTTTATCTTAATGTCAAAATTAAAAAAATCTTCTAGTGTATGCATGCACCGAACAGATCCTTCATATCAAGCACACAAGTCGAAATATACGCATGTGTACTCAAAGTAGTAAAAAGATGCTAGTCGTATACAAAAGAGGTTTAACCCCTTGAAGATCATGCATGCATAATTCCACCATACAACCTGCAGATGACTACTAACCAATTTCTTAATTTGACCCAGTCGAGTCAGATTGAATTCTTCTATGGATTCTTTCAACTAACAGTGGATTGATGAAAATGTTCGTCCCGTTTTAGTCGCTAGATAGCATTGCATCGCTAAACGTATGTGTTAACATCGTAAAACTTCACACTTGCAAAGTTTTACGATGTTGTTCTTTGAAAGAAGGAATTGCAGCGATTTCTTGGAAAAACATTACGTTACTGGGTTGTGTTTTTTAAATTTTGTTAAGCAAACAAAATGGTATATAGCAAATAAAGAGCATTTTTGACCTATGATGTTTAATTATTTCCGGAAAGGCGAGAATGAATCGTGGACGCAAGATATGTGTCGCGTAGGGTGAGGGTGCCATTAACGATTCACCATACCGTAAGTGGTTCAGAAGTTTTGTCAACTTGAACAGTTCCTTTGGCACAAACCTCAGAACTTATACGAACGCGGGTTGATGCAGCTACCTGAGATATGTAGAAAGGACATCAAACAGAACAGCATATCCAATACCGATTAAATGAAAGTTTTAGTAAGTAAAATAATTTTTCTCAATTTTTGTCAGGGAGTAACTTTTACATGAAACAAAATAGATGCGGCTATGTCATGTTTGTTGTAAGGGGAAAGTTTGGTTGGCTGGTTTTGAGTTTTATGGCACAAGTCATATTTGACAGAGGTACTACAAACATAAAGCAATGACAAGATAAGGCAAAATAAAAATGCATAAGGGTAGGCTATGGATGTAGAAGATCGGGTACCCGGGGTTGTGAAGCCCGTACGCACGAACACACACCTAAAGAGGGGGAAAACAAAAGAACACTACTTGGAAATATCAGAGGGTTAAGAATTTACCTGTTATTCAAACCCATCCAAAAGCTATTTTCCACGCTTCCAATTTCAATGTTTATCCTCTAAAAACATGAAAACTGTCCACTTTATGACCACTCCGGCTCCAATGCTAAGGGTAAATTCCACTACAAAAAAAAACCAACCTCCTTTTCTCGGGAAAACAATAGCCGGGCCATCTGATTGGCTATTCCGTCCACATAACCGCAACCCAATCCATCCAAACAAGGAGGAATCTCTTCCCCGTCGTGTGGACAATCCACAAACAACCCACATAGATCAAAGCAAAAACACGCGTTCGGAGTCAGCAGCGGCGTTTTTATGGAACCCACACACGACCCGCTTGCCAGTTGTCATAAGATTTGAACCTGATCCCATCAGAGAGCCTGTTATTTTCCCGATTTTCCTTTTTTCTCCCGACTTCCCATGCCTAGGTGCGAGGTACTTAACGAACGAAAAATCATATTTCCTTCTCCTTTTTTGTAGGTGCATATAACGTTTTTTTTTTCTCCCCTCGCCTTGCATTTGCATTTTATTTCCAGTGATAAATTTGCCTCTGATTTATAGTTGCTTTTCAACGGAGCGCCGTATTTTGTATTGGTGTAATGTTTTCTCCTTCTCCTGTCCTTAAACTAGCGTTATTTTTATTTAAAGTGTGGATTTCGATGGTACTTTTTTTGCCTACTTTTTTTGTTTCTTTCCCCTTTCTGAAGCACGATCCGAGAGAAGAATAAGTGTTTTTACGTAATAGTATCGTGTTTTTTTTTATATTGTTATTATTTCGTCCTCGACATTTTTTTCTCGGTGTGACTTTGCTTATTTTTTTATTTTCCCTTTTGTGTTTTTTGCGAGACTCGTAATCGCTTCTGCTGCGATTTTTCCTCAGTTAGCGCTAGCTGTTTCTTCGCTTCTTCTCTAGTGAAAAGGTACTAGTGTCATTTTTCATGTGGGATTTTTTGTAGCAATTAGGTACGCTATCGATGTGTGTTTTCTTGCTAATAGCGGGAAGGTGCTTCTTTTTTAATTTTAAAATACCACTATGAGTAATAACCCAGCTATCTTAAATTTTGCAACTGAAGCAGTGATTACTCCCGTGATAGAATGAGAATATTTGCAACTTTTGGGGTTATTTCCAATTAGCGCTATTCCTACTTATAATCAATATCCAATACAATTATGGCCATTAATAACCCCATAGATGAAAGCCGATTCCAAAAAAAAATTATATTATTATCAAGTGGATTTGGATTAGGGTATCCAAATACGCTAAAAATGTCGTTTTTGACCAAAAGTTCCAAAAGAGGTTTATGATTTTATTTGATAAAGTATTTATTGACTTTCCAAAATAAATTTAATGTTTTCTCTAAGTTCATTGGTTACAGAGTTATTAAGATTTTAATCAATGCGTGAAAACCAGATGTAGGTATAGAAAACACCGGAAGTGGCCGTTGAAAGTCCTATAATCTGTCAAGATTTAAATTTAAAATTTACTTTTTTTGAAAACATAATTTTAGAAAGTTTTCACTAATATTAAAAAGGTTTCTCTTTTGGAAATATTGTGGACATTTAAATTTAAAATTAAATGGTAGTGGTAAATTTAAAATTTACTTTTTTTGAAAACATAATTTTAGAAAGTTTTCACTAATATTAAAAAGGTTTCTCTTTTGGAAATATTGTGGACATTTTTAAAGAGAAGTGAAGAGCAAAATTGTTTACACAAACAGCAAAAACCAGAGAGAGCAAACGATGCACTCAAACTATTTTTTACTCTAGATTACTATGTATGCATCATTTCCTCAGTTCAAATGTTACAACACAAAACGTTATTGATGGATTCTCTTTAATTTTTGAGAACTTGATAATGTAGTTTAGGAAATTAACTAGAATAATTTTGCTGGGTTGAAAAGTTTTTAAATTATGATTTTTTTTAAGAAATAGGACTGTAAAAGTATCAAAATTTTTATATTCATTTTTCGTTCGCTTGTAAGAGTTTTGTTTATTTAAATATTATTTTGATTCTAGTTCATTCCCTAGAAAAATGGATGTAGTTTATTTTCGTAGCATCCTTTTTCAAATAGGTTGAATAGATTTTCATGTAGCACATTTAAAGTTTTTGACAAATTTATTACATAATTATTATTTTTACAGACGTTTGGAGAACTCTAAACTTTTGCACTAGTACTGTATGCATAGACACGACAACAACTACAAAATTATTAATATTTATTTCAAATATTTATAGTCCAATTTTATTGTTTAATAGAACTAAACATAAAAATATCATTAAAATGTATCCCCCCCATACCACTTTAAAAAAAAGAGCTTAAACGTGTTCGGATATCTTAAACCTTTCTAAAATTTTGAAAGCGTGAAATATACACGTGTTTTCAAAAGGAACTCTATATCCTTGATAAACTAACTATAATTTTTTTTGTTCGGTTTTCCACTTTACGGTCAAATTTTTTTTAGACGGGGGCTAAATAGAGCGGTATCTACATCTTCAAGGGTATTTGAACCACTAAGGAAAAGTGGTCTAATATGAGATTTTTGTTTTTATTGCGTTGGTGATTGTCTAATGAAACATTTAGAAAACATCTTTTGATTTTCAACTCTATCACTAAAACTGTATCGAAAGGTTAATGTTTTTTTTTTTGAAAAAAAAATTGCAAATATACACAAAAAAATTCTATAAAATTTCGAATCGGCTGTTTTGGGAAGAGGTTGCCCAATATCAGACACCAAGCTTTCTTAATAGGATAATGTACATTCACGATGACAAAAATAATTGTTCAGAATAAAATTTATTTATTTCCGTAAAAACTTTTCAACTAACTAAAAAACTTATCTGAAAAGTCTAAAGACCAGTCAAAAAGAAGTCTTCCAAAGTCTCAAAAGTGATGTACCACTAGAGGTTATTACTGAAGTTTGGGTTGTCTTACAATGTGGAAGGTTATGTTTACAATGACTCTACAGTCTCCGTAGCTAATAGTTCATGACATTTGCAGTAGTTGACGACACGGTACGACTGTAAAGACACATGAGTCTCTACTACTGTAAAAAGGAAATGTTTATGTGGGAGGGGGTGGCTGTTGTTATGAATCTATGGCATTTACAATAGTGAGATTTGGCGCACAACAGTTCGAATTTTTTGTAATTTTTGTGCAAATCCCGAATTTAAAAATTTAATTTAGAACATTTTAAAATGAATTTAATGAAACATTTAATTATTAATGTTTTCTTTCGAATGGCAACAGCATAAAAGATCGCAGATTCTAAATTTATTTTTTCCGGATCCCTTTGATTTTGCACAGAAACGATTTGTCAGCAGACGAAAATAACAAATAAAGTTTTACTTGAGAGTGTTCTTTTTCTATCTCCTACATCGTTAAAGACAAAGTAAAAATTTCAACGGATTTGAAATCTGCGGAAACTTTTACTTTACATCGATACCTTCTGATATAATTTTCTTTAAATAAATAATTTTTATATTTTTTTCCAATACGAACGCCGGTGCGCAGAATGACCTTCGTTTGATTTGAGGTTTGTCTATGCGAGGTGTCTTGTCAGTTGAAGAAAACTAACCCCACTTTGATTTTTTTAACAATTCTTGGAGGTTTGCGACACCGAGTTTGCGAGTTTCCAACGAAAGACCGTCGTGTAGGACGGAGTCTGATGCACGTTAAATCTGTCGTGGCCTCAAATTGCATCACTCTTGCGTGGTGTGGAAGTTTGAACAGTGGGTTGCCAGATCGGCTGTGACCTATGATTCAAAATAAATAAAATAATAATAAAAAATCCAAAAAATAAAAAGCAATATTCTTTCTAAAAGGTAAACTCCGTTTTAAGATGTCTTTAAACTCGGTTTTTAACAAATGAGAATTTTTCTGACAGTATAATAAAAATAAATATTTACAAAGTAGTTAAAATTGAAAACAAATCATTGGACAATTATTGCCATAAAAGAATATTGTCTTTGACCAACAACTATCTTATAAACTTAATTACTCTCCTTCGGTTTCTTCGTGTATCAAACAAAAATCTCCGAAGCGGAAAACCAACAACAGCACTCCTCTTATTGATAAACTCCGTTTTAAGAGGTCCTTAAAATAACTTCCTAACGATGAGGAAAAGTCTTTAGAATTCAAATATTTCACATTGCTATTGGGCAAATATGGAAATTAAATCAATGGTAATAATTTTAAACAATGAGTTATAGAATATAGTTTCAATATGTAAATTTGTTTTCGAGTACAGCAATAACTCTTTGTTGGAAGCTGGAACATTTCAGAGAGGTGAAAAGGTTTTTGCTCCATTGGATTTAAATCCTACTGGAGAAATATTTTAAGACGGAAGGCATCAATTGTTGTCTTCGAAAAAAATAGTTTTATCTAAAAATATTCTGTCCAATTCAGAATGGAAGCTAAAAGGATCAAATGGATTCGTTTTTCTGATATTTATTGCATTCTCTTGGATTAGCCATTTATTTTGAAATGCAGTTCTTCGGCTTTTTCGGAATATTGCTTAGAATTTATGATTCAACTGCTCTTTAACCATCCTTAGATTTTATGTAAAAAACAAGATTCGAAGTTGCTGAAGAATAGCCATTTTCCATAGATTTTTACTACAATAAAGAAGTCAAATTGAGGAAATCACAGTAAATAATTAAATTTTAAAATATGTAAAACGTTAAAGAAATTTGAAATGGAAAAATAAATGTTGAAAACAAGTCTGGAAGCGAAATTAATTATAGAAAGAGGCTGTTATTACATTTTAATCTATGATTTCATGTAATCACTTGTGTTAAATCATATTTATAAGTTTGAAAATAAACAATACATGTCTACCATAACTAAAGGAAGTGCAAGTCTGTCTGTCTGTTTTCTGTGATCAAAGTCCTGACGAATCTATGGCACTTACAACAATGAGACTTGTTACACAGATAATCCCAATTTTTGTCATTATTTTGTCCCATCGAATTTTAAAATTAAATCTAGAACATTTTTAAATGAATTTAATGAAATGTAATTATTTTTTCTTTCCGTGGAGAATGGCAACCATAAAGATATGACAGATTCTAAATTTATTTTTTCCGTGTTTCCATTTCATTTTTCCAAAAATACGACTTTTCAGCGGACGAAAAAAAATTTTTTTTTTTGACTGGAGTTATTTAGTTCCTTTTTCTATCTTCTAGACCATTAAAGATAGAGTAAAAATTTCAACGGATTAGAAATCTGTGAAAATTTTCACATTAGATCGATACCTAAAAATACGATTTTCTTAAAAAAAAATAATTTTTAAATTGAATATATCTTCTATATTTTCGCAGGACATTGTGACGGTACGTCAACTTTCACGTTCCAAAAAAAAACAGATTCCACTTCCCGCACTCTTACGATTTCAGCGAAGGATAGCATGACAAATAAAAAACATTTTGATTGGCATTGTTTAGTTCTTTTTTGTAAAAGCGGGATCGTTAAAGACAGATTGAAAATCTCAACGGTTTTGAAATCTGCTTTCCAACGGAAGGTATCTATCTGGTGTAAAAAAAGATTTTACACCAGATAGATACCTTATACATTTGATTTTGTTTAAATAAATCATTTTACAGTTAAATATTTATATTTTACCAAGAGATTGTGACGTCTTACCGATTGGATCTCTTCTTAATTCGAAATTGGCCGTATTTGACAGTGAGCTTTGCCCGTGGTGATGGTTTGCCTGGCAACTCCGTTATGTCTGTTTTGACCTTTTTAGAATTGTCACGGGCAACCACGCTGTGGCTAGTATAATATAAAACTACCTAATAAAACTAAAGGAATTCGTTCTTAAACACTAAAACAGTTTGTACTGGACTGCTTGATTTTTTTTTTATAATTAGGGCTATTTTTAATCCATATTTAATGCTTCCACTTAAAAATATTTTGAACCGATGTGAAAACATATCTTCTATTGCAAGTGCGAATTTAAAGTTCGTTTTCCAAGTTACACTATTCAATACAGTTTAAACAACCGAAAAAAATGTTATATTAAAATGAGTAATTGCGTTTAATTAGTTAAATTTAAATACCTATCCGCTATCTTAAACAGTAGAAATATAAGGTTTAATATCAAATAATATATTCTTAAGCAATTTGAATTTAGGAAACAAATGCAATGCGTTGAATCGTACATGTATTTGAAAAATGAGGGAAATAAAAATAATGGAACCATTTTGAAAACTAAATTTATTTATGTTTATTTTAAGTTTTATAATTAATTATAAAATTATAAAAATTCACAAAAATATTTGCACTTAAAACAGGCATAAAAAGCAATAAGACTTTTTATAGAATAATATTTTCACTTCCTAGCTAATTTGCTTTTGAAATTTTGTAGTTACAAAAATAAAAAAGAAATCATTAAAAGAATCTCAATATATTTATTCCTTAATTAAACAGGTATTTTCGTTATATTCTGAAGTATTTGAAACCGACCATATCTTTTTTAAGTCCTTTTTTCCCGATATTCTAGAACTGTTATTCGTAATGTATTCGCGTTTTTGATTGCTATAGTTCTTAATACTACCTGAATTAATTATGAATTGTTTCTGAACCTTATGTAACTAAAAACGAAATAGCATTTATAAATGACTTTTTGGCAATAACAATCCTAACTTCAAAATTGTGTTACTTCAATTTATTATAACACAGATAGAATTCAAGTAATATTTAAAATACATCAAATTTGAATTCTGAAATATCGCAATACACTAAAATAGTATACCGGTAAGATCATCTCTATATCAATTTTTATTTAAAGTTAATAATACCAATATTTAATTTACTGATCTTTATTTAAAATTAATAATAGCACTATTTAATTTGCTGATCTTTATTTGAAAATTATTATTACCAATATTTAATTTAATTCATTTATTCTATAATTGTATAATTGCTTTTGAAGTATAGTAATAATAACTATTTTAAAATTGAATATTTCCATTCTGAATAATTCATTTTATTATACTTACTTATAAAGTATTTCCCCGTAAAATATTTTTGAAAACAAATTTATATCATATTAATGGTAATGGTAATTTTAGTTAACGTCGTACTAGAGCAACACAACGGGCTATTGACGACGGTCCGGGATCAGTCCCTTAAGGGAAAGATCCGAGGACAACACCTCGTAATTTTGAACCACGGTCAGATGACGAAGCAACACCTGAACTGGCACCCCACTCTCCAAACTTCCACGCCAACCCAACGTGAGGACTTTCGGCCCCGACAGATTTAAGGTGCACCAGCCGCCTCTACACCATACGCTTACAAACATCCATGCCCGAACCCGGATTCGAACCAGGAACCTTCCGATCTAGAGGCTAACACCTTAACCACTATACCGGTTTATATCATATTGAAGGCTGAATCCAAAAACTCAATATTAAATAAGAGTTTTCTCTAACCACACAAAAATAAATAGTGAACTCTCTCTCTCTCTCTCTCTCTCTCTCTCTACTAATCTCAAATATTCACCTCTAGTTACAATTCATGACTAAAGACGATACATTGTATGTTAGACAATACGAAAAGACAGTACGACTTACTTCAATTGTTTCAATTGGTTAGTTGGTTTGTAGCCCTACGGTCGTGTTTATACAATGCAATGTCTTTGATTTTATGTCGCAAGGGAAACTAGTTAGGTATTTTAATTAACGTCCCACTGGAGCAACACAACGGGCTATTGGCGAGGTACGGGATCAAACCCAATAGAAAAGATCACAGGACACCACGTAATTCTGAACCACGGTCAGATGACGAGGTAACGCCTGATCTGGCACCCACTCCACACTACAAACTTCCATATCACGCCTAACTGAGGACATTTGAGGACACGACAGATTTCATGTGCACCAGCACCCTTCTACACGACGGTCTTTGGTTTCTAATCCATTATTCTTTCATCTGTTCTACCGCGGCCCCCACAAATTACGGGTATTTATCTAAAATAGTGATGGCGAACATTTTGATCTGGTTGTGTCAAAAACTACAAAAACCTAGTTTAACTGGGGTACCGTGTCACATCTAGTAATATAATAATTTTGTGATTTTTAATTCCAAAGTACTGTATACCACTAGATCTGTACACTTAACTATTTTAATTGTCTGCACCAGGCTTCTAAATTCATCCAAACATAACGTCAAAACCTTGTAATTTTAAGTTCAGTACATTGATATGAACAGAGAGATCTGTAAAAATCATCAACGTGTGGACTCACTTATAATCAGAGTGCTGATGAAAGTTTTTCAGATCCTTAACCTCAAGAAATCCCGTAATTTCTGAAAAGCACTTACAAATCGCTCAAGTACTTTTCTTCGGCTCAGCGACCTCACATTAATGAACATCAGCAATCCATTGTAGGTTGATTCAACTTCCTGAGAAAGTGTGAAAAATTCTCTCTTTTGAAAGGGATCGAGAAGTTGTTATAAGGGGTATTCAAAAAGTTTCCGTTCGAAGGCTGTACAGTCCAAATTTGGTATGCCAGTCCTGCAAAAGCGTCTTGAGCATTTAGGGAATCATCCCACCTAATCACCAGGTTGAATATACCCCTTTGGTAAAACTCTTGTTTCTGCTGCTTGAAGCAGTTCGAAACTGCATGCTACACTTCTACGTCCGACAGAAACCATCGACCTTCCAATGACTTTTTTAAGGGAGCGAAGGCGTGAAAATCGCATGGGGAGAGATCAGGACTGTAAGGCGGGTGCTCGAGTGTTTACCACTTTAGTAAGTGCAACTTCTACTTTACGACCGTTGTGGTAGGGGTCCTTCGTTATCATGAAGCAGAATCACCCCATTTCGCAGTTTTCCCGGATGTATCGCCTTAATTGCTCGTCGCATTTGCTCCAGCGTTTCGCAGTACCGTACCCCAATTATGGAGACACCTGGATCCTTGAAATCAATAAGCGATGGGCCCTGGTAATCAAAGGAGATGTTAAGCATCACTTTCCCAGCAGGTGACTGGCTCTTGAACTTCTTGGACGAGGGAACGAAGGATGACACCACTGCATGGTCGCCCGTCTTACAGTGATCTCTCCTAATGCGATTTTCACGAATTCGGTCCCTTAAAAAGTCTTTGAAAGGTCGACGGTTCCTGTCGGATGTAGAAGTGCAGCAGGCAGTTTCAGATTTATTCACACAGCAGAAACAGGAGTTTTACTAAAGGGGTATATTCAACCAGATGAAGCAGTGTGAAAGTTGCCTAAATGCTCAAGGCACATTTCCATGGCTGGCATACCAAATCTGGACTGTACAGCCTTCGAACGGAAACTTTTTGATCGCCCCTTATAATTTACTATGGTGTTGCAACTAACATTAAATTATATAATTCTGTTAATCCTGCCTTGACATACAGCTCCTTTTCTACCCCCTACCCTTACTCTATATCTCTCTCACAACGTAAACACACGAACACACCCTATAGCGCAACGAATAAGCGCAGCGTGTGTTGATTGTTCTTGAGCGAAGACAGTCCGTAAACTATGCGTGTCATCTAAAATGACTTGGAGTGTCATCTTTGACACGGATGTCGTAGGTTCGCCATCACTGATCTAAACGGTCAAATGAAACTGTTGACATCTATGCATCAACCAAATATCCAAATGCTTTGCAACAAAATCCACACCATGCGGAAATTAAAAGAGTAGTTAGATAACTCTAAAATTAACAAATAGTTTTCAATTTTTGAAATGTATTTAGTACTCAGCAATTATACTGTTACAAAGTAATGTGCATTTTTTAAATGATATTTAAATTGCGTGAATTGTCATCTGGCCGTGGTTCAAAATTACTGTTTCTTAAATGTTTACCTTCAAAATTATAACCAATACCCCGTTGTGTTGCATCCATTCATTGTGTACATACCAAACTGAAATTGCTAGAAAATGCAGCCTTCTTCGATTGCAACTAAGTTAATGTGAACCTCCATTGTGAAAATACCTTTGGAGATCCCGTTTATTCTGTATTATATGACCATTACTATATTATCTAACCATTTAAGAAGAGCTGAATAATTGAATTACCGTCGCACTGGAGCAACACAATGGATTATTGGCGATAGTCCGGTATCCGGAAGGGAAAGATTCAAGCAATTTTGAATAAGGGTCAGAGGATGAGGACAACACCTGAGCTTGCAATGTACTCTCCTAACTTCCACACCACGCCAACGTAATAGCATTTGAGGCCAAGACAAATTTAACGTGCCCCCACTTTATGACGTCTTTGGTTGGATGGATATTCGAATATAAGCCTAGCGGAGATATGAATAATATATCGATGCATTGTGTTGTTTCAAAAGTAATGTTCTGTTTTTATTATTATTAAAAATGATGCAATGTGTTCAGTTATTGCGCAATCGTACAGTGGGTATGATTTTTTTTTAAATTTGTAAAATGTTTTCAGTAGCTGTGGGTTTGATTTAACTTTCCGGAACAGCTACACTCTACGTTTATGAGCGATGGCAACGGCTTTGGCAATTTTTTTTGGCGCACTTCTAAAGTCGCCAAGGAAATAATTATTTCTTAACTCTTTTTCTGTCACAATTTTTTTTCTTTTCACAACACACTTTTTAAACACATTTCAGAACGTTTTGAAAAGTATATTTTTTAAAAACTTTCACAAAAGTAGTAAGCTTAAGCACATATCAAAACACACTTGTGAACCAGCAGAGAAACTGAGCTACCAATGTTGGGTAAGAATACCCTGAAACTTATCAAGTACACTAAATACAATGGGCATGTTCAAAAAGAAAAAGATTTACAAAAGAAAAAAAGCAAGAAATAATACAACCTGATAACGTCAGAATTCTTTCGTAAAAAAAATAATGAAAACGAAAATGGTCAACAAAAAAAAAACTCCTTTCGTGAAAACTATTATAATAAAATAAAAATTCCACAACTGTCAAAATACAAAAAAAATGGACCAATTGTATCACAGATAACGATTTAAAAGGACCAATGTAATCAAATGATATTTTAAAAACAAAATAACCAATGAGAGGAAAGAAAAAATTTCAAACAAATCAATGAAATCAAACGATTTTGACAGATTTTGGAAGAACTTTCTACAATATTCAAAATGAAAATTGTATGTTTCCGTTTGGCGAGGTTGCTATGAAAACCACAACAACCGTAATGAAAGATGGGTTGCCTTAATTTATCGTAACTCGCTACTAGGAGTGCGCTAAAAAAATCGCCAAGCCGTTGCCATCAGTCATAAACGTAGAGTGTCGCTGTACCAATTTTCCACACATGAATT
The DNA here is from genome assembly GCA_947359465.1 of Metellina segmentata. Taxonomy (NCBI): domain Eukaryota; kingdom Metazoa; phylum Arthropoda; class Arachnida; order Araneae; family Tetragnathidae; genus Metellina; species Metellina segmentata. The sequence continues at coordinate 116,851,597 of OX375878.1, read as the reverse complement.
CAAGAGTGAAAAATAAGTTATCCATGTTACCTAATATTTAACTGTATTCATCCACTGCCTTCTAAAATGGAAATTATAAATAGCCTTATTAAGAACAATTGAAACGTCTAAGCCAAGTTATGGATGCAAATGCCATTTGCACTTGCGCTTATAAAAAGCGCATGTTTTTCGTAACAACAACGCATGACCTCACATGGCGAAAGAAATGCTGCACAAATTAAGACAAATTTGAAAAATTGAGAAAATTGAAATCCACACCAACAAAATTCTTGAAAAAATGGGCAAAATTTTGAATTTGGAATGTTGATGTCCGAAGAGATCTCGACCCATTCTATAGATTAAAACTAAAGAACTCTCTCTCTCTCTCTCTCTCTCTCTCTATTAGGTTAAAATTAAAAACAATACAACAAAAAAAGGGGACAGATTGTAAATAATAATGGCAAATGAAAATTTAAATTGAGTGCGTTTGTTTTTTACGTTATATTTTTAAACTCACTCCTAAAATTGCATGCACTAAAAAACCTTTGGGGTTATCAATAGTTCAAAATAGAATATATAGCAAAAAATAAAGCAAATAAGTTTCATACAAATATATTTATAATTTATTTTCTATACTTGTAAAACGTATATTTTTTAACGAAGCCACTTTTCGAAGCCTCATTTGAAAATTAAAATAAATTCCCTCTGAGGATCAAAATATTCCAAAATTGCATTCAAATCTTGAGAGTTCAGAAGGAAATGATAATTAATATTCAACTAAGAACTTTTAATTACATGTTTAATCTGTTTTTTAGATAGAAAATTTGTTTGGTCACAAACTAATTAAGATAATTCGTTCGTGATGACTAGCAGATCGTAAAAAAGGAAATACCTTAATTGAGAGGGACTACAGTTTGTTCTTTGGAAAGCATAATGGCAAAATATGCTCTCCTTATAGTTACATTTACGCTAGCTTTGCAAACGGTTGAGACTTTCTTCGTTGGTTGTAGTTTAACTGAGAACCATATTTGGAACAACAGTTAGGTTATAGGTGTGAGGTTTACAAACTCCGCTGCCGTACAACGTACTTCTGAGCTGAAGCTTAAATTAATGACCATCATAATTTTGCTCAAATATTTTCAGGCATAATTGGGGGAAATCAAGAATCCGGCAATATCCAGGGAGATATTCATCTCGTCTGCCTTTCAAAATTGAAATTTTTTATTTAATAGATTCAATAGGGGATGTGGGGAAGTTACATAGTTAACGTTTCTCTGGAGCAACACAAAAGGCTTTTAGCGAGATATTCATCTCGAAACAATAGAACTTTTAGCGACGGCACAGGATCAATACACCTAGTAAAAGATACGAAGACAACATCACCTATTTTTGAACAATAGTCAGATAAAGAGATGACTCCTGAGTTGGCAGCCCACTCTCCAAACTTCCACACCATGCCAACGTGAAGATTCAAGGCCAGGACGGATTTAACGTTCATCAGCCCCCTTTATAAACGACGGTCTTTTTATCTATTTGAACTCACAACCCTCTACAACCCTTAGTCTACTTCACTGAGAAATAAAACCTTGCTGGCCAATGTACCAACTTGTAGAATTTTCACATTGCCATTTCCTTGTTGCGAATGAATATTTGGAACTCGACAATCGATTATTATTAGATACTATTTCTCAAATAGAAATATCTGAACCCACATTAAAATGGCATTCTTTGTACTTGAGGCAAAGGTTATCTTGGTATTGGACTTAGAGTTTTTGATAAAACAGTTTTTAAATTGCCTGTTATTGTTACTGTCCCACATTTCATATTGTTACGTCACAATGTTATGTGGCAATAGAAAGACGGTGAGAGGGCCACTTGAAGCCATATTACCGAAGATTCTGGAAACAGAATCGTTTCTGAAAAGCAACAATCGTTACAAACAGGAAGTGAGGATTTGAATTCCACAATTACTAATGTTTCTTTGGGAACTGGTATTTCTTATTGAAGATTTTAAAAAAAATAAGGGTATGTTTATTTGGATCTGTTACTGGTTTGATTCTTAATAACGTGGCTTCATAATATAAAAGAATTATTCCTTCAGTCAATTTTAATCTATGATAAGAATAAAGATGATCTTAACATGAATAATGTATTTAATAAATACCGCAATAGTGAAACATAAGTACAGACTATCTCAAAATAAATAGTCCAATACAGCATACGTATCAGGCTTATAAAAATCAACCCTCAGGACGAGACACAAAATTTAGTTACAGACAAGAAACGAAATGGTGCACATCTCCAAACGGACTACACAACGACTGCACTCTCGCTTCTGAACAGAACAGACACTAGCACTTTCAAATGGGGCACATGCGCAGAAGAGAGCAAGAATACGCGTCCTTGGATAAAACTTATAAACAGTTCCTCTTTCCGGAGAAAAAATAGAGGTCCCTCTAGAACAATACTTATAAAAGATATTCTTGTTTGCTCCAGTCATGCTGATAGGAAAACAAATTTATCAGTGTGAAACATCCATATATTTTACATTCTGTACCTAATCGCAAAGTTATGTTCATCTGTTACCCATAAGCGTTCACGTCTACTTAACTTGAATTAGGTAATAATACTTGTAACATACGCCTTAATTTTGTTTTAGAGACCTATAGGTAAAGATAGGCCTACCTTTTGGTGTGAACAATTTTCTAATATTATTTTAAGTTAAAAACATTCTAATAAATACTTAAATACCAAAATAATCGCATCAAAAATCTATTTAAGTAATGACTATTTCATGAATGGATTTTAGATTTGACTAGTTTGGTAGTGAATGAATATTTCAAGGCAATTTAAATAGAATTTCAATATTCCTATATCATTTAACACCTAAAGTTCACATTATCCTCCTTTACACTTGTTAGGCAGAAGGAAAATGTAATACCACATTGCTCTGAAATCTCGTGACGATTTTCTCACTATACGTCCTTATCATCCATCTTTAAATTATCGATCTAATTAGGGTTACATCTCTAAAAGGAAGTGTTTGCCTGTGTTTATGTGTGTGTGGACTTTCCTGTCCAATCTATGGCACTTGCAACAATGAGATTTGGCACAAAGATAATCCGAATTTTTTGTAATTTTTCTATAGCGCCCGAATTTTGAAGTGGAATTTAATTATTATTGTTTTCCTTATAATAGTAACAGCATAAAGAGATCACATATTCTAATTTTATTTTTTCCGTGTTTCCGTTTGATTTTGCGGAAGAACGATTTCAGCCGACGAAAAAAAGAAATAAAGTTTTAATTGAAGTTATACAATTCTTTTTTCTATCTCCTAGATCGTTACAAATAGAAGAAATTGATCGTTACAAAAAGAATTGAAATCGGCTGAAAATTTTACATTAGATCGATTACCTAAAAATATGATTTTCTTCAAATAAATAATTTTTAAATTGAATATCTTACATTTTTGCAAGAGATTGTGACTTCACGTTCGAGAAATCACAAACTCCATTTCCAGCGCTCAAACAATTCCAGCGAAGGAAAGTAAGGCAAATAAAAAAAATTATGACAGGCATTGTTTAGTATTTGTTGTAAAATCGGGATCGTTAAAGATAGATTGAAAATTTCAACGGTTTTGAAATCTGCGGAAAATTTTACACAAGATACGTTTACCCTTATACGTTAAAATTTTTTTTTTTAATATTTTTTTTTTAAATAATTTTTTAATTTAATATTTATATTTTTGTGACATCACGCCGATTGGATCTTTTCGCAATTCGAATTTGTCCGAATTTGACAATGACGAGGCTATCAAGGTTTTGCCCGTTGTGGCTGTTATCTAATAGACTACGAATTTCCAAATGGGAATTCGAAGCAATCACCGGGAGTAAGCGAGCAGTGGTCACACCTGACCCCACGAAAAGAATTATCATTTGCAACGCCGTGATGGACACGCATTGGCAAGCATAAAATAAGAAGTTGACAACATTAAGTAGCAATTTCTAAATGATATTCGCGATTTACATTAGTATGGCAATTTTCCCCATTGATGAATCAGCCCTTCTGTGAAGGTATTGGAAAATTTGATAACAAGATTAGGCATAACACCCCCATTTATCCTGAGGCGTTCAAACACATAATTCTACTTTGCTATCTGCGGTCTTTCTTGCATGACTTCAAACCTTTTTTGACCATACTAACAAATAGAATTTTGTGCTAGTGGTTTGTATTATCAGTATAATCTTCCGAAAGTATTATATTCTTATGAAATAGCTAATTGAGAATTTACACTTTTTTGGGGGAAATGACCAATTTAATGTTTCCAGAGGATTCTTTTCATATGAAACGAGTAATAGAACGTTTCCAAAGGATTCCTTTGACGCTTGTCCGCATTTGAACTTTGTGCCATAAAACACCAAATCCAAACCCAAAGGATTCCTTTCTAAGTAAAGAGGAAATTTCAAAAATATTATGGTATAAGAAAAGAACCAATAGAATCTTTTCAAATGAATGCATTATACAGAATGAACCAACTGAATATTTCGGAAAAATTCCACTTGCAAGACCAATAATAGACTGTGGCACAACTTGTACGCTTGTTCGCCATTCAACACCAAAATCCAAATCCAAAGTATTCCTTTTTAAGTAGAGAGGAAATTTCAAAAATATTATGATATAAGGAAGGGACCAATAGAATCTTTTCAAATGAATATATTCTACAGAATGGGCCATTTGAACAGTTCCGAAAAATTCCACTCGCAGCACCTATAAAATCGTTCCAAATAATTATACTCTAATGACAATATCAATAGAATTTTTCAAACAATTGAAACAATCTGCAGATTCTTTCGAAAAATTCGGTTTATTAGCTCATCAAATTGGTTCTGGTGCGAAAACAACACTACGCTACTCAAAAGCTCAAAAAATGTTCAGAGGGTTAAAAATCCCCAGAACAAAAAATTACCTTTAAAAAATCCCACACAACCAAATCTGCTCCCCAAACAAAACCTCTCCGTCGTCAAAACATCCCTCATTTCGACAACCTTCCAACTAACCACGAAATACCTTCCCAAAACGAAGGATCGCCAGTTAAAACATGCCTCTCCGGAACGAATTCGGAATAAATTAAACTTCGCAGGCCTCCCTCCAGAAGGCGCCTCGCTTTCTTTTTTCCGGGGGGGGGGGCTTAATGAGGAGCTTACAGGAAAAGAGACAGCGGTGGGTGAGATGACAACTGGCACGTTAATGTTGATCTATTCATCCGCCACACCTGAAGAAAATCTCATGTTTGTGTTGCCCAACATCCTCGCCCCAAGCGCGAAAACGAAGAACCTTCCCACTCCATCATCCATCACGGATGAAATCATCCATGTTGCGCTCCATTTCATCAGCCTCGGAAGAACGATACGACAAGGGGGCATGGACTTGGGTTAACCACCATTTTTGGTAACCTCGACAACCGCGGGTGTTGTTTTGAGAAATTGTTGAATTCCACAACGCCGCCATTTTTGAGACGCCCTCTTCGCACTGCGGTGTCTCGAGGTCCAAATAGGATTAGAGTGATATACACGAAATGTATCATCAACTATTAATAAGTGGGTGTTACATAAAAAGGTACGGTGTATTAGTTTATTCCTTATAGATTCTTTTGAAAGTCAAAAAGCATGTCACGCTAAATTGATCAGTTCTGTACAAACAAATGGAAACGATTGGTTAGGTTGGTCTTCTAATATATTTTTGGGCTGAGTTTTATTTTATTTATCTTTTTTTCATTGAAAATTAATCGAGCAGCTCATCGTGTATGAGAAACTAAATAGTTAATTGAGCTTCATAAAAAAACCATAAATAATAGGATGTATGTTTTTCCTGTCTGCTGCGCATTTGTCAAAAACTGAGAATTCATGAATGCTGACGGAAAGTGGTTTTTGGTTGTATATCTTCTGCGTCTATTTGTGAAATTGATTCAGCGACAGATAATACATTTCTTTTAAGTGACTGGGTTTTAAATAAATCAAGATAAGCTATGGATTTATAAGAACGTTTAGAACAGTACTCGGTACCCTAAATAAGATATGGAATAAGTTCAGAATAAATTATGGTAGTTTAAAATAATTGTAATGTTAATAAGCTTCTCAGTTTTCTTAGAAAACAATATCCCACTGAGCAATTTCCGTACACATGATTAATATTATTTAAAATATAATTGAGGCTAAATGTTTATATACATATAAGAAGTATATCGGTGGATAACGAATCACAAAGTATCTGTAACAAAGCGTTGGACAGAAAGTAATTTTATTTAACGCTACTATTTAATTAACAAAACTTGCCTGAGATATACGTGAATCAGACAGGACATTTTTGGTTGGTAGATTAATTAACGTCGCACTGGTGCAACAGCGGTCTGGCGTTGCTCCTGGTAAATGCCGAAGGGTAAAGAACTGAGGACAAGACCTCATCATTTTGAACCACTGTCAACTGACGAGGTCAACACCTGAGCTGGCACTACACTCTCCAAACTTAAACACCACGCCAAAGTGAGGAAATTTGAAAAAAATAAATATAACGTGCAGCAGCTCCCGTGCCACGACGGTCATGGGTTGGACCTAGTTTCGAACACGCAACTTTCCGGTAATAAATTTTACTAGGGGGCCCGCCCCCTGCTCGCTAACGCTCGCCAACCCCCGGAGGATTGCTTCGCAATTCTCATTGGTTCGCTGCGCGAACCTATGCTCGCTTCGCTCGCATCAATGAAGACACGTGTCCTAGCAGAAGGGATTGATTACAAAATATATTCCAAAAAAATATTTTTCAAATCTAAATTTGTTGTATTACATAAAAGATATATACAGTACCTCTGAAATCAGAATTTAAATGAAAACTTTGAACAAATTTTTACTCGTAATGTGAGCGCTGCTTTGGAAATTGAATACCCAGCATGTTGTTTGTGTGTACATTTCCCCAGTACTCGAGCCACCCATACACTTTTTGACTGAGTTTGTTGTCGAAAGTTGTAGTGCACGCGTCTTGTTGTACTATAATTGTTAGCCTTGAAAAGGACCGTTTTTTAAATAGCCCTGAAAAGATCCTCCGCTTTTTTAGATTTCTATTACAAACCGCAACAGCTCGTCTAAAATTCATTTTTTTTTCAATAAAATTTCATCCGATAACGCTATAGATTCAAATGACTCGCGAGGCTCCTAGTAAACAAACAATCGCACAATGTTGCCAAAACGCGGTAACAAATAACGTCTTTTTTGCGTGCCACGTAAGAGAAATATATATATAGATGACTAATGCACACTACCATAAGTGTCAACTGACATTAGTTAAAGGGCATCACGATTTTTGAAAATATTTCAGGAGTGAAGTCGTATCACTTTATTATATGAAGGCATAATGCACATTACAAAAATTTAGTGTTTTATGAAATGATGGATCACTATTCTTCCACTAAAGAACACTCAGCTATTAAGGCCCGGTGCACACATCCGGTTTTTCAACGTGCGACTCCGCAGCCGCAACACAAGTGCGGTCTGAGATACATTAGATCCAATGGAGCAGTGTACACAAGCCTCCAGCGCCGCTGGGGCGACGCACGTCCAACTTGCGTGCAATTTGTACCGCAGTTCCCCACGGCGCCGAAAGGTCGCCGCACACGATTCTCCGTTCTGAAGTACATTGTTTTCATAAACAAATGGAATATAAATAATAATTAATAAATGGTTATATCCAGTAACGTCTATTTTGTTTCAGAATATACTTTCTTTGCACCGAGTAAGCGAAAGAAACACGTTTCCTTCGATAGAATATCTATCGCAAATGGCGCGAAATGAGTTCTTGCGTCATTTCACGGTTATATGTGCATAGCTGGGCTTCGGTGCCACAGTGGCGCCGCACGTTGAAAAACCAGATGTGTGCACCCGGCCTAAGATATGAAGTGATAGAATTGTTTACCTTAGCAGAATTAGCTCTAAAAATGGTTCATCCATCAAGATCTGACCAATTTTGGTAATGTTTTTGGTACAACTCGTCGGGATACTGTAGATATTTTTGATAATGGCAGGCAGGATTAGTACCTTGTTACTTGTGGTACATCTTTTGGTTTAAATTTGAAATGTAAGACATCTTGCGCATTACGGATATTTTTTCGGAGAATATACATGGGTTGACTCTAAAAGATACGATTACGTTGTTATTGTAAATAAGTGTCTTGTAGATTGAATGTATGTAAATCCGCATAAAATAGTGAACTAATATTTCTATATTGTCTAGTATAATGTATTGTATATTAACACTGTTTTAAGCAGGTGTCGCCAAACATCTTTAGCCGTGGACCCAATCAAAAGTTTCTAGACTAATTAACGCCCCCCCCCCTCTATTTTACCATTACATATTTATAATAGGATACGAAAAAAGACGCTTATGTGAGTGTTTAGATTCCTTATTTTATAGTTAAAGTGTTTACTGTGTGTAAAACATTGTTTATATTATTCTACTAGCAAAATACCCGACCTTACTCAGTTTGAATTGGTTTACTCTAAGTTGAAGAGATAAACAAAATACATAATGACTTATGTTTTTTGTAGAATAAAAATTTACTAGGGGGCCTGCCCCATGCTCGCTAACGCTCGCCAACCCCCGGAGGATTGCTTCGCAATCCTCATTGGTTCGCTGCGCGAACCTATGGTCGCTTCGCTCGCCTCAATGAAGACATGTGTCCTAGTAGAAGGGATTGTTTACAAAATATGTTACCAAAAAGTGTTTTTCAAATCTAAATTTGCTGTATTACAGAAAAAATATATACAGTATCTCTAAAATCAGAATTCAAATGAAAACTTTGTGCACATTTTGACTCGAAATGTGAGCGTTGCTTTGGAAATTGAATACCCAGCATGTTGTTTGTGTGTACATTTTCCCAGCACTCAAACGACCCACACTTTTTCATTGAGTTTGTTGCAGAAAGTTGTAGTGCAAGCGTCTTGTTGAACTATAATTGTTGGCCCTGAAAAGGACCGTTTTTTAAATGGCCCTGAAAAGATCCTTCGCCTTCTTTGATTTCTATTATAAACTAACTGCAACAGCTCATTAAAATTTCCTTTTTTTTTCAATAAAATTTCATCCGATAACGCTATAAATTCAATCGATGCGCGAGACTTCGCGATAAACAAACAATTGTACAGTGTTGCCAAAACGCGATTACATATAACGTCTTTTTTGCGTGCCACGTAAGAGAATTATATATATAGATTTGAATACCTTTCGCCATCTTTATAATTTCTACAACTTACTTTGGACACAAATCCTACACATGCATATCCATTCATGTAATACGTATCACATACATCGCACCCTTGCTGTATGACAAAGCTACAAAATGACGAAATGTGACACTAAGGTTAATACTACAAAAGACGATTTTGAAGGAGATTTGGAATTCCTTTTCTTAAGTTCTTTTCATGTTCACAACTATATTAATAAAAAGGACGATTTACGGCGAGTGATCTCTCACGCATAGTATACAAAACAATATTTTTTACTTGTGGCACTCTTACATCAGGCATGCGACATTGTCAAATTTCGTCATCTGTCATTTTTAGCAATTTTTTAATGTTTGAAATGTTCTAGTTCGGATTTTTTAAACATTAGAATTATTTCAATTACGGCTATATTCTTTCAATAACGGCATTATTCTTTCAATAACGGCATTATTCTTTAAATAACGGCATTATTCTTTCAATAACGGCATTATTCTTTAAATAACGGCATTATTCTTTCAATAACGGCATTATTCTTTCAATAACGACATTATTCTTTCAATAATGGCGTAACTACACTTAAAATTTACAAATAATTTATTCTGACTTACCTGTCATTTTTAAGTCGAATACTTTGTGGTGGTATTGCGTGTGATGAGAGGAAAACACATTTATTAAAATAATAAATATTTGAAACAGAAAACAGCAAAATAAAACAACATAAAAGATGTCGTAAAAAATTGTTCTAAAGATATTAATTTGTGGTTCATTTTTATCTCTTGATCTCGCACAGTCGCCACAACTTACAATTAAAAGTGCACAAAATTTAGAAATGTGAAATGAATTCAGAGCGAAAGAAACAGAAAATATCACTGCTCGCGCGATCTTGTTCATTCCCGTTCATTGAAAAATATCGTCTGTCCCAAATATTCGGAAATCGTTTTCATTGCGCAAAGAACAAAAATAAAACTCGAAATAAATGAAATATCAGAGCTGAAATTCCATAAAAAAAAGTAATTTTTGAAGAATAATTACTTTTTCAGCAGTACTGATAAAGCAATCAAAGTAATCGTAATCTATATAAATAAGAATGGAGTATTTGTTTGTACATTGAATATTCAATATGCATTCCAATTTTTCCATAACTACCAAATTATGGTTGATTTAAGCATACTCACTCAGGTGTTTTAACATGAAACTCAACTAAATATCACAATAAAGAAATGTTTAATATTGCATACACTAAACTAATAGATAATGTGTAAAATAAAACACATTGTAATCAAATATCTGTAAAAACATTAACGTGATACATGCACAAATACACAAACACAAAATCGAACATAGAACAGAAAGACGGACAGACAGACTTTTACAACCAATTCTTCTCACTAAATGAAGATAAGTTCTCACTGTATACAAATTTTCATGAAAATATATTAAACCGTGTGGACGTGTATAGGGCACATACATACATACAGACAGACAGACACCAAACGCAAAAGAGGCGGATTTGGCATCAGAAGGGGCCAAAACGGATAGAAAACTTGAAATGTGTCGAAAATATTGAATGTACACACAAGCACTTCATTCTTATTTATATAGATAGGCTAAAAGTCAAAGGGCTACGTTTATGTTTTTGACGTCCTTCTTAACATTATGTATTGGATAAGAAGGATAAGTAATATATACAATACATAATTTAATTTAGATAACAAAACAAAAAAATAATATTGTGAACCAATCCCCTGCTTCTCATTCTTGAAAAGTATAGTTCGCAAAGTGAACTAAATATGATTGCATAGCAATCATCGGGGGTTGACGAGCGATACCGAGCAGGAGCCGGATCCCCCTAGTGTATGAAAGTAAGTCTTTTATTTACTCGTTTATAATTTACAATACATTGCCAATGTACAGGGTGTGCTTTGTGACTCTTGAGGTTAGCAATGTTGAGTTTAAAATTATTAAATTTCAGCCTTAATCCTATATTCACACTTAATTGCGTCGTCATTCAGAATCGAGGTAATCCAAACTAACCGAATTAAAGAACAATAATACAATACCGTACACGTGCAATGATTGCATACTTTTCTAACGGGCTCTGGGCACGAAGCAACCCCTTATAATGTTATACTGACTACTGAAGGTCGATATCGACCAATTTGGCCACAACTGGTTTGAAGTTTCATTCTGATACACAGCAAACTTTAGGGGAAACAGTACATCTAAATTAGGCCTTTAAGGTGAATTTAAGTGTCGTTACTTTTGATGAATAATATTTCGGCTAAAATAATTTTTGCACAGTTGCTTCTGATGAAATTTCCTGACAGTCGCACATTTCACGATTTATATGATTTTACGTTTCGATATGATTCCTTAAGAAACCATTGTCTAAGGCTGCAGAACATTGGCCTCAACCTACATCCCCTTTATCTTTCTTTACATACCATCGGGAGACTTACATACTCGTCTATAAGGACTAAGACTTTCAATCTATAAAGATATGTACACAGGAAAGAACTTTAATTTTTTATCTAGGAACAAAGCTCATTGTACTATAGGTTCCTTTCCTAGAGCTGTAGGAGTAATTTGTTTCGTCTTCTAACCGGACATGACTAACTAACTACAAGGACACTTACACCGTACTGGAGTAGCGAGATTGTCCACTTTGTGAACTTGACGAAATGACGGAGTGTCCTATAGTTTCTGACAGTAGACTTCTGAATAGAAGTGATAGTGTTTTAAGCCATATTTAATCGTTTTAAAACTCTACTGGACTGCTCGTTTTGATGATTGAATGGCGCGTAGGATTAAAAAAAGTTGCAATAAGGTAGGTAGGTAAGAATGTATTTAATTAATGCTGCATTGGAGCAACACACGGGCTATTGGCGATGGTCCGCGATCAATTCATTAAGAGAAATATCCAAAGACAACACCAAGTGAAGTATGAGGTAGTGAATTGAACCACGATGAGATGAGGGGGACAAACATAAGCTGGCACACTACTCTCCAAGTTTTCATGCCACGACAGAATTAAGGTGCACCATCCCTTACAAGATATATCTTCAAGTACAAGATGTACAAGATATATCTTCAAGTACAAGATATATCTTCAAGTACAAGATGTACAAGCTATATTTCTTCCAAACTACTTGGAGTGTTAATAGAAACATTTCATTAAAGATGTTTAACATTACAAAGATAGTCACACCATTTTAAATCTAGAATGCGTTTTAATGTACCATGCAAATCATAATTATTTTTTTGGAGTAAAGTTGAACAGACGAATATGCAATTTATTAAAAAAGATATTTTATACAGTTTTCATAATTTTCGAACAAAATTAAGTTTTATAATTCCTTGTCACACTTCACAGTGGAAGACAGAATTTACTGGAAACTGTTCAAATAAGATAGTACATTGATTAAAACTAAGACGAGTTTAATTAATTTTCTTTGCTACAATGTAATAAAGGAGTTGAGGCTCAAAATATTTCAAAATTTGGAACGATATCAAATATTGAATTTAGAAAAATTGTTATTAAACTGTTTGGCTAAATTACAACGAAAGTAACGTATTAAGTCAACTGGGATAAAATGGTGGTTCTTTTGAGTTAATTATGATACTTAGTGCAAAGATTAATTATCTCTTGTATGTTTTTATTCTAAAACTGTAATGAAACGGGAGAATCCGCCTAATATAGTATAGAACTTCGTTTTAACGTTAATGGAAGTTAATGATGTGACTAAACATGTTTTAAAACATCTACTTAGATCTTTGTTTTTATTTACTGAGCAAATTTATATTGGTATAGATGAACCCAGCGAATTATTCGCACGAGTAAGATTTAAAAATTCTTTATTTAGTTTTCAAATGCATAGTTGGTGTATAAGGACATTCCTACACTTTAATTACCATAAATTAAACCGTTTAATTGAAAACGGAAGACAAATGAAACCTAACACAAATAATCTGTTCCATGTAATTGAATCTTTTGGAATTTTCAAGAGCATTTTAGACGTTCCAGCATTTTGTGGAATATTCTCGAATAATTTTACTGCAATTTCAGGAAATTAGGCAGTGATTGTACCTAATTTTTAATAAGTTGATTTATTTTTTAAATCATTTTAACAAATTTTCAAATAAAGGGGAAATACATTTTTATTAGCATTAAATCTTGACAAAAACAAATTATTTTGCATTAATTGTCCATGCTTGTATGTTTGGAATAAAATAGCAATTCATGGAATGGATGACATTTGAAACCTGTAAATATATTTATAACTACAAGTGTGAGTCGTGTACATTTTTATTTCATTTTCTCGGCATCAATGTTTCGAAATTTGCAATTATTTTTTGAAGAGTAAATAAATTGTAGATTAATTATAAAGAAAATAATTAGCTTCCTCTGCGAGTAATAAATACTCAATAACTTACCAGCTTGTAATTAATATTGTTTCGGAAAATATGATAAAAAGTAGTCTAAGAGTGCAAAATAACCAGAGACAAAATAAAAAAATTAAAATTATCTATTTACAATTTCAGTAGAGATTGGACCATATGACTTGGACCGATATTACATATAGATTTGAAATTGGGGATCTAAATTGGAGGTTGCCAGGTGAGTACGCAGTTGTATACGTAAACGCTGACGGCCTGGTAGCTGGATGGTTAGGCCATTATCCTATGTTCTAAAAAGCTTCAGGTTCGAATCTCGGTTTGGGCAAAGTTCCGTTCGTAATGGCTCATAATCCACTTTCAGCTGCAGGTTGAGAGCAAATAAAATTTTTATAAACAAAATCTTAAAATTATAAATATTATATCCAATTTAGCGGGCAGTGGTAGTCCTGATGGAAGAGTGGTGAATTTGTAACCAGATGGTTGTATGATCGAAAGTAGGTATAACCAAAGACAGTGTGGTGCGCAACGTTTGATGCATAAAGCTTTGGTTTCCTAAGAAAGTGGAGCCGTTATCTAACAGCCGTGTTACGTCATAATGCCGCGGGCATAACTAAACGGCCGTCTAAACAAAAATCCTGAGGTGTCAACTTAGACGGACAGAATACGTTGGAGAATGGGCAACACAGACGGCTGTCGTGGTTTATATTTTATTCGAGAAAAAAAAAACGTGTTTTTTTATTCTTTAGTTTAAAGTTTCTAACTTCGGGATCGTTGAAAGTACAGTGAAAATTTCAATAGATTTCAAATCAGCGTAAATTTCTACGCCAGATCGATATCAAAAACAGTTTTATTACTCAATTATTTACCATTTGATTATTTAATTATTTATTAAATAAATAATTATTTATTTAAAGAAAATCACATTTAAGGTAACGATCTGGTGTCAAATTTTTCGCAGATTTCAAATCCGTTGAAATTTTCATTCTGTGTTTAACGATCCCGATTTTACAAAAACGAATTAATCAATGGCAGTCAAAAATGTTTATTTATTTCACTCCTCTTCGTTTGAATCGTTTGGAGCAGGAAATGGAATCTTGCCGCTACAAGAGAAAAAACGTTCCCCAATTGTTTGAGACCGCTATGACGACAGTCATGGAAATGGCGGCTCCGATCATTTTCGTTACGCTCACAAACAACGCTCTCTAGGAAACCAACACCATGTGTTAGTATAAACAACGTTTTAGTGACATCACCCACCGATACATCACGGGCGCTAGATCACGGCTACGCTTTCTTAGGAAACCGAAGCTTTAGGAAACCGAAGCTTAAGCAGCACCGACGTCGTACTCTTCTTAAGTGATGTGGTGCGCAGCGTTTGGATGCGTCAGCAGCGCCGACGTCATATGGTTAACTGTATATAAACTCCCGCCTCAGTTCTACTACTCACTTATACTTACTTATACAGATACTCTTATCTTACGCTTACTTCTACTGTAGTCTACTGGACTACTTACTACTTTACACGTGTTCGTGTTGTCCCTGTTTATTGATAAATATTATTGTAAAGATGTGAGTTCGAGACCGTAAATAAACAACCTTCACACAATCACTTAAATACATATGGAACCAATCTTTTTCGGCACCTCATAACAGTAATGTACGTCGGGGCTGGTAAACGGTAAATCTCTCGTTCGAATGCGATCACGTTGGCTTGGAGCTGAATTTGGGAGAGTGGGATTCGATCTAACTTGTCATCAGACCGTGGTTAAAAATTATGTTTTGTTGTCCGGTAACCGGTTGGAAGAGTGTCGTATGAATAACCAGAAGGTTGCGAGTTAAAATCCAAACAAAGACAGTCGTGAACAAAGTTAGCTGGTGCACGTTAAACCTATCGTTGACGAAACCAAGTTCAACCAAAGACAGTCTGGAACTAGGATTTTAGTGGTTGGAAAATCCATTGTTGTCTCAAATGTTCTTACGTAGACCGTGATGTGGACGTTTGGAGAGTGGTGTGATCTCGTCATCTGACCGTAGTTCAAAATTACGTGAGGTTGTCCTAGGATCTATGCCTTCGGATTTGATCCCGACGTCGGCAATAGCCCGTCGAGTTGCGTCTGTGCTGCATTTATTCAACTATCCCCTTATTTAATTTAAATTCGCTTTCCTGTGACTGACGCTTGACAAAGTGGCTATTTTTCGAGCCATTGTTCTCTTTTCCTATAAACGTTCACTTCCCGTATACAATCTTCATAAAGCAATGATGCGATATTAAATTAAATAAAAGAAATACAACAAAATTTACTTAATAGAAAAATTCACTCTCCGACATTTGCTAACACGTGAAAAGAGAATTTCTCAGAAACACTCGCCTAATAACCTTATTACGTGATCTAATTTTGCTTTCCCTCTCTTTTAAATTTTTTTAACTGCATCATCTATAATGTAACAGTTCTTAAAAGTTTGAATCACATGTTCGATGTTTTTTTCGTACATGCGCTTTTCAAGGAAAGGTAAAGCTTTTAGCGCTTTTCAAGAAAAGGCAAAGCCGTTAAGGTATATCAAGGAAAAGCTTCCTCGTACGGACACTTTCCTCAAAAACATGTTGAACATCTTTTCTTCTTTGAAATAATACAACTCTCAAATATTCATCAGCAAATGTCTGATGGTAGATGAAATGTCCGTTCAATAGTAAGTAATCATGAATCTACATGGAACAATAGTTAGAAGAGTGAAAAATCAACAACCGGAGGGTTGGAGTTCGAATCCAACCAAAGACCGTCGTGTACAAAGGGGGGTAGAGAACGTTAAATCTGTCGTGCCCTCGAATGTCCTAACGTTGGCATGGTGTGGTAGTTTAGAGAGGGGAGTGCCAGCTCAGGTGTGACCCCGTCATCTGACCGTGGTTCAAAATTACGTTGTTCTGTTCTACGATCTTTTAATTCGGGTTTGATCCTGGATTGACGCCAATAGTCTGTTGTGTTGCTCCAGTGTGACGTTAATTAAAATGTCATAAAAAACCTGTCATAAAAAAAATTGAGTGCAATTTTACTTTTTAATATCGTTTTTATTGGACCAGTCTGATAAAACAGACTGATAACAGTGAAATCTATTACATTACTTCTTATACCTATATAAAATCGTTTACGTACTTTTTATACCTACATAAACAAAATTACGTTGTGCTGTTCTACGATCTTTTCTTTCGGGTATGAGCCGACCAACCGGTAGAGTGGTTAAGGTGTTAGCCTCTAGATCGGAAGGTTCCCGGTTTGAATCCGGGTCCGGGCATGGATGTTTGTAAGCGTATGGTGTAGAGGCGGCTGGTTCACCTTAAATCTGTCGTGGCCGAAAGTCCTCACGTTGGGTTGGCGTGGAAGTTTGGAGAGTGGGGTGCCAGCTCAGGTGTTGCTTCGTCATCTGACCCTGGTTCAAAATTACGAGGTGTTGTCCTCGAATCTTTCACTTAAGGGACTGATCCCGGACCGTCGTCAATAGCCCGTTGTGTTGCTCTGGTACGACGTTAAACTAAAATTACCATTACCATTAACATTACCTTCGGGTTTGTTCCTGAATTGATGCCAATAGTCTGTTGCGTTGCTCCAGTGTGACTTAATTAAAATACCTACCTGTCATAAAAAATTAGAATGTAATTTGATTTTTTAATATCGTTTTTATTGGACCAGGCTGATAAAACAGACTGATAGCAATGAAATCTGTTACATTACTTCTTCTACCTACATAAACTCAGGGAGAATTAATTTGAGTAAGGCTTCTCTCGACTTTTTCTCTCGCAGGTTACATAGAATCGTATATAGAAAATGTAGAAAAGATGGGAACTGCCTTACATTTCAACAGCTAGAATCGGTTTATTGGTTAAGGCCCCATATGGCCAGTTGCGCCAACACAAAACGTCAAGCAATTGTGAAGAAATTATGAAGGATTTTAGAATTTTATTTCTTTATACTTTTATACAGTGTTTCAAAGTTTAACGTACAAATTTAAGGCGTAAGAAATTCAGTCATTCTCACAATGAAGTGTATGTTCGCAATGGGCTGTTCACTCTTTGAGGAGTTTGCACGCACATATCCGTTCTGAAACATACAGTATTCCTTTCATGACTTCTAGCCACTTGCTCTTGGCTTAACATCTTAGGATTTCTCCTTCTTAGAATTTTTTCAACCAATCCATGTGGTTTTGTCATTACGTGTTGTAGGGGTGAAAGTAAAAAGGGAATAACAAATAAATATTGTGAGTGTTACTACTTAAAAATGTAGTAACACACTCACGGCCATATTCACAAGTCTCGAGTTAACACGACGGTCAGTTGATCCTCGGGTCAAAGTTAAATCGCGGATCATCAAAATCCGTATTCTCAAACTACGTGTTAAGTGACCCAGGGATTAAAATGAGACGCTCGCTGTGATTGCCTACTCACGATCACGTGATATTATTGTTTATATTTGTTACGACACCCGACTTTGCATTCATACTGATCAAGCACGTACTTCGCCGCAGAATTGATTCCAAATTGTGATTTTAATAGAACTCATACGACCATTTTAGTTTGGGTTTGAAAAAAAAAATGCAGAGGTATTTAATTTCAAATTGGATTTTTATGGAAACCGAAATTTTGCGAGAAATAATTGCTCATAATGTCTTGACAAATGAATGTAATCCGATAATCTTAGTACATGTCAGTATGTGTGTGTGTTGGTGCAAAGTAAAGTTCCACTTGCATTGTCAATTTTCTTTCATTTTCGTAATAAATCAACAAAATAATTTTTATTTCACGACGAACTTGCATCTGCAATGGTCATATTCTAACGTTCGCTCACATTGGGTTCGACTCTGGCGAGCCAGAATATAGTTCGAACCAGAACACATCTGTGTGTGGGCATATCTATTTTATAGAAAATGTAATCACGTTCTTGTTCCGATTCATATAAAATCAGTTAAATCCGCGTCGTCGAAAAAATACTGTAATTTAGCGCCGAATGAAGTGTGTCGTCTATGTTGTTTTATTTACAGCATATATCGCTTCTTTCGCAAAAAGATGGTACTGGAATGCATAACACTCAACCGAGTGTCAATTCGGCTATTTCGGAGAGTAAAAGTGCAACATCGAAAACGGCAGTTTAAACCACGGATTAGGCATTGTAAATACGGTTTTTCGATAACCCGGGGACTACCGTTGATACTCGGATTAACTCGAACTTTTGAATACGGCCGTCAGTGTGTCAAGAGTACGTTTGCATATCGATGAATTTTCAATCATACTTAGCCATAGGAGGGTTGCCTGGCCACCACGATCATCCGATTTATCACGCACCAATTTCTTCCTCTAGAGAAACATCATCAACATCGTGTCCACAATGCTTCGAAAGTTATCGTCATGAGTACAAACTGTTGTGATTGAACATGTCTCTCATTTGTTCCTGATTGATGAAGCTGTCGGGGTTACTTTACGGCTGGTACGGCTGGTGGTAATAACTTTTAGTACCTATTGTGAAAAGCCCTATGAATTTTGTGTGCCTATAATAAATGCAAGTGGTATTTGCGGTCATACATCTCTTGGTGAATAGATGTTAATTATTTCTTAATCACCTCTCTTCAATGCTCCTTAACATAATTTCTCTTTGAAACCTGCATGATTTCCTGCATTACCATTAGGGTGAGCCGAAAAACACTTTTTTTTTATCGAAATCGCTGTTCTAATAATGCGGAAAGGGTTCTCTCTGGGTTCAATAAACACGGTGTAAAATATTTTTTTGATTGGATAATATCTTCTGCCCCCGCATCGCACTTGAATTTTGGAAATTAGGGTAAAAATTGGCCATTTTTATTCGGCTTAGGAAATATAATTATTTTCAATATTGCTATTCCAATAGTGCGGAAGAGGTGCCCACTGAGTTCAATAAGAAAGGCGTAAAATATTTTTTCGATCGAATAATATCTTCTGTTACCGCATCGCAATTGAAAGTTTGCAGTTTTTGAAGAAAATTGCACTTTTTTTATGTGTTATAGAAGTAAATCGAACACGAAATATAGATGGGTACAAGTACTGTTTATTGCTGTATTGTATTTTACATTTGATTATATTGCCTGAAATTATTAAATAATAGCTGGCAAAAATAAATATAATATTTGTTAAGAATATTGTAACCATAGAATTGTTATGACATGCCAATATCAAAAGTTTACTTACACTTCATCAGCAAACAGATACTTGAAATAAGCCATATGGTCGAATTCGGGCATAATAAATCGGGAAAAGAATGTGGATCTAATGAACCCGTCTACATTGAAATCCATAAACCTTAGCGGATGCTTCTGTCACTAACTTGGCAACTGCCTGTGTGTGACATGGGAAGTGAACAAAGTCCCATTCTGGATTTTTCTTATCACGAACAATGGAACTAAATACGGCAGTGGATATATCACGGAGGATTGGTGGAGAAGTAATAGTAATTGATGACCAGTCAATCAATTCCGTATAGTCTGCAGCTACAAAATTCAGTTTTGGTGGGAGAAATACATGTACTGACTTTACATTAGAAGAGGACACTCTAGACTTAATTATACGTCGTGCAGCAAGTTCTCTGAAGAGCGGTCTTTCATCGTTCAACATACTCAGACAAGAGCAAAGAACGAATTTCTACACATTACTCCATCAACGACGTCCTTGAGGTCTTGAGATTTTTTTTTATCCAATGGCGGGCTCATATGAACTTAATCATTCGCCACTACAAGGCCGGAAGTTACGGCCACTTGTAAAGAAGCACCCAGTGGGAGGACCATCAATGTCCCTAATAAAGGACAGCACAATTAGATCCATGCCCTGACCCGGATTCGAACCAGGAAATTTCCGATCCAGAGGCCAACACCTTAACCATTTGACCGGTTGGTCGTCGAGGTCTTGAGATAAATACCTGGATCTAGAAATAGTATTCCACACATGCTTGGTTAGCTCCATTTTCAGCTAATGTTTAGACTTTATATTAAACCAGTTGGGAGTGTAAACTTTCATAACAAATTCAGCGATTTGTTTCAACGTCAAAGAAGGATCTGGAGAACTAACATACTTAGAACTCTGTTCGTTGTTGTTAGCCAGCGTGAATGTGATAATGGACCAGGAGTCTAGCCAGTTCATCAGAACACTTACCCAATCGCACCGCTTGATATATTTCTAGTAAGTACATTTGATCCTTGCTTAAGTCACGTCTATCAGTTGTTGGTAACTCGCCGTCAATAATTTCGAAAGTTGTCACTGGCAAAGTTTCACATGTAAGGAACGCCTTCCCAATATTTACAAAATATGATTTTGGACCATTTGTTGTTGCGTCCAACCTTTCAAACAGATGCCTCAGAGTTAGTTCATTAAAATGCAGGAAACATATTACCCACTGCAGAAGTTTACCAAGTTTCAGTTCCGAAAACCGAATTACACCATATTTCCATTCGGTATTAACAGATGCGCAGTCACAGCCAATTGCCATTCGCTGCGAAAGATGTCTTGTGATCCCTTCAAACTATCCGATAATTGTCGCGGAAATCTGTTTTGAGGTGCCAAATGATGGACACAAATGAGTAATGTAACGTGAACCCGGTTCTTCAATAAGAGATAAATGTTCCTCTTTTGCTTTTCTCGTGCATCTTTTAGTATCTACTCTCTCCTCTATCAATGTAGAATCTTTACAACCATCGAAATACAGCCCCTTCAACGGTAATGCCTGAGCTTCGCTTTAAAACTTGAAATTTTAAATCCTTTCTAACTTTAGCCTTTCCCTTCGCAGCTTGTTTTTGTCAACCACCAAATCTGAGTTGTTTCTAGTTATGAGTCCGGCATCGTGAAGAACACTTGAAGAAATTGAAGCCACAGCCCTGTCCTTGCGAGACTCCAAACCTGTCGGCAACCATAGCAGTTGAAGGGAGGCCAAGTTGCATTTGTGATGATTTAGATAGAAACGGAGTTAGTTAATTGTTTGTACTTTCGATCAGTAAGAGAGATTAAATGGTTCGCTGTCGATAGTTTGCAAATGTCCAGATTTAAATTTACTTCAGGTATATCTGCAGAGGAATATGAACTGTGGACCCCTCAACCCTCCTTTCACTTCCTGTCAAGGATCTCACTCAACATACAAAGAGCATAAAAAGACAAAAAAAGTGCAATTTTCTTCAAAAATAAAAAAATTTCAATTGCGATGCGAGAACAGAAGATATTATTCCATCGAAAAAATATTTTACGCCTTTCTTATTGAACCCAGTGGGTACCTCTTCCGCACTATTAGAATAGCAATATTGAAAATAATTATATTTCCTATGCCGAATAAAAATTGCCAATTTTTACCCAAATTTCCAAAATTCAAGTGCGATGCGGGAGCAGAAGATATTATCTAATCAAAAAAATATTTTACACCGTGTTTATTGAACCCAGAGAGAACCCTTTCTGCACAATTAGAATAGCGATTTCGAAAAAAAGTGTTTTTCGGCCCACCCTATTGACCATCTTGACCAAATTAATCTTTTCAAAGGAAATCATCAATATAATTTTTCTAAAGAAGACAATAGAATTTTTCCAAAAGAAATTAGCGATAGAATATTTATCAAGAAAATAATAATGTAATCTTTCGAAGTGAAACACACACAGGAATATAATATTTACAAAGGAGATGAGCAATATATTCCTTCTTCTAAGGAAAAATAATAGAATCTTTCCATGGGAAATGTGCAGTAGAATCTTTCTATGGAAAAGAGCAAGATAATATTTCCTAAAGAATCATAAATAACAACTTCCTAAGGAAAATAATAGAACCTATGAAAGAGAAATGAACAAATCCAAGGAAATGGGCAAGATAATATTTCTATGGAAAAGAGCAAAATAATGTTTCCAAGCGATATGTGCAATAGAATCTTTCTATGGAAAAGAGTAATAAAAACTTTCCATATGATTATAATCTAAGAAAACGACCAATGAAATATTTCAAATGATGCTATTTTAGAGAATGGTCAATAGAACTGTCTGAATATTATACTCTACGGAAAGAACCGTTTGAATCCTTCTAAAGGTTGAAAGAATACATGACTTCCTTAGAAAGTGCACTTTCTGAGAACTAAATAAGGACTGAAATAAAACATTGTAGAGGCCGCATTATACAATTTAACACGTGACTTTTGACCAAGGGGGATGCTCTTACAGATTAGTTAATCTTATAAGCGCAGTAGTATGTAAACAATTTAATATTCAAGGCTATTTTCTAAAAATTACCCACAAAATAATGCCACGCTAAAAGGAGATTTTTCAAAATAATCCCAGTCTGATTTTTACAAATGTCAGCAGTTAACATTCGGGTAGTAACATTTACCTGTACACATATCAATAATATGTAAGTATATAAACAAATTTTTGTGTGAATGTGTGTGGAGACAGCAAGAAAAAATCTTTTAAACTTAACACAATCTTCAAGGTTTAAAAAGTTGCTTGAAGAATTATATACTTAAAAATCTTGAAATTAAAGTATAAGTACGAAAAAGAGTATTGGAGTGTAGAAGTAAAATTCTAATGATTGAACTAATGTAACTATATTGATTGTAACAAATAAAATACATTAAAAAATTATATATTAAAAATATTATTAAATTGTTAAAAATTCTTTCTAAATTTTAATCACATATAGCAATGAAAAATATTTTAAAAAATCCTGAAATCAGAATAAATCCTGATACAGTCATCCCTGTTTTTCAATTGACTTATTTTTCTTTTTCAGAAATCCGATAGTCTAATTCCTTATTTTTGAATATTTTTTTTATCTTTTTGCAGTACATTTGCTTCTATAAAAACGGAAATATTTAAAAAAGATTCTGCCTTAGTAGACAGTTTTTCTGAATTTTCCATATCTGTAATATCATATTGAAGTAAAGCTTTTTTTAGATTTTAAATAGTTTAGGTCTATTTTTCTAAACTATTCTGATTTTCACTTTCGCGTTGTTCTTTCAAACGAAGGAAATATTTTGGCCTTGAAGAAGAAACAAGCGTTCGCATCTCTTGTTATAGTTGTAGTGTGAATATCATTACAATTATTTGCATTCACATAAATGAGTCTCTTAGCAATGTAAGATACTTCCCTTAATTTTCAACAACTAATGCTTTATTTACACTGAATCCACGTTCTACTGAACCTTGTCCATGTGTTAAAATCATAAGAACTCTTTCATTACTCTCCCTAATTTTTCATATGCTGCATCGTTAAGTAAAATATCGCTTAAAAAACTGTATTGTCTATCAGATTTTGGATAAAAGTGTTTGAATAATGTTTACTTTTTGGACTGTTGTTTCTAAAAACTCTTTAAATTGAAGTAACAAGGCATCGCATTTATCTTCTATTAAACAGTTTTATTGCTGATCGATCGCTATAAAGAGGTCAGAAATATTGTGAAAAATATCGTCATTTGAAAACTTAATTTTGTTTTCAAAGGGAAATAAGCACTTTGTAAGGACTACTGACTAAAAATAAGTACTTCTAAGGGCTTTTAGAAAAGGAAGGTCAAAATAAGAACTCATAAGCATTTTTTAATACCCGTTGAACCCCTCATCGGAGGGAAGGAAAGTTTTGAAACATTTTATTGTTCAGTGATTGGAAATGTTTATTGCTTTATATAAAGAAGGGATGAAAACATGCATAAGCAAATCAAGTTAACATACTTCATCTTAATAACTCCAAAACGTCAAGGCAATGAGCTTTTTATTTATCAGTAAGTCTTTAAAATAATCTCTCCACTGCATATTTATTTCATAAATTATAAATCGCTGAATCATAATTTTAAATTATACCTTAAAGATAATTTTTATACATGAAAGTCTACATCTATGAAGAACAGCATTTTTTCTTAACTCGGCATCTTTTAACAGCAAATGGAGTGTCTGCTAATTATATGGTATTTAAATGAAAAATTGCGTCAAAAAGTTTTAAAAGAAGTGACTTTCTACTTTTTTATGTAATTTCACTGAGGAATACGAAGCAGAAATTTCACAAAACATTCTTTGAAGTCTTGGTAGGAAAATCATTATTTTTTTAATTACACGCTTCATCTTTTAAACTTCAAAAGGATGAGAAACAGGGCATTCATTCTCGTGGAGTAACTTTGATATCAAGAATACTTGATACAGAAAACTAGATTCTTTT
Organism: Metellina segmentata; assembly: GCA_947359465.1. Lineage (NCBI taxonomy): Eukaryota > Metazoa > Arthropoda > Arachnida > Araneae > Tetragnathidae > Metellina > Metellina segmentata. The sequence goes on along the minus strand of OX375878.1, from coordinate 116,826,777 downwards.
CAAGAAATTAACACCGCATGAAAACTTCAATTCAATTTTAAAAAATTCTCAACCAAAGAAAAATTGAAGCTTTTTCTTGTAACGTTTTGATGGTATTAAAGGTTCTTGTAATTTTTTTTCCTAGGAAGAAATTAATAAAAATACACTTGTAAAGTAGATTAAATGTATTTCGATTGAGAGAACGTTAACTTGTGTTCAGGTAAAATTCAATTTTATATTTTTATATTTTTTGGTCGTTTTATTGCGATTTAGAATTTATTTATACAGAAAAGAATCGATAGCACACGGCACGATTCCTTGTCGAGATTATAACCACAAAAGCGTCCTTTTTTCCAGTGGACATGGCATTCTGGAATGGAATGTATAGTGGGTTTTCATGACGCAATTCTTGACGTAATTCTCTCACTATCATTGGAAGAAATTTACATAACATATAATTTATTGCATAATCTTTCGAAATCAGGATACGAATAATATAAAAAAGGGTATTCATGAAAAGAAATTAAGTATAAATTATAAACGGAAAGAGTTTCAAACTTGAAAAAATGCTGTTATTAAAACTATGACGTGCAATGTAAAAATGGTATGGAAATAATGGATCATATAAATTTCATGTGATGTGTTTTCCGTTAAGTTTATTGTAGGTGGCGGCTGTGTTTCTGCGTCGATAAGTGCTGCTGGTATCGATCCTGAAAGTGATGTTACTTGGCTTTCTTTTCGAATACGATTTCATCAATCCGTCACCAACAATTCCAAAAAGTAAACTCAGAATTGATAATGATAGTTGATTGGCCAACACCAATTAGATAAACGCCAAAAATTGCCAAAACGATGATAAACTACATTTTAAGGTAATCTCGACAGATATCATGCGAAAGCGTTTGAGAAACAGAAAGTTCTCTGTTTTCCTTCTGGGTTGTTTGTTTACAGCGTAAATATTTCTTATAGCAGAATGGCTGGTTGGTTTGTGGTTTTATGGCGCAAGGGCCATATTGGCCAAGTTGTCCAAAACCCAAGAGCCATATCTGGCCAATTTGCACCAATCTCAAGGTGGACAACGTCAAGTAATTGTGAAAAGAAAAAGGATGAAAAAGTAGAAAAGATTGCTTGAGCATCCCGAAGTCACGAAAAGGGAAGTAAACACTGGGGTTCGATATATCTCTTTTTCATTCCATTCTACATCCTGGCACAAGATTAGAACAGGTGCACACATCCGGTTTTTCAACGTTCGGCGCCACTGCCGCAACGCAAGTGCGGTCTGAGATACATTAGTTCCAATGGAGCAGTGCACACATGCCTCCAGCGCTGCTGGGGCGACGCACGTCCAACGTGCGTGCAATTTGTACCATAGTTCCCCACGGCGCCGCACGGTCAACGCACATGAGCCTCCGTTCTAAAGTACCTTGTTTTCATAAACGAATGGAATATAAATAATAATTAATAAATGCTTGTATCCAGTTACGTCTATTTTGTTTCAAAATATACTCTTTTTACACCAAGTAAGCGAAATAAACACATTTTCTTCGATATAATATTTATCGCAAATGGCGCGAAGTGAGTTCGTGTGTCATTTCACGGTTATGTGTGCACAGTTGGGCTTCGGTGCCGCAGTGGTGCCGCTCGTTGAAAAACCGGATGTGTGCACCTGGCCTTAAGTATATTTGTCACATGATTCTATCAGACAATCTGATTGGGTATCACTTCCGGGATTGCTCCACCTCCAGAAAACAACCCGCTATTCTGCAAGCATCGTCATTCCGGAGAGAGAGAGCTTCTGCTCAGGATCTCCCGCTACGACACAACACCGACTGTTTACTTCTTGTGGTAAAATAGGGTTGGGGAGTTACCAGGTTTACCCGTAGCAGTACATCCCATGGGAAAAAAAAATTACTAGGGTACATCATGATATGACACACCTTATAAAGATATACATCCGAGGCCGAATGGATGCTATACTTGTTTTAATGAAGCAATGTATACTCAAAAACAAAAAATCGACGCACCAAGAAGAAGTTGTGCCGAGCTAGGTACACCTGGAACGGCACTGACTGAGGACGTATTGTCTTTAGTGACGAGTCCCGTTTCCAACTGTGTAATGACGACAGCCACATACGTGTCTGGAGACGTCCAGAGCAACGTGGGTTTCCTGCTCTTATTTTCGCACACCACACATGATATTTTATGCTGTTGCCATTCCAAAGAAAACAATACTAATTAATTTTCATTAAATTCATTTCTAAATGTTCTAGATTGAATTTTAAATTCGCCTCGACACGAAAAATGCAAAAAATTCAGACTACCTGTGTGCGAAATCCCATTACTGTACATAGATTCGTTAGGATTTTACATGCAAGAAACAAACAAACAAACGCTTCCTTTTATAATATTAGAGATTTAAAAAAAATCTTGTAATAAGAGTTGTAGAGACGATAGTTCTGTAGGGCCTTCGCACTCCCAAAATGAGAAAAATACAATCTAATAAGCCTCTAACAGATGATGAAATTGCAAATTTGTTGGCTGAGCTTTCGCCAATCTATTCTGATATTGGCGTGGTTCTGGTATTGGCTTCTGGGAAAACCTCATTTCTACGGCGGGGCAATAACTATCAACACATCCTCATGTGACCAACCGTCAACGTGTTAAACCTCCTGGTGGTAGACTCGACAAGGTATCCCATTATAAGCAAAACCATAAGCAGATCTTCATGGACGAGAAGTCATTAGAAGAAAACTGACCAGGTCTTCATCTCGTCATCATCGAAAAATCACATTGTCGTGTTGACCTGATATCTCATCATTACATATTTTGGTTAAATGTTGATGGACGAGATATCTCGTCGAAACCACTTATGAAGGTCAATTTTAAATTATGTAAATCTTCTGAAATTAATCAACATGATTCCATACTTTGTTAGTTTTGAAAAGACTAGAATTAACTTCGTTGATAACCCGAGATATTAAATATTGATAGTAGCTAATAAACTGAAAACTTTCCCTCTGCACAATTACGGCGAGAATATTTAACAATAAAAAATTACAATGTATCAACAATGCTGGCAGAAGCTAACTTTATTAAATTCAAAACTTTTCCTATAGCTTATAATGTAATTATTAAAAATTCATGTGCTTCGATAAGCTTCTGACAAAAAGTCTTATCCACTAAATTAAAGAAAGCCAACTAAACAAAATCGATAACTTATAAAAATCGGAAATGATTTTGAGGCGTCGTAGATTTCGCGGAAAACAACAACGAAAAGCGCACGCAATTTCTAGTCTACTTCCATAATATCTATTTAATCCTCACTAAATCACTCGAACGCAGTGCACCGCGCCACCAACAAAATCCATCCGGAAAAACCAGAAAATGTCAATATTCATTTCCCCAGCATCGAGTTCGATTAAAGTTCGGAGGGGGGCCAGGAAAAAACGCTCAAAAGCGTGCAAGTTTAGAACATTTCATTAAGTATCGTTTTTACAATATCAGGGGTTCCATCTTTACTGGGGCCGGTTTTTTTTTATTATTATTTTTTTGTTCCTCTGGCAGAAGCCCACATTGAAAAAGATTGAAAAAACCGACAGATACAGAAGAAGGGAAAAAAATATTATCCCATCAGCCGAAAGATCGCCAGCTCCCATGTGCTAAATTCTCACCACACAAGGCTCAAGGGGAAGGGAAAATAGTATCTATATTGGTAACAGGTTAACAGAGGGGGAAGCCATACTGAACTGGGGAAATAAACTGCGATAGCACGGGGAAAATTAATTCACGCGAGGCGTTAAGCGCAAGAACTGCACTTCATAAATTGCTGGATAGATCTCTTTTGTTTTGGAGTGGGAAGAATCAATAGCAAGCGTCGACTGGGGTTCCAGCCTGGATATGTGTTGCTTTTCAGTAACGGACGCCGGCAGACTTTTCGTTTGGGAGTTATGATTTTTTTATAAGTTGTTTGTTGTTTTTGTTGCGTGAAAGGCGACTGGTTAATCAGATTTTTACAGGCATTAAAGTTCGTGACGAGTTTATAAGCATAATCCGTTCCGGAATTATGTCTGCTTAAACCAAAGTGAGTGGGAAAATCAAATAGACTCGTGGACTAGGAAGTATCAGTGAGAAAATAAATGAGTGTTTCACATAGATAACAAAGATATAATCTCTAGATATTTTTGGAGCGTCTTATCAAGAATAAGTTTCTGGGAAAGTAAATAAGTAATCTTAAGAAATAATGTAAATAAATATAATTAAAAATAAGTTTCTGTAAGTGGAAGAGGCAGGAGTGCCATAAATAAAATTATCATTAAATGTCATCATCTATTTTATATTCTCCTATTATTGGATTGATGCAAAAATTCACCCAGATTTTTTTTATGACAAAATTGAAGAATAACTTTATTTACTAAAAATTACAATTAATCAATTTAGTATGTGCCCTTCTGTTCTATGGCTTTTCTCTATCTTTCATGTAGCTGCTTCATAGAAGTTCCGAGGTTTCTGGCTACAGAAATGATCCAGGTGACGATACTTTCGGAACCAATAACGGCACGTGGAATCGTCAACGACACCCTCACCCTACACGACACACATCTTCTTTTACGTCTACAAAGCATTCTTGCCTTTACGGAAATAAAAATAGCTTAATATGTCAAAAATGCTACTTATCCGCCATTTTCAATACGTGACAAAATTTAAAAAACACAACCCAATACAATTGTTTTCCCACGTACTCGCTGAAATTCCTTCTTTCGAACAACATCCAAACTTTACACGTGTAAAATAAATAACACATTGATTTTTTTTTGGATGCAATGCCATCTAACGCCAAAAGCGGGACGAACTTTTGCATCAGAATAATATTTTGCGGGGACACGTTATTTATAAAAATGTTCCTTCGTATATTAATTTTGATCAATTAACTTGTAAATTAATTCTTTTGACACGAGATTTCGAGAGAAAGACCTACTTCATAAGTTGCCAGTCAGTATATCTTTGTGGAGTGATAGGAATCAATTAAAAGCTTGGTAAACTTCCTGGATGTTTTGCTTTTCATTCGGTACGTCTGTGTTCAGCATTCTTTAGAAAAGTCATGTATATTTAAAGTTACTTAGTTTTTGAGAAAGGTCCATCATTTTATGAGTTTTCGTAAGCATTAGTATGAGTCGTTTTTAAAAATTAGTAATTTTAGTTCCGAAGAGCAAGGAAAAGAAAATTTCAATGAAATACTAGTCACAAATTATCTCCAAAATATAAAAATGTGACAAAAATACGAACATATTTTCTAATCAAAATTAAATTTTAAAAATTTAATGTGTATGAAGAAAGTACAATTTTTTTAATTTTTTAACTTATCTATATAAATAAGAATGGAGTGTTTGTTTGTACATTGAATATCTTCGACCCATTTCAAGTTTTCTATCCGTTTTGAACCCTTCTGATTCTAAACCCGCCTCTTGCGCATTTCGTGTCCGTCTGTCTGTATGCATGTATTGTATGTGCCCTATACACGTCCACACGGTTTAATATATTTTCATGGAAGATTGCATACAGTGAGTACTTATCTTCATTTAGTGAGTGAACTTGGTTGCGAAAGTCTATCTGTCCGTCTTTGTGTTCTATGTTCGATTTTCACTTTATGTGATTGTGCAGGCATTACATTAATTTTATTACAGACTAGCAAAATACCCGACCTTACTCGGTTTGAATTGGTTTACTCTAGATTGAAGAGATAATCAAAATATATAATGACTTACGTTTTTTGTAGAATAAAAAATTTATTTTAACACCTTTCGCCATCTTTATATTTTCTACAACTTACTTTGGACACAAATCCTACACATGCATATCCATTCATGTTATACATTTCACATACATCGCGCAATTGCTGTATGACAAAGCTACAAAATGACGAAAGGTGATACTAAGGTTACTACTATAAAAGACGATTTTGAGGGAGATTTGGAATTCCCTTTCTGAAGTTCTTTTCATGTTCAACTCAATTAATTAAAATTACGATTTACGGCGAGTGCTCTCGCACTCATAGTCAACAAAACAATTTTTTTTTCGTGTGGCACTCTTGCCTCCGTTATGCGACATTGTGAAATTGTGCAATCTTCTCTTGTCATTATTACAACGAATTTTTTAATGTTGGAAAAAGTTCTAGTTTGGATTTTTAAACATTATTATTCTTTCAATAACGGCATTATTCTTTAAATAACGGCATTATTCTTTAAATAACGGCATTATTCTTCAAATAACGGCATTATTCTTTCAATAATGGCATAACTACACTTAAAATTTACTGAAAATTTATACTGACTTACCTAACATTTTTAAGTCTAATACTTTGTGGTGCTGTTGCATGTGATGAGAAGGAAAACACATGTATTAAAATAATAAATATTTAAAACAGGAAACAGCGAAATAAAACAAAATAAAAGATGTCGCAAAAAATTGTTCTAAAGATATTAATTTGTGATTCAATTTTATCTCTTGATCTCGCACAGTTGCCACAACTTACAACTAAAAGTGTACAAAATTTAGAAATGTGAAATTAATTCAGAGCGAAAGAATCAGAAAAAATATCTATGCTCGCGAGATCTTGTTCATTCTCGTTTCGTTGAAAAATATCGTCTGTCCCAAATATTCGGAAATCGTTTTCATTGCGCAAAGAATGAAAATAAGAAAAATAAAAATAATAAAATGAAGTATCAGAGATGAAATTCCATAAAAAAAAAAAATTTTGAAGAATAATTACTTTTTGAGCAGTACTGGTAAAGCAATCGAAGTAATCGTAATATTCAATAGACATTCCAATTTTTCCCAAACTACCAAATTATGGTTGATTTAAGTATACTTACTCAGGTGTTTTAGCATGAAACTCAACTAAATATAACAATAAAGAAATGTTTAATATTGCATTCATTAAACTAATAGATAATGTATAAAATAAAATACAATGCAATCAAATATCTGGAATACAATTCATGTGATGTCTACACAAACACACAAACACAAAATCGAGCATAGAACAGAAAGACGGACAGACAGACTTTCGCAACCAATGCCACTCACTAAATGAAGATAAGTACTCACTGTATGCAAATTTTCATGAAAATATCTCAAACCGCGTGGACGTGTATAGGGCACAACATACAGACAGACAGACAGACAGACGGACGGACAGACAGACAGACAGACACCAAACGAGAAAAAGGCGGATTCGGCATCAGAAGGGTCCAAAACGGATAGAAAACTTGAAATGGGTCGAAAATATTGAATGTACAAACAAACACTCCATTCTTATTTATATAGATATTTGATTGCAATGTGTTTTATTTTATACATTATCCATTAGTTTGTGAATGCAATATTAAACATTAATTTATTGTTATACTAGCAAAATACCCGACCTTACTCGGTTTGAATTGGTTTACTCTAGATTGAAGACATAATCAAATTATACAATGACTTACGTTTTTTGTAGAATAAAAATTTATTTTAACATCTTTCGCCATCTTTATATTTTCTACAACTTACTTTGGACACAAATCCTACACATGCATATCCATTCATGTAATACATTTCACATACATCTTACAATTGCTGTATGACAAAGCTACAAAATGACGAAAGGTGATACTAAGGTTACTACTATAAAAGACGATTTATAGGAAGATTTAAAATTCCCTTTCTTAAGTTCTTTTCATGTTCAACTCAATTAATTAAAATTACGATTTACGGCGAGTGCTCTCGCACTCATAGTCAACAAAACAATATTTTTTTACTTGTGGCACTCTTGCCTCCGGTATGCGACATTGTGAAATTTTGCAATCTTCTCCTGTCATTATTACAACAAATTTTTTAATTTTGGAAAAAGTTCCAGCTTGGATTAATAAACATTATTATTCTTTCAAAAACGGCATTATTCTTTAAATAACGGCATTATTCTTTAAAATAACGGCATTATTCTTTAAATAACGGCATTATTCTTTAAATAACGGCATTATTCTTTAAATAACGGCATTATTCTTTCAGTAACGGCATTATTCTTTAAAAAACGGCATTATTCTTTCAATAATGGCATAACTACACTTAAAATTTACTGAAAATTTATACTGACTTACCTAACATTTTTAAGTCTAATACTTTGTGGTGCTGTTGCGTGTGATGAGAAGGAAAACACATTTATTAAAATAATAAATATCTAAAACTGGAAACAGCGAAGTAAAACAAAATAAAAGATGTCGCAAAAAATTGTTCTAAAGATATTAATTAGTGATTCAATTTTATCTCTTGATCTCGCACAGTTGCCACAACTTACAACTAAAAGTGTACAAAATTTAGAAATGTGAAATTAATTCAGAGCGAAAGAACCAGAAAAAAATATCACTGCTCGCGCGATCGTGTTCATTTTTGTTTCATTGAAAAATATCGTCTGTCCCAAATATTCGGAAATCGTTTTCATTGCGCAAAGAATAAAAATAAGACTCGAAATAAATGACTTATCAGAGATGAAATTCCATAAAAAAATTTTTTTTTTGAATAATAATTACTTTTTCAGCAGTACTGGTAAAGCAATCGAATTAATCGTAATATTCAATAGACATTCCAATTTTTCCAAAACTACCAAATTATGGTTGATTTAAGTATACTTACTCAGGTGTTTAACATGAAACTCGTCTAAATATAACAATAAAGAAATGTTTAATATTGCATTCACTAAACTAAGAGATAATGTATAAAATAAAATACACTGCAATCAAATATCTGGAATACAATTCATGTGATGTCTACACAAACACACAAACACAAAATCGAGCATAGAACAGAAAGACGGACAGACAGACTTTCGCAACCAATTCCACTCACTAAATCAAGATAAGTACTCACTGTATGCAAATTTCCATGAAAATATCTTAAACCGCGTGGACGTGTATAGGGCACAACATACAGACAGACAGACAGACAGACAGACAGACAGACACCAAACGAGAAAAAGGCGGATTCGGTATCAGAAGGGTCCAAAACGGATAGAAAACTTGAAATGGGTCGAAAATATTGAATGTACAAACAAACACTCCATTCTTATTTATATAGATTCAGATGAGTTTCATGCTAAATGAAACCATAATAACCAACTTAAATCAACCATAATTTGGAAGTTTTGGAAAAATTGGAATGTACGTTGAGTATTACGATTACTTTGATATGCTTTACCAGTACTGCTAAAAAACAATTATTTAAAAAAAAAATTATGGAATTTTAGCTCTCATTTATTTTGAGTCTTATTTTTGTTCTTTGCGCAATGTAAACGATTTCCGAATATTTGGGACAGACGATATTTTTCAACGAATGGGAATAAGACGGAACTTCGTGTTTCTTTCCCTCTGAATTAATTTCGCATTCCTAAATTTTGTGCACTTTTTAGTCGTAAGTTGTGGCATCTGCAAGATCAAGAAATTAAAAGGAATCGCAAATTAATATCTTTATAACAACTTTTTCGCGACATCTTTAATTTTGTTTTATTTTGCTGTTTTCTGTTTTAAATTTGTTTTATTTTAATAAATTGTGTTTCTGTTTTCCTCACACACAACACAATCACAAAGTATTCGACTTAAAGTGGCAGGTAAGTCAGAATAAAGCAAATTGTAAGTGTGATTGTGCTAATTGATAGAATAATGACGTTATTGAAAGAACAATAATCTTTTAAAAATCCGAACTAGAACTTTCTAACATTAAAAAATTCTTTGTCATAATGATTGGAGAAGATTGCAAAATTCCACAATGTCGCATGCCGATGCAAGAGTGCCACAAGTAAAGAAATATTGTTTTGTTGGAGTGCGAAAGCCCTCGCCGTAAATCATCGTTTTTATTATTTTAGTTGAAAATTAAAAGAACTTAGGGAATTCCAAAATTCCCTTAAAATCGTCTTTCGTAGTAGTAACCTTAATGTAACCTTCCGTCATTTTGTAGCTTTGTCATACAGCAAGGGTGCGATGTATGTGAAATGTATTATGTACATTAATGAATATGCATGTGTGGGATTCGTATCCTACGTAAGTGGTAGAAATTATCAAAATGGCGAAAGGTGTTAAAATATTATTTTAATTTTTAGAAAAACGTAAGTCATTATATATTTTTATCATCTGTTCAATCTAGAGTAAACCAATTCAAAGCGAGTAAGGTCGGGTATATTTTGCTAGTTCATTATAAGCTATTTCCTATTTTTATCCTAGCGTAATGTGATACATAGTTTTCTTTAATACCTTCCTCGTAATTACCTTAATCGACTTTTCTATTGTACTTGCGAGAGTTCTGTCAAAATTGAGTTATGATTTTGAGCAATCAATAAAATTTATATTAATTTAGTTTTATAGCATATCGGCTATTTATATAGCATCTATAATTTTAAAACGTGTTTCTATTTGTGTCATAAGTTCTTAAATTAGCCAAGTACAACATTGTAAAATCTGTATTTCGTCACATAATAGCATTTGGTTTTTATCATTTTTCAATCATGAGTCACTTGAGGTCTTGTTTTGATAGACGGCTCAATTTTCGATCGGATATTTAGTTTCTATCTGGATATTAAACAATAGAAAATACATAAGAAAGTTTTCATTCAGTAGTTACGAGAAAAAATTCATTTTATAACTTCATTTAAAAGATGCTAAAATATTGATAAATACCATTTGGACATGGCATTCAAGGTAACTTACAAGATAATATTTAGAATTTTAAAATGTTAAACGCATAAAAAAACAATCGTAAATTTTCTTAAAGTAAAATGCAACCATTTTATTTCAAACCTGTTAGTTTTTTTTTAATTTCTTCAAATTTATTTGATTGCGTTTAATGGCTCAAGTGCTATTCTCGCCATGCTGCGCCAAATATACGATATAATGCTAATGAACGTGCGTCAAACATAAGATAGAATGCTAAATAATGAAGAAAACAAACACATAGAAGGTTTTATTGACACAGGAAAGAGAAATACATCCAAGAGAGAGAGAGGTATCTTAAATAACGTCACACAGCGGGTTATTGGTGATGGTCCGGAATTAATTCTGAAGGAAGAGATCGGAGGACAACACTTCGTCATTTTGAACCACGACCATATGACGAGGCAACGCCTGAGATGACACCCCACTCTCCTAACTTCCACACCACACCAACGTGGAAACATTTAAAACCACGATGGATTTAACGCGCACCATCTCCCTTTGAACACTGTGATCTTTGTTGAATTCTAACTCGCAACCCCCTCGAACTCTACTAATCCGATGCTCTTCCAAATGGGATACCACCCCAGGGAGGAATCAAACACGCAGGTTCCTAGCTCAGTGGGCAAATCCACTAAGCCCCAACAGTCTATCAAATATATTTCGAGAAATAAATAAATTTAAAATTCTTATTTAACTACAGTCGACAATAATCATAACAATCTACCGGACATGCTTTCTGTGCATATATTTGTTGCAGACGACACGGTTATACTAGCAAGAAATAAAGATATCATTGACATTGCTTGATCACTTATATATTACCTCCAAGCACTGGCAGTCCTTGCTAACTGTTTGAAAAATTAAAATTAACGCGGAGAACTGTCAAGCTATACTTTTTACAAGACAAAGGATTTTTCCTCCCACCCTTCAACTATATACAAATAATATTCCATGGTGCCTTAATTGTATCTACCTTGGAGTCACGATGTACTCGCGCTTAACTTCGAATACCCTACCAAATCCCTCAGAAATAAGTTTCTTGCGGCTAGACATACCCTTTACTCCCTTAATTTCTGACAGATCGAATTTACCGATCCAAACAAAAGTGTGTGCTGATCTACAAAACCATTCTTAGACCCGTAATCTGATATGCCAGTCTTGTCTGGGGATTTATAACTGCAACCCATATTCGATCACTTGAAACACTTCAAAATACCACATTCAGGATAAAAAACAACTAATGGAAATGAAAGTTTATAAACACCATGAACAAGTCTCTCCATACACCATATAAAACTTAAAAATAGGGAAATAATAGTATTTTATTAAAATATTCATTCGAATTAATATTTTATGGTATGTATTAAACACCTACTACAGCATCAACCTTATCTTACAGTATTAAGTGTTAATACTTAACTTAGCAAAACTAATGAATCCTACTGCATTTTGAAATGTGCCATAAAATTACAAATCCAATTTGAAGAAGCATTGTTTAGAATTATTAGTTCTATCCTATCCTTTCTACGAAGATCTTTGTGATATTCGTTACAAATTGCGAGGTTTTTTTACAGCAAGTGATTATACGAAATGAATAGCTCGAAAAGGAAATAATGCTTGGAAGATTTCTAAGTTCTCCGTGAATCCAATCATTGGAGGAAAGGGGCGGTACCCTAATTGCCGATCTGTCGCTTAGAAACGAGTAAATGTGAGACTGAGAATTATCGTGCTCTTAGTTTTGGTATCTTAATGTTATTTAACTCTTAGTGGATGCATATCATGTTTAGCTCTTAGTTAGAGGTTAGTATTAGCTTAGTAAGAGGTCCCGGTCGGAATAGTTCGAAATTCGATCCAACCAAAGACCGTAGCAACACTGGTCAAATGTTTATTAATGCATTAAAGTTCTTCGTACTTCAAGTACATATTCATCTGGTACATTTATACTTTAGAACAAGCTATATCTTGTCTTTCTTCATACCAATTTGTAACCATAAAAATTGGCACACAGGTAGTCCTAAAAGTACCCCTCGGAGCCACAATTTTAAAATCCTAAATTTTGTTTTTCTGCAATAAATGAACATGGACAAGGAAAGAACTTCTACAGGGTTTGTGTATTTGAGTTAACATAGGGAAATGTCGCGATCATATTTGAAACCCGGTCAACGCCGGTTAATTCAGCTAGTATCCTAATGAAATAAAACTGTACGGAAGCAGAAGAGGATTTTGTGTATTCTAGATGCGTTTCATTCAAGTTCTTTATTAAGCCTGAAAAAAAAAACGCTTGTACATCGTCAAAATCATGTCTTTACAATTATGCTTTTAAATGGTCAGCCTACTTGCACCACATACACTTTTTATATACTTCATCATTTCAGTGTCCAGAAATTCAATAAATATCGCGTTATTTCACAATTTTTGTCACATTTTCACTGCAATTGTAATTGTAATTTTTTAGTTAACGTCGTACTAGAGCAACACAACGGGATATTTTCGACGGTCCGGGATCAGTCCCTTAAGGGAAAGATACGAGGACAACACCTTGTAATTTTGAACCACGGTCAGATGACGAAGACATTTTCACTGCCGACGATACCTTGTTAAAACTTTTGATTTACTTAATTCTTGAATTTAATTTTAAATTAATCTATAATCGCCCTTCTTTTTAACCAGGAAAGTTTACTTAATGTTTTGGATGGACTACGATAACCCAGCTAATAGTTTCGGATTAGCAAAGATCATCGTGAACGTGGAGGCTGGTTGTCGATAAATCTATCGTTGTCTCAGATGTTCTTACGTTGGCACGATGTGAAAGTTTGGAGATTGGAGAGCCAGCTGAGGTGTAGACCTCGTCATCTGATCGTAGTTGAATTCGACGAGGGGTTGAGTCTTTCCTTTCGGGATTAATTCGAAAATACCCGGTCGTGTTGCTCCAGTACGATGATAATTCAACTACCTACCCCAAGATGTTGTACGTTAGTGGGGAACTATCGTCTAGGGATTAATTATTTAATCTTAACATTTAGTGATGTCTTTATGAACTAGTAAAAAGTATTTTAGCCCCTAAAAGTGGTTGTCTCATTAGCACTCGCGAATTGTTGAAGATGTTTGTCAGTGCTTAGTTACAGTGGATTTCAGAAACGAATTTTATCTGTGGTTTTATTAGTTCTTTGTCAGATTAAAGATATGTCTGCGTGAAGTTGTAAAATCTTTAATGATCTCTGATATTTTAGTTCTGTAGAGTTTCTTGGTTTCTATTAGCGCATACTTTATGATCAAGATATTGTTCGTGTTTTATGCAATGAATATCCTCAAGGAATACTAAATAGGGTTTGATAAATGTAGTAGTAAAATTTAGTTATCTTCAATAATTAGTAAAATGCTCAGTCTTCTATTCCTGTGCGTTAGAGTTACAGGAATTTTCACATACCACAAACGCATTTCAGAAGAGAATTCCACCCACTGTTTACTCAGATCTATGTAGACTCACTCTGCATGCACTAGTAAACTGTTTAAAGATTTTTTGGTATTTCAGGTAGGTACGTAGGTATTTAATTAATGTCACACATTGGAGCAACTCAACGTGCTATTGGCGACGTTCCGGGATGAACCCCCGAAGGGAAAGATCTAGGACAATACCACGACATTTTGAACCACAGTCAGATGACGAGGTCACACCTGAGCTGACCACTCTCCAAACTTCCACACCACGCCAGCGAGAAGACATTTGAGGCCACGACAAATTCAACGGGCACCAGTCCCCTTTGTATACGACAGTCTTTGGCTGGGTTCGAACTCGCAACCCTTTGGTGCTCATCCAACTTTTAGTATTTCAGACATTTAAAAGAATGAGTAGGACAAATTGGATTAAGAAAGTCTCTCATTACATTCATTAGACAAGGTGTCAGTTTAGTGATTTCCAATCAGTCTTATGGTCTGTCGTGGCCCATTGGGTACGACAACTGAACCAGCAACCTTCGAGTTGTAGGCATCAAAGGTTCGATACCTGTCCATTTCATTCTTCTCTGGGTGTTTTTTAATCTGTGACAGTAAAACATTTCATCGTGTACGTATCTATTACTTGATATTCCTACATAAACTAAAGCAGCTTTCTTTGCATCATGAGGTCCACTTGTAAGAGATGCCTTCCCATGTAGACATTCACGGCAACGAAATAACACACATGCTCGCTAAGGAAGGCTGCGGACTTCCCACAGCCTCTTATTCTGCACTCACATACCTGGAACAATTCCGTTTAGTGACGAAGCGGCTGGAGCCTCGTAATAGCCATTGGTATCTGGGTAAAAATCCTGGACTGATGATGTCCCTTGCTTTGTGATAGAGGCTCCAAGTCTGCGCTCTCTCATCTTGCCGGTGGTCATCTCAAAAGCCTTTCGTTCAATGAGAATAAAAGGTTTTGGCCACATGTACAAAGCGTCTCGCCCTGCCGGCCACTGCTGAGCACATCTTGCACTACATGAGACTCTCTAGAGAGGATATATACTCTGACCCCCTTATGGTGCTAGATTTTCTGGTAGTCAATGGACTTATGGACCTTGTCAGACTTCGTCAGACACTGGAGGATTAGTAACAACAACAACATTACTTGATATTACAAGTCTTGTGTCTGGCACATTAGGGCCAACTATGACCCCTGCAACATAAAACCCCACAAACCAACCATCCAATCAGATTTAATTTTGGGGGAGGGTAGTTGTGGTATCGGACATGCTCCGGAATCCATTCCGAAGGAAAAGATCAAAGGACAACACCTCGTAATTTTGTACAACGGTCCTATGACGATGTCAATACCTGAGCTGGCACACTACTCTCCGAACATCCACACCACGCCGATAACAGGACGTTTCAGACCACAATGGACTTAGAGTGCACCAGCCCCAACATATTCGACTGTCTTTTTTAAATCGAGATTCTCAAACTCGCAATCCCCGGGATGCTAATTCTATACTCGTCCAAGCAGATTTCCAAGGCCCGAGTAAATATTGGACTCTGATTATGTATATGTATAGTGGCTAGATGTTCGAAATCACATTCCAAAAATAAATGGTGTTTGGAGAAGCCATGAGGTTTGCTGAATTGTATTGCTAAATTCTAAATTAGAACTTTAATGACAGATCGTATAAAAGATTTATGTAATAGTTAGTTGAAAGTCTTCATCAACTGATAATTATGGATAGTCATCTTTAATAATCATGAATATCTATACAAAATAATCATGAATGTGACTCCAAACATTAATTGCACAGATTAAGAGTTCAGGTTTTAAAGATCTATTAAGGCATAATGGTGATGTAATAATAATGGATAATCGGATGTAAAACCTAACATCCGACATTCCGACTTTCTGTGCTTGCCAAAGTTGTATTTTAGAATAAACAGCGCGAATGGTGATGGTATCATAATCCCTAAAAATACAATTCATTAATCGTTGTTTGCATATTTTGCGTTCACAAATATTCCAAGTACGAATCATTGGATTTAAAGCCAATTTCGCATTACTTTCTCAAGTAAAGGAAATATAATATCTGTCAATAAAACTCGAATATATAGGGGGTAATGGGTAATTTTTTAGTTAACGTCGTACTAGAGCAACACAACGGGCTATTGACGACGGTCCGGGATCAGTCCCTTAAGGGAAAGATCCGAGGACAACACCTCGTAATTTTGAACCACGGTCAGATGACGAAGCAACACTTGAGCTGGCACCCCACTCTCCAAACTTCCACGCCAACCCAACGTGAGGACTTTCGGCCACGACAGATTTAAGGTGCACCAGCCGCCTCTACACCATACGCTTACAAACATCCATGCCCGGACCCGGATTCGAACCAGGAACCTTCCGATCTAGAGGCTAACACCTTAACCACTATACCAGTTGGTCGGCTCGAATATATAGGAAAGCGATTCAAAACAGTCTCAAGTTTGTAATGGTAATGGAAATCTTTCATTAACGTCGTACTAGAGCAACACAACCTACTGACGACGGTCCGGGATCAATTCCCTAAGGGAAAGATGCGAGGACAACACCACTTTATTTTGAACCACGATCAGATAACGAGGCAACACCTGAACTGACACCCCACTCTCTAAATCCCCACACCATTCCAACGTGAGGATTTTCAGCCACGACAGATTTAAGGTGCACCTGCCGTCTCTGCACCATAAGCTTACAAACATGCATGAACTCATTCGGATTCATACCAGGAACCTTCCTATCTAGAGTATGTATCAACCTTAACCATCAAATCGTTTGGAATCATAGAATTTAATCCTCTACCCTGCATTTATTTTGAAACAAAGCCCACATTCAGGATGGTTTCATAGTACAGTGCAAAGTCCCAAATCCGGAATCCTCCGGACCTCGGCCATTCCGGATTACGGATAATTTGCATTTTTTATGTCAAAAAAAAATCTTAATATTCCCCTCCACCAAGAATTTTGCCTTTGCAATAGTAAAATAGCATATATATAAATCGGAATAATTTAAAAAAAAAAGAAAAAAAAAAACATTTTAATACAATGCTACAAATTTTAATTTCAAAGTTTCAAAATTTTCTGTGTGGTATTCACTTTGAACAAGTCCGTCCGTTATTTTGCATCGTTTCATCAATTAGGACCAGGTTTAACTCCTTGTTCTTTAAGAATTGTCAAAAATGTAAAAAAGTGAGGGGAAAAAATGGTTTGCAAAACGTCCGGATTTTGGACCATTTCGGATTTGGGACGTCCAGATTTGGGACTTTGTACTGTTAATAAAAAATACAGTTAATAGTAGGCAATTGAATTTATGTTGCAATGGACCAAACACAACGGTCCGGAATCGATCCCGAATGGAAAGATCCGAATACAACAACGCCTCGTCATTTCCAACCAGTCGGATTGCTGAGATCATCGCCAGAGTTAATACTCTACTCTTCAAACTTCCATGTCACGACAACACGAGGATAATTGACGTCATGACCGATATAACGAGAACATACCATTAAATATGCTCCAAAGAAAATAAAATAAAAGGTTTTTGTGAGCTTCATCTAAATTCTGCTGTCTATAAATGAATGTTTTAGAGTGTTACAGTAGTCAATATTAGAAAATAAAGAAATTTAAAAGTCGAACTGGAGCAACACAGAGGGCTATACGAAACGATCCTATATCATAGGTTGTGACGAGGACACACCTCAGCTGACACCCCACTCTCCAAACTTCCGCACCCCACCAAGTTGATGACATTTGAAGCCACAACGAATTAAATGAGCACCATACCCCTTTGGTCTTTGGTTGGATTCGAACTCGTAACCCTTCGGTTGATAACCCGTTGCTCCTGCAACCGGACTAATGCAGCACTACAAGATTCCATATCGTGGCAAAAAGGCACAAGAAGAAGGCTAAAATAAATCGTTTAAACAGTTCATGTCTGTCCTTTCAATTTCAACGAAAAGAATTGATGCTGCTTTTGGCAAACTCGAAAATAATCGTAAGTCCAGTCAAGAACGAAAAAGCATAATAAGCTATACATCGGGAGACTATTGCATTTCCTCGCATTGAATGCTTGTTTTATGGATCAATTTCGAAGCATTCAAAATTGCGTGTATTCGTGTTCCATGATAAATATCCTATCGCCGTAGCCACACTATATACAGAAGTCGACGCAGCGCAAAAATATATTCTATATCGCACTTTTATCACGTCTTCCGCAAAAGCTGTTGAATGCCAGTTCCGAGCAGATTGTTGAAAAACCAATTTTATAGCGGGCACGCCCCTGAAAGTTTTTTCCCCCTTCTTCTAAAGAGCTTAAAATAAAACTTTCAAGTGCATCTGTTTTATTTCGAGCTTTGGTGGAAGAAGCACTTGTTTTAGAACGGATGTAAATTCAACCTTTATACACACAGCTAACTTCCCCCTTTTTCCTAAAGGGTAACCATTTGAATAACATCTGCGCCAATGCTTTGCTTCTTCTTTTTATTTTGAAAACACGGGGAAAAAAAACTTTCCCAGTCGAACGATTTTGTTCCTTTTCTCCATCTGCAGACGATTTGATCTTCCTTACACAGACAATGTTTCTCTTTATTCTTTACTGCCACGTTTAAAGTCTGAACTCTGTCGAAATAGGTTTTCTCCTTGAGGTGTTTTAGGAAGAAGAACAGACGATAAAAACAAGAGAAATAAATAGCTAAGGTTGGAGTGCGTTCGGGATGTGTTGGATACTGCACCGCATCTGCTTCGCAATAGCAACCCATCAACCTGGGCTACGGTTATCTCGAGATTATCTTTGATTTTTGCGTGTTTGCTTTATACTCGGTGATATTTTATCGGATGAGATACTGGGGTTAGGTTATATTAGAACTTTACTGGCATCGGAAGGTACAAATGTATTTGCTATCGCGTAAAATTCAGAAGCCTGCAATAAACCAACTCTCAACGGTGTTTATGTCTACTTTTATTTCCCAAATATATGGGGCCGCAGTGGCCCGATTGTAAAGGTAACGGACTAGCAACCTGAGGGGATCGAGTTCGAATCCAACCAAAGAATGTCGTGATCAAAGTGGACTGCTGCACGTTAAAACTGGCGTGATCACAAATGTCCTCACATTAGTCTTAAAAGACTGATTCCCGACCGTCGTTAATAGCCCGTTGTGTTCCTCTAGCACGACGTCAACTCAAATTACCATTACCTCACTTTAGTGTGATATGGCAGTTTGTAAATTGGGGTGCCTGCTCAGGTGTGACCTCGTCATCTGACCGTGTTGATGCAGTGCGACGTTATTTAAATACCTAACCTAAGTATATGTGGGGCCAGTTGGAAAAGTAACGGATTAGCAAACTAAGGGTAGCGAGTTCGAATCCAACCAAAGAACGTCGGGAACAAAGAGGACTGGTGCACGTTAAAACTGGCGTGATCATAAATGTCCTCACATTAGTGTGGTATGGCAGTATGGAAATTGGGGAGCCTGCTCAGGTGTGACCTCGTCATCTGACCGTGTTGATGCAGTGCGACGTTATTTAAATACCTAACCTAAGTATATGTGGGGCCAGTTGTAAAAGTAACGGATTAGCAAACTAAGGGTAGCGAGTTCGAATCCAACCAAAGAACGTCGGGAACAAAGAGGACTGGTGCACGTTAAAACTGGCGTGATCATAAATGTCCTCACATTAGTGTGGTATGGCAGTATGGAAATTGGGGAGCCTGCGCAGGTGTGACCTCGTCATCTGACCGTGTTGATGCAGTGCGACGTTATTTAAATACCTAACCTAAGTATATGTGGGGCCAGTTGGAAAAGTAACGGATTAGCAAACTAAGGGTAGCGAGTTCGAATCCAACCAAAGAACGTCGGGAACAAAGAAGACTGGTGCACGTTAAAACTGGCGTGTTCATAAATGTCCTCACATTAGTGTGGTACGGCAGTTTGGAAATTGGGGATCCTGCGCAGGTGTGACCTCGTCATCTGACCGTTGTTCAAATTTATGTGGCGTCATTTTCGGTAATAATTTTGGTAATTTTTAGTTAACGTCGTACTAGAGGAACACAACGGGCTATTGACGACGGTCCGGGATCAGTCCCTTAAGGGAAAGATGCGAGGACAACACCTCGCAATTTTGAACCATGGTCAGATGACGAAGCAACACCTGAGCTGGCACCCAACTCTCCAAACTTCCACGCCAACCCAACGTGAGGACTTTCGACCACGACAGATTTAAGGTGCACCAGCCGCCTCTACACCATACGTTTACAAACATCCATGCCCGGGCCCGGATTCGAACCAGGAACCTTCGGATCTAGAGGCTAACACCTTAACCCCTATACCGGTTGGTCGGCGGCGTCATTTTCGGATGCTTCACTTCGGGAATTGATCAATAACCGTCGCCAATAGCTCATTGTGTTGATCCAGTGCGACGTTATTTAAATACCTAACCTAAGTAATTGGTAATTTTTTAGTTAAAGTCGTACTAGAGGAACACAACGGGCTATTGACGACGGTCTGGGATCAGTCCCTTAAGGGAAAGATGCGAGGACAACACCTCGCAATTTTGAACCATGGTCAGATGACGAAGCAACACCTGAGCTGGCACCTAACTCTCCAAACTTCCACGCCAACCCAACGTGAGGAATTTCGACCACGACAGATTTAAGATGCACCAGCCGCCTCTACACCATTCGCTTACAAACACCCATGCCCGGACCCGGATTCGAACCAGCAATCTTTCGATCTAGAGGCTAACACCTTAACCACTATACCGGTTGGTCGGCGACCTAAGTATATGTAGGGCCAGTTGGAAGAGTAACGGATTAGCAACCTAAGAGCAGGGAGTTCGAATCCAACCGAAGACCGTCGTCAACAAAGGGGACTGGTGCACGTTAAAACTGGCGCGATCACAAATGCCCTCACATTAATGCGATATGGTAGTTTGGAGAGTGTGGTGCCTCCTCAGGTTTGACATCGTCATATGACCGTGGTTCAAAATTCCGTATTGTCATTCTTGGATGTTTCACTTCGGGGATTGATCCAGGACCGTCGCCAGCACCCCCTTGTGTTGCTCCAGTGCGACGTTATTTAAATACCTAGCCTGAATATGTGTGGGGCCAGTTGGAAGACTAAAGGATTAGCAACCTGAGGGTTGCTAGTACGAAACCAACCAAAGACTGTCGTGTTTTCAATGGTCGCTGGTGAACGTAAAATATGTCATGGCCTCAAATGACATGTTCTGGTGTGGATGTTTGGGTAGTGGGGTGTCGTGTATGTCATCTGACCATGGTGTAACGATCTTCCGACAGGTGATAACGAACACAGATAGGCTATAAGAACAGTTATTCTTGTGTTTTGGTTGCTATTGTTCTCTAGTGGACGAATATCGATGTAAGACAGTGTCTGTGTTCTGATACGATCGAGAATGCGAAATGTTGGGTGGTGTTATGAAAATGAACAGGAATAAATAAGATTCGTTGTAGACTCGAGAGGGGTGAGACGTGTTTTTGCACCGGACGGTGAGGCTTGATTCAGAAAGGATTTCATAATCCGGAACACAGCAATTGTGCTCCCCTGTGGTAAAGGTACACGCACAGAAGTGTAGTCACCGTTCTGTCTGACAGTACATGTATATTTGAAACTTTTTATATTATCTTGTAAATAAATGTCCGTGTTAAACTTAGGTGTGCAATGTATCTCTGTTCTTGGACACTACTGCACACACAGTCTATCAAATTAGACATCGCTCTGTTGGATTGGCGTGGAAGTTTGGAGAGTGGGGTGCCAGCTCAGGTGTTGCTTCGTCATCTGACCGAGGTTCAAAATTACGAGGTGTTGTCCTCGGATCTTTCCTTTAAGGGACTGATCCCGGACCGTCGTCAATAGCCCGTTGTGTTGCTCTAGTACGACGTTAACTAAAATTACCATTAGACATCGCTCGGTCACTCTGACACGGGGTTCAAAATTACGTGGTGTTGTCCAGGGAGCTTTCCCTTTCGAGTTTCATACCCTATCGTAACCAATACACCGTTGTGTTGCTCCACTGAGACATTAATTAAATACCTACCTACCTAAATACGTAAAGAATGAGCTTGTATGCCTGTTAGCATTGTCTAGTACGATTTTTCCATTCGTCGTTGCATGGCCATTGTTTGCTATTGGGACAGCCATGTCAAAATCACTCATCGATTTCAACTTTGCTTTTAAAACTAATTAATACTAATGATATAACAAGAAGAAATATTTTTGTTATGATCAAATAATAGGTAGGTATTTGAACTAGCGTCACGTTGCATCAACGCCACGGGCTATTAGCGGCGGTCCGTAATCAAAACCCGAAGAAAAATATCCGAGGACAACACCACTTAATTTTGAACCATGGCCAGCTGACGAGTTTACACCTGAGCTTCCACCCTAATCTCCAAATTTCCATGCCTTGCTACAAACGATAAACACAATTACAATCTACAAAACCAATAAAAATCATTTTTAAGATGCATATTTATTGTTGATAAGACTAATTTTTTAATGCATAAAAGAGCTCTGTTTTTAAATGTCTAGTGACTTTTGTGCTACCTTTTACTTGTGGTCTGATTTCATAATCGGGTCACAGCACTTGTGCTCCCCTGTGGTAAAGGTACACGCACAGGAGTGTAGTTACCGTTCTGTCTGACAGTACATCCTGTTATGTAATTTGTGTGTGACAGTTATTAGTAAACTGTCAGATAGTTCTCGTAAGTTATACGTGCGGTTAATCTAAACATTAGTGAGAAATCCATCGAATCATTTTGTAGTAAGTTGAGACGCCTACTACTTTTCAGATATAATAAGTGACAGTTAATCTATTGTAATTTTATTGTTTTCAATTTTGCAATAAATTAAGTTTTTGAGCCCATATACTATTATATTTTACAATAGATCCATAAAAAGATTATATACAAGATATATGGAAGGTATATAATATACAAAACAGGATAATTAATATTCAAGAGACAAATCCTAATACTCTTTGTTAGCTTATTTGTAGAAAATTTAACAATTTAAATGGCAACCGAACATCGATTAAGATAAATATAAAAATTAAATGTTCCAATTGTAATTTACCTATTTATCTTCTATCTATTCTTTGTACAACCTAATTTATATTTATAGTTTGTATTCGAAAGAAACATAAAATCGTTAGTAAAAATAATTTTCAAAACATTTCGAATTGCTACTTTTAAAAGTACGTCTCTAATTAAATATAAATCAGAATCTTTACTTTGGAATAAATATCGTCTGGTAAAATATATTCCTGGTATTCTAATCAGTAAAAAAAATGTTGGACTTGTGTGTTGTAGAAACAATACACTGAAACGAAGTATTTTAAAAGAAATCGGATACAGTTTTAAAGCCTCTTCGAAAGAGATAAACAGAAAACTTGAAAATTTACGAAACTAGTATAATGGCGAGCTAAACAGAGTCAAAGAACGGTGTATTTTAAGGTAGATCATTTAGAATCCTAAGTTTTCTACAAGGTAATTCAACAGGAATATCAACAGAAAGAAACTTTATTTAATATTTATGCAACAATTTCATTTATAATTCATTCATTGACAGTTGTTATGAACTATAAAAAATACTAAACCATTACAAAATTAACAATTTTTGTAATATAGTATAAAAAGATATCAATTGTGTAAAACGCAACATATTTTCATACCTCCTCTAACCTTAATAAAAGTATTTCAAATTTTTATTTCCATAAAGAGTATTCTTTGTTTCTATGTTTACTTAAGCAATTAACTTATGTCGAAGAATTTTGAAACATGAGAATGCCGTTTTTGAATGAATTATGATGAATTGCTCTTTCTCTCATTATTGTAATTGAAAATGGAGCAATTTTTAGAATATGGAAAAATTTGTGGAAAATGTGCTATTTATTGAAAAACTGAATAATAGATATTAAATAAACCATCAACTTAACAAGAAAAATAATAAAAGAAAAAAAAGATTAAATATCCCTTATAATAAATTCTATACTCTCAATCTTGTTCCGGTTTATTATTAGTTTCTATCCTTTTACCTAGTTTCTTTTTTATTTGGGGTTAAATGTTTTAAAAAGCTAAAAAATTTAGGAATAAAATGTTAGAACTTGAATTGTGGTAGTTGCAAAAAACTACAAGCGCTTCTTGACTTAGATTTAGGTTGCAACCTGAGAATATTTCATATCGCTGAAATGAATGCAAACAAATTTTTTTGTGCAAGCATTTAGTATAATTACTTAAAATTATAGTTATTTACGTATACTTCTCTTACAAAACGGGGTTTTGAGATTACTCAGGAAGAAGTATTTGAAATTCCAAAAGCTGCTAACAAGTCAGAAGGTTCAAATTAATAACATTGTTGCGTAGAGTAATATTTAATGTTGAGTTTTGAAATAGTGTTTGAGGTAAACAGTGTGTGAAAATGTATTTCTTTATAATTGATTAGAAATAACAACTATCGAGTTGTGTTACTTTGAATGCATTTTTGTAAGAGATACTGGAAAACGAGAGGTGCAGAGCCGCTTTTTCTGTTGTCATTTCTTTTTCGTTATTATTGAAACCCATTAAAAAAAGTGGTAAAGTCAAATTTTTAAAGGTTATTGTCTGTCACTGATCCCTTAGGCAGTTCATGTAAATTTCATTTTTTGTTGTTGTTTCTTATGCCTACACTGGCATACCAGAGGAGTGCCAGGCCCGTCGAAGACGGCAAGAGGCGAGGGGGGTGCGCCTTCCATGTTATTGAGCCCCATTGGGAGGAAGTCCGACTTTGCTCGACATACATGACACATCCGTTTTTTTATAGGAAGGTCCCTTTCATACATCCATTCACTCACACATATCGTAATTTAGATCCCAATCAGAGGCCGATAATCCCCTGATCAGGTACCCCCAGAGGTATTGATTTGGTATGGTAACATGGGGGACATTGTGACCACGACCTATTTAACGTGCCCCAGTCACCATTAGTGAACACGACGGTCTTTAGCCAGATCGAAGCGCCGATCTCGTAATCATCAGAATTGTAGGCTCCGCCGAGGACAGAACCCACAACCCTTCTGATGCGAGCCCGACGCTCTACTGACTGAGCTACCGCGGCTCTTTCATTTTTTACGGACTACCTTTTCAGAAGGTATGCAACTCAACTCCATATCCGAAGTTTGCGTGTTCAAATCACGTCCGGGTCACCAGCAGCACGAATGCAGCGGGTATAAAACTCAACTTTCGACTGCGTTAGTCTTATAAATTGTTACTCTACCAAATGGGCTGCCGCTGCAGAGAACAACTTTACTGACCAGAACATAATGGAAGCATTCTGCGTGTGAAGGTTCGAGGACCTTCGGTCCAGACTTCTTTTCGTCGTCATCAGAGTGTTACTTCCAGCTCCGTGTCAAAAGAGGGTGCTCCTTATAGATGTGTTTGGTTTATTCTTATGAATGATTCATGAACAGCCTGACACTGATGGAACAATGCTATCATCATCCTTTTCGGGGGGAGACTTTTCCAGTAAAGCCATCCTGCAAGGATTCCATAAGTATGTTCGACATCATCACCTCAGACGATACAGTGAAAGCATTGTTGGGCAAATGCCTTACTGCGCAGTTTCAAAAAGTGCATTCGTATCGTTTGCAGAATGCGGAATGAGTATTATCTGCATTTTTAGACAACTAGTGGAAATCAGTAAAATGACTTATAAAATATCACTGTCAAAAAAAGCTGTTTGTCAAAAAAAGTCTTAGTTAGTCTTTTTACTGTCTTTTTACAGGATTCGTATGTTAATGTAATGTAAAGGCTTTGTCACAATAATTGCGTGGTATACAGGATGAAATTGTGAAAAGCTCAATCTACTTAATGAATATACGTGCATAGGCCTAATTTCTTTATTGGTAACTATTTAATATTTAATAGAAAAAATAAATTTCACACAAGACTGAATAGACTCAATAAATTTGTTGGGTAATGTAAAGGTTTCGTCAATAATGGCGTCGTATAAAGGAAAAAAATCAGATAAACTGAACATAACTGTGTTATATTCAATTTACTTAATGAATATGCGTGTATAGGCTTAATTTAATCAGCA
Organism: Metellina segmentata; assembly: GCA_947359465.1. Lineage (NCBI taxonomy): Eukaryota > Metazoa > Arthropoda > Arachnida > Araneae > Tetragnathidae > Metellina > Metellina segmentata. The sequence continues at coordinate 116,800,484 of OX375878.1, read as the reverse complement.
AATACTATTCAATATTTAAAACCGTAAAAAAAAATTCAAGACTGAATAAACTAAAACATATGCTGGTGGTAATAATGCCAAATTTATGAACTTATTTGAGTACTTTACTCAAAAAGCGTCCAACGTCATTCTACTGACGAGAATTTGTGAAGTAGAAAACTTTAAACTCGGATTCGGAGTTTTCTGATCAGTTGGATTATAAGTTATCTTTTAGTGAAATCTCCGATAGTTATTCCCTCTCAGGCGGCCCCACTTAGTAGCAAAGGTAGGACTTGTGAAAGTTAAAATGTCGCGTATGCAGGCATCCTCACATTGGTGTGGAAGTTTAGAGAGTAGTGTGTTATATCAGGTGTTTATTTCGTCATCTGACAATTCAAAATATCCAGGAGCTGTCTTAGGTCTTTGGAATTTTTAATTAAAGTCACACTTGAGCAACACAACGGGTTACAAATGACGGTGTCCGGAATCAAACTAGGGATGCGACATCGATGTCGATGTTTTTAACATCGATTTATTGGAGTCGATGTTTTTGTAACATCGATGATTATACGTGTCGATGTTTTTACGCTGTCGATGTTTTATTTTTGAATAAAAAAAATACCGTTATAAAAATTAAAAAAAAAACAAGTAGCTTACTTTTTAAATTCAGAAAATCGAACGTACTTTTAGACCAAAGTGACCAAGTGTGAAGGGTCTGAAAAGTAGGGATGCGACATCGATGTCAATGCTTTCACAACATTGATGTTTTATAAAAAAACATCGATGTATTGGATCCGATGTCGCATCACTAGTTGTTTCCCCATTTCTTAAAACTGGTTTAGCAAGTTTAAATTCACTGAATTTTAAAAACATCGATGGTTTGGGTCGATGTATTATCAACATCGATGTTTTAATTTTGAACATCGATGTTTTAATTTTGAACATCGATGTTTTAATTTTGAACATCGATGTTTCAAAACATCGGTGTTTTGCTATCGATGTCGCATCCCTAGATCAAACCCGAACGCAAAGATCCGAGGACAGCACTACGTAATTTTAAACCATGGTCTGTCGACGAGGTCGCGCTTGGATTGGCAAGCCACTCTCCAAACTTCCACACCACGACAACTTGAGGACAATTGAGGAGAAGACAGATAAAACGTGCACCCTTTGTACACGACGGTCTGTGGTTGGATTCGAACTCGCAATCCTCCGGTTGCTATCCCGTTGCCCTTCCACCTGGTCTACCATGGCCTGGTATTATCCTCAATTCTTTCCATTTGAAATTGATCCCCGAACGTTGTCAAGAGCTCTTTGTGTAAATAGATGCCATAAATCGAAGAGAGTGAAAGCAGTTGAATCACAATTTAATTTTAAACCTTCAGGTGGTTGTCTTGATAAGACATTCCGTCTTTAGCAGAACTGACCAGATCTCGTCATCATAAAAAAAATTGGTAATACTTTGACGAATATCTCGTTTTACCTAACTTGGCCAGAGATTTATGTACGAGATATCTCGTTTTTAGTTAAATTGGCCTGAGCTTGATGTAGAGATATCTTGTTTTCAGCTAAATTAGCCAGAGCTTGTTGTACGAGATATCTCGTTTTTACATAACTTGACCAGAGATTGATGTACAAGATATCTCGTAGAAACCACTTGAAGGGCATAAGTAATGGTAATTTTAGTTAACGTCGTACTAGAGCAACACAACGGGCTATTGACGACGGTCCGGAATCAGTCCCTTAAGGGAAAGATTCGAGGACAACACCTCGTAATTTTGAACCACGGTCAGATGACGAAGCAACACCTGAGCTGGCACCCCACTCTCCAAACTTCCACACCAACCCAACGTGAGGACTTTCGGCCACGACAGATTTAAGGTGCACCAGCCGCCTCTACACCATACGCTTACAAACATCCATGCCCGGACCCGGATTCGAACCAGGAACCTTCCGATCTAGAGGCTAATACCTTAACCACTATACCGGTTGGTCGGCCCACTTGAAGGGGTAGTGAAGTTATTTTATATTTTTATTTGTCCTTTATGAACTTGGTTCAAAGACTTCCGTCTTTTTCTAACTTGGATTTGTTTATCTGCTCTTTTAGTGCATTGATATTCGTAGTTCTCTCTCTCTCTCTCTCATGTACACTGATGTCAAATGTCTACATTTAACCAAATAAATATAAAAACATAACCAATTTTTGCTTTTTAATCAAATTTTTGAAAAACATTAAATTTTCGACTATCATCTTATCATTTCACTTTGCAAATATGCTTTATAAATACAGATAATGTCTGAAAAATTGTCCATGAGAGTTTTGAAGTAACTAAGGATACATGCTAGATCAAGGGAGCTGCTGAATTTAGGTAGAAAAGAAATCAGGATAGCTATTGTCCTCCTAACTGGCCACTGTACCCTGAATAGACACCTCAACATTATGGGTGTTATAGATGACACATTATGTAGAGGTTGTCGGATGGTAGAGGAGAGTGCTGTACACGTTTTATGTAAATGTGACCATTACTCTGCACAACGATTTTAACATCTGGGATACCACTATATCGAACCCTGGGAACTGTCAAACATTCCAATCAGGTACATGCTGAAATTTATTTCTGCAATCGGTCTTTAGTGAATCAGTAGGAGTCTCAGTACAATAGACTATTATTCGCAGTGCTGGCACGCTTCGAAGTCACCCCTTTACAAGTCATAAGTCATAAGGATACATGCTCTAAAAAGATGATTAATAAGTAAGTAGGTATTTAACTAACGTCACACTGGAGCAACACAATGGATTATTGGCGACGGTCCGAGATCAATCCCGAAGATGAATAGAATGAAAAATAAAAGTAAAAGTAATACGATCCGCCGTAGAAACACTACTGCCACCTACTTTTAGTTTAACAGAAAATGTTCCTCGTAACGACAAATCATATTATAGCTTATAGTATTGTAAAATTACTTCGAATTTCAGCTTAGATCTACAAAGTTCTAAACATTCTTCATAAAAAAGGTATCAAATGTAAATAAAATTTTTATTCTATGTTGATCCTATTTTTTATAGGATCAAAATGGAATAAAAATGTTATTTAGAACTCTCATGTCATTTTCGTATGCCCATTAAGCATTCGACTAAGCCATTTGAGACAAGAATAGCATCCTTCTCCCATTACAGGACATCCATTGCCTTTACAGCGCGAGCATGCCCAATACGAATTTTGCTTTGTCTAGCAATTGTCTCGCTAGGACTGAAACGCGAAGGCGAGGCCTCACCTCGCCCATTGTCCCCTCTCCCGGATATCTCGCACCTGAAATTGGAATTCATAAGAGGGCAGAAAAGAAATCAAAAGAAGAGTCCAAAAAAAGGGGGGTCGTCCTGCCGATATTCTTCTCCAGGGGCATTTGGGACATCATGCAGACGTTGACTCGCTTGATGGATATTTAATGACCCGGACCATTTTCCGGGAGATTCCGGGAACTAAATCCTGGGCTCACTATCGACATTCGATTTCGCGTCGGAGGAGTCGATCCAAATTGCGAGCTCCCGGATGACACCGTGCCAGGGCCGCTCCCGTGCCGTTTAGGGACAATTATCAAGTCCCTCGCTCGCCCCATAACTCGCAGCTGTCAGCAGCACTGACGCAAACAAATGGAGACTCACGACCGTCAACAAGTGGGAGGCGTTTTGGATTGCCATGCATCCCACCCCCCGTGGTAATCTGCACCGGAAGATTCAAACCTCTTGCTTTGAATCTTCCGTATTGGTGGACTCATCCGATCTATGAAGAGGATATAGTTTCCTAACCCTACCCCTTGAATGTAAGGTTTTTTTTTTATCAATGAACACCCTTGGGGGTTTATCTTTGCGTCGATGATTGGTTAGTGTTGGGGTTCTCCTGCATCGGAAGATGCAAAGGTTCAGCTTCGAATCTTCGTGTTGATGAACATCTGATATATTTGAGCAGTCTTTTAACCCCTACCCCTGAATGTCAGTTTTTTTCCTATTGTGCTGTCCTCTAAACATTAGACTAACAACTGATTAAAGTTAAACATTTATTTAAAGTAATTGGAATAATATTTACAGAGTTAATTATTTACATTTATTAAAAAGTCGTTTTTTACAGCAATTGACATCGAACCGCCGAAGAGCCAGGTTCCAAAGTTCAGAGACTAGAGGATACGTCTGTTCCTCTCAAATCTTACGTTTATCTCTCAAAAATCTTCTCAGATCAACCGCTCACTTACTGCCGACACCTGCGAAAGAGGTTTTTCAGTTTGCATTCCGATCTCAGATCTGCAAAAGTTTTTGCAGTTTTCCTGAAGTCTCGCCTTTTGTTTTCTCACTGAGGCCCAAAGTGCTGGTGTTGAGCTTGTTTATCTCGTCGGGGATGATCTGAATTCTAGATGTGAGGGTGCGGAGTGACCGGAACACTATTAGCCCTCTTAGTGGCTTATCTTCACCTCGATTACTCGTTGGTTTTGGGGTGTTATAGCGATTTTTGTAGCCGTATTTGGCCAAGTCACAAGACAAATTATATCAAGTTATAGACACACACGAGATAAAAGTTTTACACACACAGAAGAGAGAAACACACCAAAGGAGGAATGCACCTGATAGGTATCAAAGCCACATAGCCTGTAACTCGAAGGTTGCTAGCACAGTTGGCATACCCACTGAGTTACAATGCCCTCTATCTTTGATTCGAAAACTACTCTACAGTGTCCAGCCTCTGAAGAAGAAACCTGTTTCAAACTGTCACCAGTTCTGGCAAAAAGGAAGTTTGTTTTACCTACTTAGATCTCCATTTCCCATGGAGTACATTTCTTACTTGGATCCCATTTCCCTTGTCCATCAAGATATCTCGTGGAAATGAATGAATTTTATTAAGATAGACTTATTTAAGTTATTAAAGATATCTCGTCTATCATAATATTTCGTGGAATAAAACTAATTTTGCAGTTAATGATTATATATATCTCGTCACGATATCGCCAATTGTTTTATAATGACAAGGTGAAGATGTGGTCAGTTTTTTCTAATGACGAGTGCTTTATGGATGATATATCTCGTCAGTAAATATGTCGTCAATTTGTGTAATGATGAGAAACGGAGACAACTATCAGAAGGGTTGATTATGATTGACATTCACACAGTCTAGTCACATTAATGTGACCACCTATCAAAAGCCAGAATAACCACTTTTGGCAGAGCGGACCGCTGCGAGACGTGCAGGAAGAGAGTCAATTAGGTTTCTGAAAGTATTCACTGGGATGTAGAGCCATGCCGACTCCAGTGTCGTCGCCAGCTGCGCTAGATTACCTCCCTCCTCCAGCCTGGATCCTTCTGGCAACTGTTGCAGGGTGTTTGCTTTCAGACGTTTCAAGCCGTATACGCCAACGTCTATCTGTCCGATGGACGTTGGTAGCCCCTTGGTTCATCTGGGCGGTCAGTTGCTCAACAGTTGCACGTCTATTTGCCCGAACGCATATCCGTAGCCTTCGTTCGCCTCTGTCATCTATAGCCCGTGGTGCATCACATGTGCCACGCCGCTGATTTTGGATAGTGCCATTTTGCCATGCACGATATACTTTTACCACGGCGGCACGCGAACAGTTCACAAAATTAGCTGATTCCGAAATGCTTTTACCCTTGACCCGAAAGCCAATAATCACGCCCTTTTGAACGTCGGATAAATCGATACGTTTCTGCATTACGCCAACGATTGAAATGCTTTCCGATGCCCTAGGACATCCTTTATTTACACTCCACTGCAGAGTGCTGCCACCTGCCTTTTGTGATTGGTTATTTCACGTTGATGTCGAAAGTAAGCGGTGGTCACATTAATGTGACTGGACTGTGTATAATTAATTCCGAATTAATCATATTTCTTTTATCGAATTTTTTATTAGCGACGTGGGACCGCGTAAGTTCGGTTTGAAGATCATCAGATTAGCAACATGAGAGTTGCGAATTCGATCCAATCAAAGTCTATAGTGTACGTAGGGGGGGGGGGGTACTGGAACACATTAAATTACTCGGAACCTCAAATATCCTCACGTTGGCGTGGTACGGAATTTCGGAGAGTGTAGTGCCAGCTCAGGTATTGTCTTCCTGATCTGACCATGATTCAAAACTACGAGATGTCCTCAGATTTCCGATGTCCTCAGATCCCAGATCGTCACCAATGGCTCGATATGTGGCTACATACCTACTTAAGTGCTGAAGCATATTCGAAAAACAAGCTAAGTGGCGTCACGACCAAGATACTAGAAGAAGAAAAAACGTCTGACGCAGAAACACTAGCGCCATCTACATTTATCTTGACAAAATGTCTCTCCTAAACAAGCCTTAGACCCTTACGCGCAGATCCTCTACGAAGGTGGACTAGTTTCATTTATTTCATGTGCCCCCAAAAAGTCCAATTTCCAAACACGCAGAAACCGCGCGTCATTACGCCAAGCATAAATTTAGCCTAAAACGTCTTCATCGCCAAGAAGCTTATCAGCTAAGCAAAGCGAAGAAACGCTCGTTTTACGTCCTCTCCCATAATAAAGGTATTAGAGGCCGTGAAAAATTTATCATAGGTGCTGAAGGTAATGGGAAACGCTCTCTCCTATAAATGATACTCGTGGGGAGAAACGAGTATTTTCGAGCCGTTTGATTATGAGGGAAACATTTGGTCCGGGCTCTACGATCTTTAAGTTGGAATGCAGAGAGGAATTGCCTGCGTAAATCATGCGAACTCTGTTAATAGCAAATGTTGTTTTAAAATGCGCAGGGCTTTTTTTACGCAAGCTAAAGAGAAGTACCTTTGAATAATGGCGTTTCTGTTTGTTGGGACGTAAAAATGCTCTATTGTTTTGAGGGTAATTTCGTTTTATACCTCGTGGTTATTAGTCATTCATGTGTGCTACGAGATAATATATTAGCCTTATCAATATAAAACTTAGTAATAAACATATACGTAATGGGTATGTATAGATGGTTTCAAAACTTTTAAAGCATCTGTACATGCTTTAACCCTACAAATGGTTCCGCTGAGATATTTCATACAATAACATGACCAATTTTGCTAATGACGATATACCTTTACAACAAGATATCGGCATTTTTTATGATGATGTCCATATCTCTTCCAAAAAAATTAATTTTGCTTATTACGAGATATCTCTTCCATCAAGATCAATTTTAATAGTAACGAGAGATCTCGTTATTGATATAATTCGAATTTTTTCCTAAATAGATAAAGATCTGCCCAATTTTCTTCTCGTGACAAGATGTCTGGTTTATTAAGATTAGGAGAGTTTTGCTAATGGTAGGTATTTTAATTAACGTCGCACTGGAGCAACACAACTATTGGCGACTGAAAAAAATATAAGTAGTAAGACAATAATGAGAAGCATTTTGATGAAATAATAGTTATTACCAACCGTTTCTGATCCAAAGATGTTTTTAAAAAGACGTTTTTGAAACAATTTATTTAGTTTACTTCATAACAAAAAGATAATGCTTGAAATTATGTATACGGTTATTACACGAAATTTTTGTCACTTACATATTTATCAAAACTAAATCGTTGGAATGCTATGAATCTTACACAATTCAAGTTCATACGTAATACACACCAGTTACTATCGTTCGGAATAGAGGTTGAAAATCGGCTCTAGAGGGTGTTATGGCGCAAGGACCATTTCGTTGTCTTTGGAGAGATAGAGAGAGAGAAGAGAGAGACTTTATCTCTCATTCTCTCTTTTCTTTGCTTTTTTTTCTAGCCTATATGTGTGGAAATTATTAGAATACTAGGGGGCCAGCCCCCTGCTCGCTAGCGCTCGCCAACCCCCGGAGGATTGCTCTGCAATCCTCAATGGTTGGCTGCGCGAACCTATGCTCGCTTCGCTCGCACCAATGAAGACATGTGTCCTAGCCGAAAGGATTGTTTACAAAATATAATATTCCAAAAAAAAAAAAAAAAACACATTTTTTTTCCAATCTAAATTTGCTGTTTGCAGAAAAGATATATACAGTGCCTCTAAAATCAAAATTCAAATGAAAACTGTGCAAATTTTGACTCGAAATGTGATCGCTGCTTTGGAAATTGAATACTCAGCATGTTGTTTGTGTGTACATTTCCCCAGCACTCGAGCCACTCACTTTTTCATTCAGTTTGTTGTCTAAAGTTGAAGTTCAAGCGTATTGTTGAACTACAATTGTTGGCCCTGAAAAGATACCCCGTTTTATGTTATTTCTATTACAAACTACAACAGCTCGACTAAAATTAATTTTTTTCAATAAAATTTCATCCGATTACGCTATGAATTCAATTGAGGCGCGAGACTTCGTGATGGTAAACAAACAATCGCACAATGTTGCCAAAACGCAATAATAAATAACGTCTTTTTTGCGTGCCACGTAAGAGAATTATATATATAGATAATGGCGCTGACGTCACGCGCCTACCATGCTCTCCCACACCTGCAGCTTTTGTCAGTTAGAAGTTAGAATCTTGATTTGAATTCGATAAGAATCTAAGAATTCATAATTTAATTGATTCGATTAATGTTTTGAATCATTATTAATATGTAATATTTTGCTGTGTCTGTAAAGAGCGTAAAGTAGTAAGTAAACTTAAATCTAATTGAAGAATCTCTCTAAGCGTCTTTTCTGAGTTTGTCAAACTAAGATCTAAAAATACCACTGAACCAATTGATCATTGAAATTCCGCCATACCGCGTCAATATTCGACAACCCTCCTGGTGGTTGTCTCGACGACAGCCGGACCCCTTTGGTAATCATTTTTGGCACACTTACAGCTCACAGTGGTACGTAGACGACATTCTCCGACCGGTTGTGTTACCGTTCTTTTTGAGACACCGCGGACTTACTTTTCAACAAGATAATGCCCGACTGCACCCTGCGCGAGTTGCTATGAATTGTCTTCAAGCTTTTCCAAGACTTTCTTGGCCAGCTAGGTCTCCTGATCTCTCTCTCTCTTATAAAACAAATTTGAGACGTTAGGGAAGGCAATTGCAACCATCAAGGAATGTTGACTATTTAGCCCAACAGTTGGAGAAAATTTGGAAAGAAATTCCACAGGACACGATCCGCGAACATTTACAGTATACGCCACGCCAGTTGACAGCTTGCATCCAGGCCAGGGGTGGACCAAGCCTTATTTACTTACTCCTTCTGTAACAGTCAAATTCTGAAACACATCATTCAATTGTTCTTAAATTTTAATCTTTTGTTTTTCTATATATGTTCTTCACATCCATCCAGTTTTTATCGCAATCGGACAACTCGTTCTGGTTGCGTCGATTTGTTTTGTTATAGAGTTTTTTCTATAACATTTGGTCTGTTTTTAGTGTCCTCTGTAAGTTAATATTCAGAAAAAAATAACTAACTAAAGTAGTCTTAGCGTTTCTAAATTAGCTTCAAAGTACGTTTTTAGATTGTTACAAACTCTAAATATATTTTACAGTTAGTATACTATTACTGAACAGTTAATTTTAAAAGTTTAGCATGAAATTACACAATTTATACTTTGTGTTTAAAATTTTTGCTCTATAAAAGGATCTAAGAACCTAATCGACGAAATGGATCGATTGCCATAAACATGTCATACCGCCTCCACAACACATATGACTAAACAACTACGTCTATTGGTTACAAAGAATCCTAGGAATGATTTTATTGGTCAAAACTGTCGAGAACGGATATACACGTGTGAATTCCTGATTGAGTCAGAAATCAGTCATGGAACTACAATTCTTTTTCTGAACTTTAAACACATCACATTCACTTTATTGACTATTCAGTATTGTTAACGTCTTTGAATTCGTCCAATTCCACGTTCCTTCAAACTTTCTGCTCCCTTGTTGCCATCAATAGCTTTATCTTTTACCTAAACTCATCGTTGTCCTTCCATTAATGAAATGAAATTGATCACAAATGCAGAACAGCGTTTTTTATGTATAAATGACTGATATAAATTTTAATTCAAAGTCCCTTGAAATTGAAGAATGTATTTCGTGCATTTTGGAGTAAAAAAAAAAGTCGAAGTATCTTTCAATTGATGGGTATGAAACAAATGGAAGGAATCGAAACAAGGAATAAATGTATCCATACATTCACAAAGAGAAATTAATATGAGCTCCTGTAAATGTAACAGCCGTTAATCTTGTATGCATTATTTATTGTGATTGCAAGACAATAATAATTGTGATTATTATTATTGTCTTGTGATAATTTTCAACTAGTTACCACCGTCCCAGCCTTAGCCATTCGTTGTATTGTTTTGAACCACGGTCAGATGACGAGGCAACATCTGAGCTGGCACCCCACTCTCCAAACTTCCACACCAACCCAAAGTGAGAACTTTCGGCCACGACAGATTTAAGGTGCACCAACCGCCTCTACACCATACGTTTACAAAGATCCATGCCCTGATTCGGATTCGAACTAGGAACCTTCCAATCTAGAGGTTAACACATTAACCACTATACCGGTTGGTCGGCTCATGTGATAATATATCATCTTTATGTATAGTCGTACGTAATTCTGTGATGATATTGATATACATAATACGAAAATGTGTGCTTAGTATGTATAACTGCAATCACAACGAATTTTATTAATTTACTTAAGTAATTATTTTAATTTACTTAAATAATTATTTTAATTTACTTAAGTAATTATTTTAATTTACTTAAGTAATTATTTTAATTTACTTAAGTAATTATTTTAATTTACTTAAGTGAGAATTTTATAAATAGTTGCGCTTTTAAAATTGCACGAGATATCTTACGATGGAATAAAGATTAAGAACTGCTTGAAAGTCAATGACAAATTTATATTTGGACATTTTTCAAAATTTATATTTGGTTTTCATTCACAGACTCATATTACAGAAGAAATTGTTTTAAGTTATGAAAGATTGTTTTAAGTTACGATGAAGAAAACATTTTAATGGAGTTAAAAGAAGAAATTAAAAAAGCGCTCAAGAGAGGTGTGTGTTGTAAATCTCTTTTATTCCTCTTCTGATCAAATGGGTTCTTTTATAACAAAAGACAAAACAAGATAATCATGACTGTGAGTTAAAAATTTTAATCAATCTAAATATAATTTGAACACGAGGCAAACATGACATTACAAACAACGAAAAAGGTTTAGTTTGAAGACTTGCTACCGTGGTAATTAAGTAAAAAGATACCGTTATGCAAAATTATCTTGCTCTTCTGACAGTTCTTTCACTATAATATATCTCTATTTTAGGTTATATATATTTTTATGCTGAACCAATGACTTACTGATGCTAGGAGAAATTAATTGAAATATTGTATTCTTGCAAATAAACTCCTTCTGAATATATTTATGTCCAAATATGCAAATGTTATTAATTTTAATAACATTTTGTAACATTTAAGGGGGGGGGGGATTTAGTAGTAACGCAGTAAAAAATTCAGTAATGGGATGATTACTTCAGAAAGTATGAATCTAAGTTGAGAAATTAATTCAATCCTTAGAGAGGGGTTCCAAATGTCTATGCTCATAATCCAGAAAAGGAATATTATCAATGACGAAACTGAATATTTGAAATTAAATTTTGATAGTGATTTTAAATATGGCTTCAAGTCCAGTGTTCTCGGTTTAAAATTATGATGTGTGGGCGAAATAAAATATGAAGACGACCAACTAAGAACATTTTATTTGATAGAAGTTATTACCGAATGAATGGTACCTTTGAATTTATTCTTCTATGAACGGTGCACGAATAAGGAAGGGTAGTTCCAATTTTTACGCAATTGTAACAGCTAGTTATATTTTGCAACGCAAAAATCTTGTTTGTTTTAGAAACGAAATCTCGGAACATCGTCATGAAACATAAATGCGAATGTCTTCGGAATACCGAATTTTTACATACTTTTTGTAACCACTTTTTGAATTGAATAACTTTTTTTATTCGTCAAAAATTCAAGATTAAAATTGAGTACTCAACTGAATAGCTAAGTACCGATATACGTACCAAAATGTCTCGGCTTACAATGGATCCCTAGGCAACTATTATCGACTATAGATGAATCGAATTCAGTAATTGCTTCAAAATAAAACCACAAGGAACAATTTGAAAGTACCTTTTTGCCCCTAGGTTAAAGCATCCAGCCTTATTTAAACTATTCTTTAAACTTGCCGATTCCAAAGTGTTCTTAGTCGCATGATACGCCTTTAATGTATGCACTCAAGCAATATTTACGATTTCGTGGGCAGACAAATGTTAAATATTAAAGTGTACTTCCGCTGCTAAACATAGATCATTAAACTATGCTTGTATCATACGTGTAACCCACTATAACTCCCGTTCTTGATTCTATCTATTATTTTCTAACAAATTTTTCTTATTTCCCAGTTTAATTTAGTGTTATTCATTTAGAAGTTCATAATTTCCATTTCATTGTTTATAGATTCTAATTGATTCTTAGTGATGTTGTCCGCGGTCAGATGACGAAGTGGACGTTTGACCTGGATCCCCCTCTCTCCGATCTTCCACGCCTAGACAACTTGAGTACTTCTGAATCCAATACAGATTTAACGTGCCCGATCCTCCACGTACACGATAGTGTTTGGATGATTCGAGTTATGTACTCACTATCTTCCAGTTGTTAATAAGGTACACTTCCAAACGGTCTACCACGGTCCCCTTGACGACAGAGATACCACGTCATTGCGAATTGGTCAGATGTTGTTGTTGTTTTCGATAATCCTTGACGACAGAGATACCACGTCATTTCGAAATTCGACGCTTCACCTGGCTCCCCCTGTCTCCGATCTTCCACGCCTAGACAACTTGAGTACTTTTGAATCCAACACAGATTTAACGTGCCCGATCTTCCACGTACACGATAGTGTTTGGATGATTCGAGCTATGTACTCACGATCTTCCAGTTGTTAATATGGTACACTTCCAAACGGGCTACCACGGCCCCCTTGACGACAGAGATACCACGTCATTGCGAATTGGTCAGATGTTGTTGTTGTTTTCGATAATCCTTGACGACAGAGATACCACGTCATTTCGAAATTCGACGCTTCACCTGGCTCCCCCTCTCTCCGATCTTCCACCCCTAGACAACTTGAGTACTTTTGAATCCAATACAGATTTAACGTGCCCGATCTTCCACGTACACGATAGTGTTTGGATGATTCGAGTTATGTACTCACGATCTTCCAGTTGTTAATAAGGTACACTTCCAAACGGGCTACCACGGCCCCCTTGACGACAGAGATACCATTGCGAATTGCTCAGTTGTTTCTCATGCCTACACTGGCAGACCAGAGGAGAGTGCCAGGCCCGTCGAAAACGGCGAGAGGCGAGGGGGGTGCGCCTTCCATGTTATTGAGCCCCATTGGGAGGAAGTCCTACTTTGCTCGACATACATGACACATCAGTTTTACAGGAAGGTCCCTTTCATACATCCATTCACTCACACATATCGTAATTTAGATCCCAATCAGAGGCCGATAACCCCCTGATCAGGTACCCTCAGAGGTATTGATTTGGTGTGGGAACATGGGGGACTTTGTGACCACGACCTATTTAACGTGCCCCAGTCACCATTAGTGAACACGACGGTTTTTAGCCAGGTCGAAGCGTCGATCTCGAAATCATCAGAATTGCAGGCTCCGCCGAGGACAGAATCCACAACCCTTCCGATGCGAGCCAGACGCTTTACTGACTGATGATATATCTCGTCGAAACTACTTGGAGGGTTAACTCAAGAATGTATCGAGGGTTAACTCGAGAATGTATCGAGGGTTAACTCGAGAATGTATCGAGGGTTAACTCGAGAACGTGATATTGGACCACGTTCCCTTGTGAAAAATCAAATTGATTTAAAAAAATACCCATCCGTGCTGAGCTGGGACAAATATGCTGATTCCCTTTTTCGACGTTATTTTAACAGATATTGCAGGTTGTACTTGTTACTTGAGCTAGAACTTAGCCTCCTCAACTAAGTACACTACATATCATTTAAGTCGCCATGTAATCACAGGTTTTCCATTGCGACACCTAAAAGCTAAAAGACGAGGTACCCAATGGCCGCTTTTTATTTTCATTCGGTTGCTTAACACCCTAACCATCATACCGGTTGATCGGCATTAATGATATTCAACTAGTTATCACCGTCCCAGCCTAAGCCATTCGGTGTATCGCCACTCGATTTTGAACCACGGTCAGATGACGAGGCAACATCTGAGCTGACACCCCACTCTCTAAACTTCCACACCAACCCAACGTGAGGACTTTCGGCTACGACCGTTTTAAGGAGCACCAGCAGCCTCTACACCATACGCTTACAAATATCCATGACCTGACCCGGATCGGCAATAATGATATGTAGGATTAAGTGTTTCATATTAAATCAAGCGTACGAAAGAAAAATCTTTTAAATATAACGGTTATGTCTTACTTTAAAAAGAGTGCAAAAGAAAACTGTTTTAGTAAGACAGTTAAATTTCAAATAAAAGACATGTACCATACGTTGTAAGACAGATTACGTTGTTTCCATGCAGATACCGAACATCACAAGAAGTAATAGTTATAAAGAATTGATTTTAAACTGCATGCCAGTTAACCCTTTACACTGCGGCGCTAAACTTTTTTCAACCGTCTCCAAGAACGGCTTTTTCGTCTGCATGTCCGACGCCCCCTAACTAATTATCTAACTTGAGCGATAAAGTCTTGAGTGGCATTTACGACTGACACTTTCCTTTCATAGTATAGTGTGGCGTATCGTTTGGCGCTAGAGGAATATCACCGAAGCGACCTTCTGCCTTTCCCCCTAACCGCCGTATTCACCGTTAACTGGACCGGAGAAAGAAACCCGCGGTTCGGAAACCGAGGGTTAGGTAAAAGCTAACCGCCGGTTCAAACTTGATTTCACCACTCTTTTTTCGACTCCGGTTACTGAACTGCAGGTTACTTAACCGTCAGTTACCGATTGATTCTCATTGGTCAAAACAGACCTCGTGACCTCGGATGATTTGCTTTCACCTGGTCCGCGCGAATCCAGATAACGTTGCTTTTTCAGTGTGTATTTCTTTAATTTTATCTCAACTTAAAATGGCTCTACCACCAGGTAAATTATTTTGTACACAGTTCGAAAAATAACTTATTTTAGTTCTGGCCAAGCCGCATTTTGATGTCATCGAAAATAATCAATTTTTGAGGACCTGATAAAAATTAGCTAATAATTGGACGTTTGAATACCACAAGAGCGATATTTTTACTATCTTATGAAGCGCTGAAAAATGAGTTTGACTCCCTTAAGGTTTTTGCTTTGCCGCTTAGGGTTTTTGGTAATAATTAATTTAATAATCTACTGGAGGCTTTGAAAGCAATGAAATCGATTCTCTTCGACGAGAGAAATTCAGGGATATCAAAAGTTTGATTTTGAAATTTGGCATATGCTTAACATCATCCCATTTAATGAAGCATTTTCCCCCACATATTTGTAAAATTATGATTTCCATGGGTTTGAATTTTATGCTGTGCAAATTTTATACTGGGTGTTTGAATGGTGAGATAATTTTTAAAAATAGATCATTAGAGAGATAAAAGTTATGATTTTGTCTATAATGTTGGATACACGTTATGATTATGTAAATTGATTAGACTTAAAAATAGAAAAACTTAAAAGATAATTAAAATGCAAAACATTTTGACCTAGACGGATAGCTAAGTTGTGAAGAACACAATAATTATATCGGGCACACGATCTATGTGGCAGTTTAAACCAATTGATAGACAGAGGAATTTTTTTTGAGGATGCCATATTTTCGCTCAACTGTGTTCCTAGTCAGTACATGTGATTTATTATACCCGACACAGAATAAAATTTAAGTAGAGAATTACCTGGAATTATATGTCACTAATTTGTAGTTTGTAAGACAATTCGACTTAATTTTGACAGAAACTTGTTTCTTTCTAAAAATTATTCCTCGGGTTAAAATGTTCATAATTTAAAAATTGGTAATTCTTTTAGATTACGTAATTTTTTTACTAGGAAAACTTACATTTTTTTATTGGTCAGAGTAAGTATACATTTCACATTACCACCCCCGGGTAGAAAAGTAATAAATATATACAGGAACTTTAGGTAATATGGAGTATCATTTTTAATTTTGCTGTAATGACAAAACTAAATGCCACAAAACAAGCTAATTTAAACTGCTTTTTTGAATTAATCACCTATAAAAAACCCTTTTTATGACCCACAAATATTACAATTACAAATAAACATTTGAAACTTGCCGAAAAAAGTTTGGATACAGTTGTGTAAAGTCCTTTTTCGATGTCAACGACAAACTAATTAGAACAAATTATTGATAATACATCATACGTTTTTCTCTTTTGGATTCCATTTTCTCTATGAAATCGAATTGCCGAATCATTGAAATTTTATTCAGTTTATCCATCATTAGAGTTTGAAATTAATCGCAAATATCCATAACTGTTTGTAAACACACGAAAAATCGCTTACTGCGCATGCGCGGTTAAATCTAACCGAGCTCTGAGCCAGGTTCAAGTTCCGTAACTCGACCGGCGGTTAGTGGACTGAACCTGCGGTTCGGTTGACGGTGAAATGAACTTTTAACTCTGACCTGGGAAAAACCAGTTTTTCTCCTTCGACTGCCGGTTAACTCCCGGTCCAGTTGACGGTGAATACGGCCGTAAGTGTTCAAACCTCCCGGTCGACAGGGTTGGGTACCTAACAAAATGAGGGATCCTCTGGAGGGTCAGTCCCTGACAACTCGTAAATGGTGATCGATGCCAGCGGTCACTTAAAAGGGAATACCATCCACCGTCCACAGATCTATACCATGCCGCTGGCGTGAACGAAATTTTAGTTTTAACAATTGTCTACTTGCCGTAGCGAAAAGGTTAAAGTAAGCGAATCGTAATTAAAACTTTGCTGATCTGGCAAAATATAAGGGTAATAAAATATTTAATTATGACTTTTTTAAAAAGTTTATAACTTTTTCTTAAGATTTTGAAATTGATTGATTGAATATTGAGTTACAAGATCCGAATTTATAATTATTAAGGCTTAACAAGAAAGTTTTTGTCTGAAATGACACATCAATATTATTTACTTCACGAGTTGAGCTATTCTTAAGCAAATTTTTAATTTCAAACATTCGATTGGAATTTTTTAAATGCTGTACAGTTGATATTCCGTTAGTTGAATAATTTTAATCGAAAAACTGTGTTTCTTTTTTACTGAAGACATTTAATTTTAAAACAAGCTGTTATTTCACATTCGGAATGGTATTTTCCAGATAAAAATGTATTTGTTTGAAAGGAAATACTGCATGAATATCGTATCGAGGATTTGTCAGCCTTTCATAATGAGGGTTGAATTCGGAACTGTCGCATTCCTACACGTAATTGACTGCAATAATACGCTGGGTATTCGTCATTTTTACAAGAAATGTACTTAAAGCGAATTGTTGGTGTAAGAGTGCTACAAACAAAAATATTAATGTGAAAATTGGCTATAATATGCTGCATGTTCGTCCTTTTTGTAGGAAATGTTTTTAAAGTGCACATTCGCAATCGCTACAAAACCTAAAAAGCGACTTATATAATAGTCACCTCACTATCACTTTTTATAAGCTAATTTTACACTTAAATCGATGTATGTGAAATGGCAAAAGCGTGTACCCGTGTTTCGTCTAATTAGTAAAAGCTATAAAAAGGTCAAGTTTAAAATAAAAAAAATTTGGTTTTCATTTTTCTATGATAGAGAAAAGTGAATTTTCGGATCATTTAAATCAACGTTGAACATCTTTAAAATGAGCAACGCCGGGTATTTTCTCCTGTTAGGTTTATAGTATCAGTTTCAAAACAGTTACATAAATATTTTAGTGAAATTGAAAAATTGTAGCGACAGCTACTAATACAATTTATTATTTGTCAAGATAGTTTCCAGAAGCGGCGCGGATAAATACTAACTTTCAAAAAGAGGCGTAAACCAAAAAAAAGTTGGGTTAACAATGGAAAAGCAATTGGGGTGATGTTAATTCCACATGGACTTGACAGAAATTCAACTATGCTTAAGGTATGAGCCTAATAATCAATTACCTTTTGTTAAATTCACAAAACTTTTGCTAGATGAACAAAAAGAGTAAAGAAAATTCAATTTAAGAACTAAGAAAATATGGTTTAATAACTACAATATTTACTTTTTCGATAAAAAAAAGTTTAAGTCATCCATTTTTCACAGAACAATGTGCTGTAATAGGAGAAAAAATCCTAATGTTTTAAAAACTCGATAGTAGTTAAACAATAATGTTGAAGGACAATAGGAGAATATACGTTCACTAATAGCTTTAAATACATCAAACGATAAATATAATAAAATTTCTTCTTCATGTTTTCAAAGTCCCTTATGAAAAGCACGGTGTATAGAAAAGCAGTTTCGTTAATGTCGGATCAAGTATCAGGCGCTGCGAAACATAACCCACGAACCATAACTTAGTTCCACGGCACATAATCTCCAAATGACTTGGTAGATCTTTTACAAAAGTCCCTAATGAAAAGAGCAGGATGAAGGAAAGGCAGTTTTGTTAACACAGGATCAAGTAGCAGAGGCTCAAAACGATCAGTCTCTGCGAAACTATTTTTAAAACTGAGACCCTCGAAACATAACTCTGTACAACTGCATATTATTTCTAACTGACTTGGTTGATCTTCTACAAATTGTAAACAGAAGTTTCATCGCAGTTTCAATAACGAAGCCCATCGTCTACCACAGTGTCAGGCGATTTACTGTCGTTCGATAAACAAACGTAACGATATTTTATTGTCATTCTTAGGTGTTTTTTTTTTTTTTTTTTGGTCATTCTTAGATTGTTTTTAGTTTAGCATAATTCTCACGTTTCGTCGTTGGTTTCAATCAAAATTTGTGGAAATATTCCCCAGTCGTAATATCATTCATGGTTCCATTTGTGCTTCAAATCCCTGATGGACAGAAGGTTGAAGTATTAGTCTTCGTTCGAAGAGTCTAATTGGAGTTAAATTGACTGATGTGTTCTGTCATCTACGCATTGTATTGCTAGGTAAGTAGGTACTTAATACACATAGTTACTTGAAAAAAAGTAAGATGAGGTTTAGAGTAAACACAGAAAAATTTAATTTGAGGTCAGAAGTGCAATATTGTTAGCAAATACAATTGGAGAACAATACGTATAGGTCAAAAAATTATATTAGTTTAAGGTATCAAAAAATCATTCTTTGTTTGAAAAGGTAGTTTTAAAAATTATGTAAATTACCTAAAATAAAATTTAGAAAATAAAAACTTATTCGAAACGAAAATACAGTTCCATTAATCTAGAAGAACTGATAACACAGGGTCCTTGCTATTCACTTTTTTGAATTGTATTTAACAATTAAAGAGCGAAAATATTTTGCGGAATTTCATCATATTGTAATATAACATCGATGGCATGGAAATCATGGCTTTTTAAATGACCTGTTAAACACAGAAACTTGAATAAGTAAGGATATAAAAATTTGTTCACAAAACTGAAGGTTAAAAGTATTGGTTCAAGACAGTAAGAAAATTAGGTATTTCGATTTAATTTTTTTTTTTGGAAATATGTACAAATAAGATCAGTGCTATAGGATAAAACATTACATCTGTACAAAATTAAAATTTCTAACAGATATGAATGGAAAGACGTCTGCTGTGAAGTACTGTGGAATATTTCAACAAAAATTTCATTGAAACCCAAGACAAAACATGAATGAAAACAAGAGCTAAACTAAAAACAATCTGAGAATGACCAAAAAACAGTTTATGTCAAAAACCAGAAGATCGCAAAGATAATTTCTGTCTATATAATATAAAAATTTCGTTAAAATACGTAATAACACTAACTTCATGATTAAATATAAATTCTACTAAAATAAGCCCAGTAAATTAAGTTCAGTAAATCAGGCTAATAAAAGTCCATTTTCAAAAGGCATATCGAGTTCAATTTAACACAAGGATATAAAAATTGAAACTTATCTTTCACATTTAACGTTAAAGACATTAAAAAATAACTTCGGATTGAATGTTTAAATTTAGCTTTAATTTAAAGACATTTGTGTGCCACGAATGAAAACTTAAATGGACCGTTGTCGGTATACGTTATCTCAGAAATAAAATTAGCTGCTATCCCCTTTGTGGTAAAATCTTCAAAATTCAATTAAATATTCATCCTATTTTTTGTTGCTATTTATATAAAGCAGTAAATTAAGGCAACTAAATACTCCATTCTATAAGTAAGTAATATCTTTTCTATAAATAGAGATACAGAGCCATTTTTGTATTAGTAATCAATATATTCGTCAAATGCGGCTAAATTCGGATTACGAAAGTATAAAAGTTACAATTAAAAATTATTTAATTAAATAAAATCGCATTTAAACATTTAAAGTATCGATCCGGTGTAAAATTTTCAGATTTCCAATCTATATATATAATTCTCTTACGTGGCTCACGAAAAAGACGTTATTTGTAATCGCGTTTTGGCAACACTGTACGATTGTTTGTTTATCGCGAAGTCTCGCGCATCGATTGAATTTATAGCGTTATCGGATGAAATTTTATTGAAAAAAAAAGGAAATTTTAATGAGCTGTTGCAGTTAGTTTATAATAGAAATCAAAGAAAGCGGAGGATCTTTTAAGGCCATTTAAAAAACGGTCCTTTTCAGGGCCAACAATTATAGTTCAACAAGACGCTTGCACTACAACTTTCGACAACAAACTCAATGAAAAAGTGTGGGTCGTTTGAGTGCTGGGAAAATGTACACACAAACAGCATGCTTTGTATTCAATTTCCAAAGCAACGCTCACATTTCGAGTCAAAATTTGCACAAAGTTTTCATTTGAATTCTGATTTTACAGATCTGTATATATTTTTTCTGTAATACAGGAAATTTAGATTTGAAAAACATTTTTTTGGTAACATATTTTGTAAACAATCCCTTCTGCTAGGACACATGTCTTCATTGAGGCGAGCGAAGCGAGCATAGGTTGGCGCAGCGAACCAATGAGGATTGCGAAGCAATCCTCCGGGGGTTGGCGAGCGTTAGCGAGCAGGGGGCAGGCCCCCTAGTTTGTTGAAATTTTCAACTTATATTCAACAATGCCGATTTTACTTAAATGACCTTCACAATGCCAGTCAAAATTGTTTGTTTAGCTTCCCTTCGCTCGAATTTTTTGTGCGAAGGAAATAAACCTGTAAACATTTCATCTCAGGCGACTTTTTGTATGAAATACCGTTCTCTCCTACCAGTATGAGAGATCAATATCCTTCTTGTGAAGGCACCCTAAGGCCCTGTTCATATGAGGCGCGTCTAACCCGCGTTTGACGAGGCTATCGGTGTCCTCTTACCGTAAACAATAAATTATGATTTTTTTTATTCCTCTAATTCAAGTGTCTAACTATGCGATCGTTGAAGAAGAATGAAAATTTCAACGAATTTGAAATCTGCGGGGGAAATTTTTACACCAGATCGATACTTAAAAATATAGTTTTCTTTAATTAATTAATTAATTAATATTTATAAAATCAAATGGTAAATAATTAAATAATAAATCTGTTTTTGTTATCCATCTGACGTAGAATTCTACACAGATTTGAAATCCGTTGAAGTTTTCACTCTATCTTCAACGATCGCAAAAATAAAAACTTGAATTAGAGGAATAAAAAAAAAACGTAACTTAATGCTTAAGAAAAGGGAACCCCGATAGCCTCTCTAAACGCGCGTAGAGACGCCTCATTTGAACAAGGCCTAAGGTCCTTTCCCCTTGCCGCGTTTTCCAAGATCAGCTTCGTTATGCATTAAATTATGGTTGTTATTCCTCTAATTCAAGTTTCTATCTTTGCGATCGTTGAAGATAGTGTGAAAACATCAACGTCGTAAGTAATTTTTTCGCGTAGCGCATTTGACTAGGACTTCTTTTCGGGTCGAAAAGGTCGGTGTGAAGCAAAATAAAAAACTTGTCGCAAGAAAATTTGAAATAATAACGTTAGGATTCATGCTCTATCTAAGGTATCCACTCGTCTCGTGTATTATATCATGGGAGCTGACCAAGTAGCTTGTATTTGGTTTTGTATTGTCACAAAAAGCGACGATTGTAGAAACAAAGGAGATATTGGGTACATCCCTTTTTGAGGAATAAATTAACACGTGGGATGTCTACGACTTTGTATCCTAAACTGCGGAAGTACTAACAAAAGTATTTTAATTATTTTAGAATGTCATTAAAATCGTTTGATGATTTGTTAGAGAAGATATGGATATATCTCTCTCCTCATATGCGAACGTTGTGAGGGATATCATTTCACCCGAGGATATCCAGAAATAGGAACAAAATTTTAAATCCTTAATTATTCCAGTTTTTGTGTTTGACAGGACATTTGAAAAGCCAAGATTTCCATGCCATCAAGGCTATGTTACAGTACAGGAGTAAATTCCTAATTATTTTTTTCGAGACTCTGTAATGACTAGAAAAAGGCAGTGTGTTGAAAATCGCCGAAATGCTGATTGTGGTGCTTTTGGAGTAGTGATAACGATGCCGAAAGCAGCAGTTGTTTCTCTTTCCAGTGAAGACTTACTATCTTCCAGAAACACCCGCCTCTAGGGAAATTCAATATTTCCACGTACATAGGGTTGCTAGAAGATGAATAGCAGAACAAAACAGAACATTTGGTAAATAAATTTTTTTTTAAAGGACAAAAATAGGTAAAGGGGGGAAAAAAGTGGAAATCCAGAAAGTTTTTTAATTTCTTCCGAATGAGTATTCGATTATTTGAAAAGCTTGACGGAAAAATTACTGATAAGATTATGTCCAAAAATACATGGATGAAACTCTATACCTCCTACACAATTTTATATCCAAATGTACAGCCTGTTTAGAATTTCGATTAATAAATGAACTACAACTAATATTATATTTTTTAAACTTTATCACATAAACAAACACGAAAAATTATACTTTAACAATGGGCAGATGGGAACTAATAAAAAAAAAATACTTACAAACAACACAAGTAAATAATACACCAGCACATAATTATAACTCACCGAATTCTGCGCAGCAATCATAGTTGAGTTATCGATTTCGATTTAATGCTAAAAGGTGGCTAAGTTAGCAACACGATTTCCTTCCAATCTAAAAAAGACTGTGAATCGTCTGTCTTATTATTCATTCTGATATAATACAAACAATATTTCGTATTCATATTATTCTAACAAGATTCTAAATTCTCATTGGTTATCTATTTGATCTTCTAATGAGACGTTTTAACATGGATCTCAATATACACTAGAGGTTGAACTTTCTATTATACATTGATGCGTTTAAGTAATACATACGATTTTCGTACAATGTACTAGATCTAGTGTGTATTTGAATAACTGTGGTTAACACACATAACGACAAAGTAAGAAATGTGAATAGATTAGCGCATAAAGTTTGAAATGTGAATAGATTAGCGCATAAAGTTAGAAATTTGAAATATATTTTTTAACACAATCCTAAATAATGAACAAAGAGAACATAAAAGGAACAACCGTAAAAAAAGGACATAAAAAGATCCGACTTTAAAAAATAGAGTAGAAAAAAGATCCGAGTGGGAAAAGAGGACATGTTCTCTTTAAAAGAGATGTCCTGGCAACCTCATATGTACACCTTCCTCACAGGTTTGTCCAAGGGTAATGTATCAAACTGGTAACTTACCAATTAGGTATAATACCAACGAAAAACAATATGGAATTTAAAACAAATTGCTTTCGAATGGACATAAAATGCCTAACATATGTGACATATATTTAATTTCAGCTGCACATAATAGTTTGTCTTTAAACTGAAAAAGTATTCGAAGAATATGTTGATGTTGGTCACTAATCTCAGGTGAGTAATGTATCAAACTGGTGACATACCAACTTATTATATTACCAACAAAGCAAATTAATGTAATATTAAACATTTAACTTGCTTTCATACGAATAGAAGACTCAGAATTCTTAACGTACAGAATTAATTTCATAACTACACAAAAGTTTGTCTTTAAACTGGAAAAGTATTTAAAAAATGTGTCGATGTTTGTCACATTGGTATGTGTGTGTGTCCAGGGGGATAATATATCCAATTGGTAACGTACCAATTTGGTATTATGATTCGTAATTCAAATTTCTTCCAACAAATTGTTTACAGCGTTGATGCTGTGGGAAATTTTATTACCATTACAATAATTAACTCTCCAAGTGGTTTCAATGAAATATCTCGTCTATTACGATCTGCTCGTTGTTGTAAGTGACAAGAAATGTCGTTGAGACAAAAATGTCCTATTGGATCTTCATTCCCTTAATTCCAAGTGGTTTCAATGAAATATCTCGTCTATTACGATCTGCTCGTTGTTGTAAGTGACAAAAAATGTCGTTGAGACAAAAATGTCCTATTAGATCTTCATTCCCTATCCGAGGGAATGAAGATCCAAGTAAGGCAAAGGAAATTGTTCCTTGCCTAGAACCGGTTTGCAGTAGCTTTTGCCAGAGTCTGTCCACTACAGGGTACTTTTCCATACGAAGATAAATTGGCTGTGTGTGGGTTTTATGGCGCAAGGGCCATGTTTGGCTAAGCTGTACCAAGCACAAGACAAACAACTTCAAGTAAAATAGGGCGTGGAAGAGAAAAAAGAAAGATTGAGAATTTTTAATCTATATACATAAAAAATAGGATGTGGGTGTGTATATGTGGGTGGATATGTATATTCTCTCTACAAATCTACACCGTTTGACCAATCCAGACCAAATTTGATACACTTATATTTTAGAACACTGCGGAAGACATAGAGTATTTCTTTCATGCCTTCAGACCAATCTATAGTCATGGAAATTGGCACGCAGGTAATCCTCAAAGTGCCACTCGAAGCCCCAATTTTAAAATATAAAGTTTGTTTTCCTGCAATAAATGGACATGGATAAGGAAACACGTTCTACAAGGTTTGTGAATGATTTAACACCGAGAAATGTCGCTATCATATTTGAAACCCGAGCAACGCCAGGTTATTCAACTAGATATGGTATAAAGGAGATCTCTTGAGAATGCAGGTAGCGCTGCTCTCTTGGTTAGTAGAGACACTAAGCCCCATGGGAAAGGAAAATATCACAATAGTACCTTTAGTTCGTGAATGCCATGTACTCCTAGGGCGCCACCAGGAGTGTTAAGCTATAGTTGTAGGTATTTATGGTAGTGGGGACAGTAAATTAAATTCCACATCGATGACTAGGCAGCCCGGTTGGAAGAGGAAAGGATTAGCAGCTGTTGCGAGTTCGAATCTAACAAAAACCAGACGCGTACACTGGGGGCTTGTGCATGTTAAATATTTCGTTGTCTAAAATTTCTTCACGTTGGCATGGTGTAAAAGTTTGGAGCATGAGGTGCTAGTTCAGGTGTGAACTCGTCGTCTGACAGTGGTTCATAATTATGTGGTGTGGTCCTCGGATCTTTCCCTTCTGGGGTTAATGCCGGACAGTCTCCAATAGCACATTGTGTTGCTCCAGTGCGATGTTAATTAAATACCTACCTACTACATCAATTCACCTTCTTCAGTCTATGTTTTGGTAGAAAATGCATGGGTAAGCTCAAAATGTTATTCGCAAGGTCCCTATTTATAATAAACTAGGGGGCCTGCCCCCTGCTCACTAACGCTCACCAACCCCCGGATGATTGCTTCGCAATCCTCATTGGTTCGCTGCGCCAACCTATGCTTGCTTCGCTCGCCTCAATGAAGACATGTGTCCTAGCAGAAGGGATTGTTTACAAAATATGTTACCAAAAAAATGTTTTTCAAATCTAAATTTGCTGTATTACAGAAAAAATATATGCAGTATCTCTAAAATCAGAATTCAAATGAAAACTTTGTGCAAATTTTGACTCGAAATGTGAGCGTTGCTTTGGAAATTGAATACCCAGCATGTTGTTTGTGTGTACATTTTCCCAGCACTCAAACGACCCACACTTTTTCATTGAGTTTGTTGCCGAAAGTTGTTGTGCAAGCGTCTTGTTGAACTATAATTGTTGGCCCTGAAAAGGACCGTTTTTTAAATGGCCCTGAAAGATCCTCCGCTTTCTTTGATTTCTATTATAAACTAACTGCAACAGCTCATTAAAATTTTCTTTTTTTTTTCAATAAAATTTCATCCGATAACGCTTTAAATTCAATCGATGCGCGAGACTTCGCGATAAACAAACAATCGTACAGTGTTGCCAAAACGCGATTACAAATAACGTCTTTTTCGTGAGCCACGTAAGAGAATTATATATATAGATATTTGTCTTGCAGAGTGGTTAAAGTAAAATTGAATTAAATATTATAAAATAATAAAATATGAATTAAATAATATTAAATATCATAAAATTAAATATTAATAAATATTGTAAAATAATAACCTAATACATTCTATAACAAAAAAATCGACATACCAAGAAGGGGCAGAATTACAGTGGTGCCGGGCTCGATCAATTTCGAACGGCGTTGACTGTGGAGATGAAGTCTTTAGTGACGAGTCCCCTTTCCAAATGTGTATTGACGAGACGCCAACCGTAGACGTGTCTGGAGACGTCGAGGACAGCGTGGGGATCCTGCCCTTACTATCGCTCGCTACACATGCTAACAACAGGGTGTTATATGTTAACGGTAGAATGTAGTCTACATACCGCTATGCTGTAAGTGTGCCGCAAATGACTACCAAAGGGGTCCGTTTAACAAAGGAGATGGCACCCCAGACCATAAAGCAATGTTGTGGGGTGCCATCTCCTTTGCTAACCGGAACCCTTTGATAGTCATTTATGGCACACTTACAGCATAGCGATATGTAGACTACATTCTACGACCGGTTGTGTTACCGTTCCTTTTGCGATACCAATGTGTATTCCAAATGTGTATTGACGAGACGACAACCGTAGACGTGTCTGGAGACGTCGAGGACAGCGTGGGGATCCTGCCCTTACTATCGCTCGCTACACATGCTAACAACAGGGTGTTATATGTTAACGGTAGAATGTAGTCTACATACCGCTATGCTGTAAGTGTGCCGCAAATGACTACCAAAGGGGTCCGTTTAACAAAGGAGATGGCACCCCAGACCATAAAGCCCTTTTGTGGGGTGTCATCTCCTTTGCTAACCGGAACCCTTTGATAGTCATTTATGGCACACTTACAGCATAGCGGTATGTAGACTACATACTACGACCGGTTGTGTTATCGTTCCTTTTGCGATACCCCGGACTAACTAATTTTCAACAAATAATACCCGGCTGCACACGGCACGTGTTGCTATGAATTCTTTCCAGCTTTCTCAACACTTTCTTGGCCAGTGAGGTCTCCTGAATTCTCCCTCTCATAGAGCAAATTTGGAGAAGGTGATTGCAACCATTTCGGAATGTTGACCATTTAGCCTGACAGTGGAATATAATTTGGCATAAGATTCCGCAGGACACCATCCGGGAACTTATTCAGTCTCTACCACGCCGGGTGACAGCTTGCATCCAGGACATAGGGGGACCAACAAATTATCGTCTTCCCTCTTTATAACGGTCAAACTCAGAAATAAACCATTCAATTGTTCTGAAATTTTAATCGTTTGTTTTTCTTTTTTCTCTCGCATCACATCCACTAATATTTATCGCAATAGGACAACTCCTTCTTGGTGCGTCGATTTTTTTTTTGTTACAGAGTATATTTGTTCATTGTGTAAATGTACCCCTGTGTATAAAGTTCCGCTGTGTTTTACAGAAACAGTTTATCGAAATCATGCCGTTTTTCCTCCCGATTTCAAAGCTTGAATGCCCTTTTCCACGCTCTGGTGACAAATGAATTCGGGAAAAATAAAGTGCATTTATAAGTAGCAATGAACCGTGCAAATGGAGACAGACCTCTTCCCCTCCCTTTTACAACATACATCACTTAATGCCATTGTAAATTCACAGATAGTGACGTGACCCTAATGCCGAAAGACGTTGCTCAATCCCCGCGTTTTTAATTCTTAAGTGCTCGACAACCCACCCTGCAACAACAGAAATAGAAATAAACACAAAAACTACTCTCCTAGCTATTTCACAAAACACACACAAAAAAATGGCTATAAGCGCTTCCTGAACACCCCCGAAGAAACGCATTCGGTTATTTATCAAAGAGAGAACGAGAAAGAAAAACGGGGAAAAGAAGACATCCCACAATGCATTTCGACACCGAGTGGGCCGTCGCGCACGTATTTTATATTCCCCTTTGTGTATTCGGCTTTCCAACGTCCGGATTAATCTTTTTCTCACCAGATAGCGCTGTCGTCAGCGGAAACACTCGCTCGCGAAGTGAAGTGAAGAGAGAGAAAAAACAAGGCCTTTGTATAGTGGCGCGACTAAAACGCGTTGTTCCATAAAGCCGAGCCCAAGAAAGAAGAACAGAAAAAAAAAATCCGAACGCAACAAAAAATATTTTAAAGATTCTGACACGACCGTGTACATACAGCTAGCTACCCCATGTTTTTCCCCCGACATCCCGGCTTTTATTTCGCGAAATAAATACAAAAAATGAAGCAAAGAGGGGAAGAGATGGAGTCGGGAGAATGTGTAAAAGTAAATGACGGTTTGCGTTTTACGTCGGGGGCTTGTGTCTCTGATTTTTGGTGTTTTATTGTCTATTTCACCCTCGCGCGTTCTTTTAGTGTTGTTGGTGGAACTCGATCTTCAAAGAGCCCTATCGATCATAGGGCGATAACGAGGGGACATTGTCGAGCGCTCTTGGAGGCACGGGGGTTGAAGATTCTACGCGCAAGGTGGTATTTTTCTATCGCAGAAGGTAGGAAATATGCGTGTAAGAGGGAGATCAGAAGTCGTCGTCTTCCCGTTTCGAATGACTCCTCTGAAAAATGCTGCTGTGGTATCACAATACCAATTTTGCGTGAGGATTCCTCTGGAAGAAAATATATAATAGCACTTCGGAAAGTTGGAGGTTTCAGACGATGAATCTTTCGCTTTGCAGTCTTAAAATCTAATTATATTTGATCCTAGCGAAACACATCGGATATTTACCTTAAGGGACTGATCCCGGACAGTCGCCAATAGCCTGTTGTGTTGCTCAAGAAGGACGTTAACTAAAATTACCATTACCAAGCAAAACACAATTAATTTCTTGAACATAGAAACAATTTCTATTTTTTTATATTTTTCATTTTGCCCGTATTGGTTTGTGGAAAAAAATGATGGTAGTTATTTTAAATAACGCACAACATGCCATTCGTGATGGCCCGAGTTCCATACAAAAGGGGGGAAAAACCGAGGACAACAATACGTAATTTTGAGCCATGGTCATATGACGAGGCAACACCTCAGCTGGCATCCCACTCACCAAACTCTCTCAACACGCCAACATGATGACATTTGAGGCGACGACAAATTTAACGCGGACCAGATCCTTTGTACACTACTGTCTACGATTGGATTTGAACTCGCAATCTTCCGGTTGCTAATGCGTCACTTTTCCAACTTGGCTACCGTGAACCTTCCCCCCCCCCCTCCTAGCGCAACAAGAGACTTTTTACTAGTCGATTTCAAGGACCCATGATCTTGCACTCTTTTGTGCATGTGCCCCATTCCAAAGGCAGGAGCTTTGGTTTAATGTGAAAACAAGAGGATAATCTTTTTGTTGACCGCTCGTGTTTTTAGATGTGTACTCTTTCGTTTCTGTCTGACTCCGCGGTATCCCGGTTGGAAGAATAAAAGATTAACAACCGGAGGGTTTCGAGTTCGAATCCAAACAAAGAACGTCGTGCACATGGGGATGCTAATAAACTTCAAATCTGTCGTGGCCTCAAATGATATTTGGTTTGCGTAGTGTAGAAGTTTGGAGATTTTAGAGCTGGCTCAGGTGTACACATCGTCAGTACTTGAAATAGACGAGGCGTTGTCTTTGAGCCTCTCCTTTTGGGATTAATCCAGCCAATAGCCGGTTGTGTTGCTCCAGTGCGATTTTAATTCAACTATATACCTTACGATGTTGTACGTTAGTGGGGAATTATAGTCTAGGGATTAGTTATTTTATCATAAAATTTAGTGATGTCTTTATGAACTAGTAAAATGTTAATTGTATTTTAGCGCTTCGATTAGTTGTTGTCGACAGTATATGGAGTCTTAAAGCAACAGATCAGTGAAATAGCTTACGAGAAAGGACAGCGTGGTATCGAAGATATGTCTTTATTAAAGGTTCTTACACCAGTAAGAATAACGGAGTGGTTTATAGTTCAAATCCAATCAATGACCGTCATGTACATGGGAGGATGCTGGTGCACGTTCAATATGTCGTGCCTTCAATGTCGTCATGTTGGCGTGGCGTGGATGTTTGGGTGCCAGCTCAGGTTTGAAATCGTCAACTAATCGTGGTTTATAAATATGTGATGTTATCCTCGGATCTTTCTCTAGGGATTTAATCACGGAACGTCGCCAATAGCCCATTGTGTTTTTCCCGTGAGACGTTAATAAAAATTCTTACCGTTTCTTGCCTGTCAATAAACGTTGTGTCTAGTCTCGAGATTCGATTTGATTGAAAAAAAGCTGGCTCGATAAGTTGCTATAGTATTCTATAAAAAGTACTCGTGTTTGAAATCCCAATATTCTTGGTTTAAAAGCTGCTCCGTTTGATGAAACATGGTTCCCACACCTTTATCCAAAAAAAAATCAAGGACTTTTAAGGACTTTTCAAAGCTAAAAAAATATTTTTCAAGGACCTAAAATTTTTTATAACGACCTGAAACAAGGCATACACAAATGTTGTCAACTAAAAAGAAAATTATAAAAAAAAAAATCATTTTTTTATACAGCTGATAGTCCAAAAAAGAAAGGTTATTGTCAATTTTGGGAACAATTGAGACTTTCTTTTTTCACAGAACCTGATTTTTTTTTTGCAGAGTGGGCTTCTTGTTTCAATGCTAACTTTCAGGCTACTTGCACACATATCGATTTCCGTCGTGCGATAAAATATCGTACGATAAATTCTTTTGGTGGCACGAAGAAGAGTATGAGAAGCGGCGGTCTTAATCTTAATGGAGACCAGAGGTGTCAACTTAGATGGATAGCCATACTGTGGAGATCTAGACCTAGCATTATAAGTATATCACATAGTGTCAAAGCGTGAAACACCGGTTTCATTCAGAATGAGGCTCAAATGGCACACATGCTGTGGAGGAAACTAGTCTGGACAATTTCCAATGCAAGACGAAATTACACAATTATGTACTTGTTAAAAAAAATCAAGTACTTTCAAGGACTTTTCACCAAGTTCCGTAATTTTCAAGGACTTTCAAGGGCCCCTAGTTAGGAAAAAAAAATTCAAGGACTTTTAAGGACTTTTCAAGAACCGTGGGAACCCTGTGAAATGAAGCAGCTTCTCTTCGTCTTCTGTTTTTAGAATCCAAGGCTAGAAAGCCAGTCCCGTCGTAATCTTCGAACAAGATTTCTTATACCCTAATAATAGCACCACAGTTCTAATTTGTAACAAAGCACCCTCTTCGAAACCACGGTGTGCCTTCTCGTAAGCTATTTCACTGATATGTTACTTTAAGACTCCGCATACTGTCAGGTCAACCCCTAAATTTATGGATGCAGGTGGCTTTCTTCCACAACTTTCCAAAGTGTGAAAGGGTGGTTGTAGACTGCACAAGTATCGCCCAGTGGCAGGTGACGTTATTTATCTTTACATAAAGCAGACTTGGCGTCTGTATGTAGTCTGCACAAACCAACAAAAGCAATTCTTATCGATCCCCTATTCCCAGAGTTGCAACTACTGTAACCTAAATAAGACGCACGCATATATGCTATTTCCATTTTTCTATGATATAGGAAAAGTGATTATTGTGACTAGGTAATCAATTTACAGTAAATCCACTCAAACCGAGCAACGATATTCTATTGCAGTGACACGGTATCCCAGTTGGAAGAGTAACCGATTAGTCACCGGAGGGTTGCAAGTTCGAATACAACCAAAGACCGTCGTGTACAAAGGGGGATGGTGCACGTTAAAATTGTTGTAGCATCAAATATCTTCACTTTGTGGTGGTGTGGAAGGTGGGAAAGTGGGTGCCCGCTCAGGTGTTACCTCATTATCTGACCTTGGTTCAAAATTACGTGGTGTTGTCCTCTGATCTTTACCTTCGGGGGTTAATCGTGGACTGTCGCCAATACCCCATTGTGTTGATTCAGTGTGACGTTAATTAAAGACCCTATCAAATAAATGTCCTCACGTTTGCGTGGTGTGGTAGTTTGGAGAGTGGGGTTACGAATCAGTTGCTATCTTGTCCTCTAACCGTGGTTAAAAATGACGTGTTGTTACTTTACATTGGGGATTGATCCCAGACACTCATCAATTGTCCGTCGTTTTTGATTCAGTGAAATATTAGTTAAAATATCTCTCTATTAGTAAAAAAAAATGCCATCGTTTAGGTCACTGACGTGGCTGCCGCAGGTGACTCAAATGCGACTACTTTTTTCTACAATTTTTAAATCTTTGTGTCTTGTAACTTCTTTTGAAGCAAAATCGTCTAAAAGCTCATCTTTTCAAAATTTTGGGAACTTTTGAAAACTGGTGAAACTTGAAAATTCAAAGATGAACCAAAAATTTTATCAATAGCAATTAGACGACAATATTTGAGGATTTTTCTTTTGAGAAAAAATTGCAAAGGACGCCAATTTCGAAGTTTTGACGCCAAACTGGGACAACCATGAAAGAGGTAGAACCAGGTGTAAAATTATATTCAGTATTCTGCTACACAACTCCAAGCAATTGCAATTGTTATGCAGGCATTGTGTCCTAATTTTGAAAACTGCAGTCAAATCAAAAGCAGACATAAAACACAATCATCGGTTAAATATGTGTGTGTATTATATATTTATAATAAAATATCAAAATTAATTTACTTACTTTACTTAAACCAAGGCATTGTTTTCAGAATTTGCAACTCTGCCGTTCACTTCTGAAGTTAGATATTTTGTCATTGAAGCGAAGATGCGCTATTTATAAAGTGTTTGTGGTAATTTTGGGGGGGGGGGGTGTAAGGAGGTTGTTCCGTAGCTAGAAAAGAAAAAACGGTGTGGCGGGGAGCGCGCTCTGCACTGCAGAACATCGCAACTTATAATCAAAAAAAAATTGGCCAAAATTTTGATAAAATTAAGAAAAAAATTTTCTGCCACCAGCTGGTTATAGGGAATAAAAACTTACTGGCGGATGGAAACTATCGTCGAGAGAACCAATTCAAACTTTTCATGGTCATTTTTCTGCTCAGCACTTTAAAATCATTAATGTACATATATATGAAATTAATTTTTATTATTTTTACTTTTGAGACATTTTTATCGTTGTCCAGATATTCTATCTTGATACCTTCAAAAATTATAGATACTGGTGTCACATCCAGTCTCGAAAAATAAATGAATGTAAAGCTAAGAAACAAGGGACTGATTATTTAAACGCAAAACCACATTCACTATGTACCTGTAGTAAATAAATGACACCCGTAAAAAAATGTTTTAGATCCAAGAGGCAAAACCGTCCCATTGGGCAATGCGTTATCTTGAAAACCAATCTCTATGATTTCTATATACAGTACAAAGACCCAAATCCGGACGTTTTGCTAACCGGCCTTTTTTTTTTTTTTTTTTTTTTTGCCTTTCTCACATTTTTCATCTTTCCGACTATTTTTAAAGAACAAGGTGCTAAACCTGGACCTATTTTATGAAACAACGCAAAATAATGAACATGTTCAGAGCAAATATCACACAGAAAAATTGAAATATTTGCAAGTATTATTTGTGTTACATTGTATTAAAAGGTTGGGTTTTTTTTTTCTTCCTTTTTAAAAAATTATTCTTATTTATATATCTGCTTTTTTACTATCGCAAATGCGAAATTCGCGCGGGCGGGGGGGTTAGATTACGGTTTTTTTGACAAATAATGCAAATAATCTGAAATCCGGAATGGCCGAGGTCCGGATGTTTCCGGATTTCGGACATTGTACTGTATAACATCTAAACTATTCGGGATTTTATGCCCGCGTTGCTTCTGGCTCAAATAATAGGGCATCGTTTAATTGCTTTAAATATTAAGGTTAATTCATCAATCGATTTTTAAATCTCCCCTACATTATGTATAAAGTTGGCACATGTATGCATATGCATAAGTATTCTTTTAAAACTATCTCTTGACGCTATGAGAGATTCTAACTATTCCGGATTGTGAAAGAAATAAAACTTAGGAACGGCTTTAAAGGGATTTTTGTGTACGTTCCTGTTTTAATTACATAAGCCACAGACAATACCAAAAGTTAACAAGTTTTAGGCATAAATGAATATTAAATCCGTGTTATAGAACTGGTTACTCCGTTTCATGATATTGGGAATAAATAAAGCCTATGAGGGGTTCACACGCATAATTCCACCTTGTGACCTTAAGACATCCCTGAATCACTTCTAACCAATTTTGATCTTCTTGAGCAATAAATATTTCCAAAAGATTCTATTTGAAGAAAAAAACAATATAATATATCCAAAGGATACTCTTATTGAAAGGAAGCGATCGATTGAATCCTTACAAAATATTATATTCTGAGGAAATAAACATATGCATAAACCTTTCTAAGGGATTTTCTGTTCTAAGGAAAGGAGTGATAAAATTGTTCTAATGGAATATATTCTCATATTCTAAGGAAAGGAGTAATAAAATAGTTCTACGGGATTCTATTCTAAGGAAAGGAGTGATAAAATCGTTCCATAGGAGAAAATTAGGAATATAATTCTTCCAAAGGTTTCTATTCTAAGGAAAGAAGGACATAATCGTTCTAAAGGATTCCATTCTAAGGATAAGAGTGATAAAATCGTTCCAAAGATTTATATTCTAAGGAAATTAGAATATAATCGCTCCGAAGGGTTTTAATCTAAGGATAGGAGTGATAGAAT
Source organism: Metellina segmentata (assembly GCA_947359465.1). Taxonomy (NCBI): domain Eukaryota; kingdom Metazoa; phylum Arthropoda; class Arachnida; order Araneae; family Tetragnathidae; genus Metellina; species Metellina segmentata. The sequence goes on along the minus strand of OX375878.1, from coordinate 116,765,441 downwards.
CGTTCCGAAGGGTTTTAATCTGAGGATAGGAGTAATATAATCGTTCCGAAGGGTTTTAATCTAAGGATGGGAGTGATAGAATCGTTCCAAAGATTTCTATTATAAGGAAATTAGAAATATACTTTCTCCATAGAATTCTATTATAAGTAAATTAGGTATATAATTCTTCCAAAGGATCTATTCCTATGATTATTAGGTATTACATATTTGATAAATTTATGTCCTCCGTAAAATCAGTGCACATTAACTTTTACATGAAGAGCATGGTATTTACCTACCAAATAGCTTAGACGAGATGTCTCGTTTTTTATAATGGCGAGATCAAGGTAGGGTTAATTTTTTGACGCGATATATTTTCCGTCTATTTGTGGAAAAGTTGTGATAATGTCGAGATATCTCGTCAAGACATTAGCAGATTACCGAGACACCGGTAAGGTTCAATCCTCAACAAATCTATACAATCCGATTTCAAAAAGTGTTCAGCAATAACTGATATGCATTTTCATCACGGTGGTGACATGTCTGGACTTGTTTGTTGTCAGGTGTCGGAGGGCTAAAGATGCTGGAGCTGCAGGTGCCGCCGTCCATCATGCAGGGCCAACCCATCACGCTCAACTGCACCTTCGACCTGGAAGGGGACACGCTCTACTCTATCAAGTGGTACAAGAACAACGTCGAGTTCTACAGGTACATCCTCAGCGAGAATCCGCCGGGACAGATGTACGCACTGCCGGGCATCTACTTGGACGTAAGTTGTCTTATGCAAGGTTGCAATTTCGATGTAAATATGTATGTATATCACTTGACTGGCAGTCTCGTAACTGCACATCTTTAAAATAAGTACAGTAAAAGATTAAAAAATTTTAAACATAGAAAACAGATTGCACATTACAGTACAAAAACGTTTCACTTTCTTCCGATAATATATCACCGACGACAAATGGGTTGGTAAGCAAGTATTCTAATTAACGTAGTACTGGAGCAACACAACGGCCTATTTGTGACAGTCCGGGATCAAACCCGAAGTGAAAACTCCGAGGACAACGTCACGCAATTTTGACTCACGGTCAGATGACGATATGTTATCTCCTGGTTTCATCACCAATTCGAAACGGAAACTCCCAGACTTCGCAGGAATCCAACACGCAACAAACACACATCATTCGTTACACCAAGTCCCCCAGGAGTACGGTATCAAATCTCTACAGACGGGTCTAAGACCCAAAATGGAACCGCCATCACTTTTTGTGTGTTTCTATACAACAAGATCTTTGAGTGGGCACACAGACTGTACGACGACAACTCAGTTTTCCATGCTGAGTGACTTGCCATTCGAGCAGCTTCATCCTGGACACTCCAAAATTGCTCAGAAAACACATATATTTTATTGGACAGTCTCTTCAGAGTAACTCCTTTGATAAACCTTCTCACTACTAACACGATGGCACAAAGAATACATTCCATCATTGAAGCTGCAGCTCCATCAATGTGCATTTGTATGTACACTCTATAACAAAAAAAATCGACGCACCAAGAAGGAATCATCCGATTGCATTGAAATTTCGTATGCAAATATGTTTTGACCAAATATGCAAATGATTAAAATTTGGTGTCCAATGAATAAATAGTGCGATCTCCAGCGCATCGGAACTGCGCATCCAGCAGATGTATATAACGAGTTGTTCTTGAACTGTTGTTAAAAATTTATGCTGCATTGCGATTTAGGATACCTTTTAACGACTGAAAAAATGCCTCGCCGCAGGATTCGAGCTCATTACGAGCAACTTTCAGAGTTTGAAAGAGGTCATTGGATTGAAAGAGGCAGGTTGGGCAAATTGGTGAATCGCTCGTCATGTGAGTCGAAGCGATGCGGCGATTAGAAGATGCTGGCAAGAGTGGGTGGACAATGGCAGATTTCAGCGTCATGATGGTAGTGGTCGACGTAGGGCCACAACAGATCGCGAGGACTGAGTGATTGTCAGATCAGCTGTCACAGTGCCTGTTTCATCGCTATCAACCATCAGTCGTGCGACCCACACACGAGTGTCTACCATGACCATTCACAGACGGCTGAGATAGAGAAATCTACGCTCGTACCCACCGTTACGTCTGCACACTGTAGAGCCAGATTACAGTGGTGCTTGGCTCGATCAGGCTGGAATGATGCTGACTGGGAACGTATAGCGACGAATACCGCTTCCAACTGTGTCCTGACGATCATCGAAGACTTTCTGGAGACGCCCAGGGCAGCGTGTCGATCCTGCTTTCACTATTGCACGCCACACGGGCCCTCAACAAGGAGTTATGGTCTGGGCTTCCATTTCCCTTGATAGCCGGACCCCTTTGGTCGTCATTAGAGGTACACTTACTGCACAGCGGTACGTTGACGACATTCTGAGACCTGATTTGCTACCGTTCCTTTCGCAGTGCCCTGGGCTTATTTTTCAGCAAGACAATGCCAGACCACATACGGCACGTGTTTCTATGTGTTGCAGAACGCAACAGTCTTGTACAGCAAGAACTTTTATGACCCACGCTAATCACCAGATGGTGTTAAACCATCCAGGAAAGATACGTCCTGAGCAAACGAAAAGAAAACGAGTCTTTTCAGAGGGGTCAGATCCCCCTTACCACGAACGAAGGGTTAGTTACGCAGATTACTTCTGGATGCCAACGACACCTCTACTGAGTGGAAAAGCGGTCCACTACGACGAAAACGAGGACGCCAGGCTTAACAACGAATTGGTCACAAGTCGCACATCTAAAAGATGTGATATATGCGAATCGGGGTACCCCAAACAAGGTATGAGAATTCTCATTTTTAAATAGATGGCCATCTAACATTTAATTACCAAACGGTGATACATGTCCCCAGAAATATTCTACAATCTGGTACTTAAATTTATATCTGTTGGTCATTGCAGCGATTGTGCTTATGCAACATGTAATTATATTGTGTTATGGATAATCTAGAAGTGTTGTGATTAGTTTTAAAGATATTGTTCTAAACAATATTATATAATTAATATATTATATGAATCAACTTAATACGCACTTTAGTGAGCGAGGTCGGAGAGACCCCTCCACACTAGTTACGAGACGGTTTGTGATACAGCAGTTAAGGGTAAAGGGGGAATATATATCTTTCTGAATTAAATAACACCTCAATTTTGTTTCTACCATACGTAGAACCGGTAATATTTAACTTTTTATAAACGTGACAGCGGCAAATCCAACGAGCCTACATATTTTTAAACGCTCTTTTTCTCCTTTTGTGTAAAATGGGATTTCACTAGTAACAATCGATATAACTTAAGAACTACTTGTCCTGAAGGAATTATATTTTCAACATTTACTTTTCAAATATATTTCTTTAATTTGGCTTCAGCAATTGTGTGTATATATGTTAGTTTTTTTCTTTAATTTTTCGAACTTTGTATACTGTGTGTTTTATAAAGTTTTTGAACAAAATATATTTTTTATTTTTTTCTAATTGTTTTAACCAAAACTCACGAGGACAATTTATAGTATGAACTCTTAGAAGTTAATTAATTCAAAAATGAATTGATTTGTTATAAAATATTTTGCGATCTATCAATTTTGCCCAATGTCAAAATTTTGATATTTTTTCATTTTAATACATAAAACTTTAAAGTTTTGAAAATATAAAATTTTTATAATTTCGAAATACAATGAAAACCTACAGAAAAAATTTCAGAACAAAAACTTTAAAATTGAAGATTTTAGAATTTTGAGTCCCAGACCCCCTTGGCCTCAAAGAAAAAAATTTTAGAGCAGCACCTACGTGTGCATTTTAAAACTCAAATTTTTGGTTTTTAATCAGAATATTTTTTTCCTTTTCTCATTTGGTCATCTTTCACGTTATGGGAAATTTCGTTTGACGTAAACCCTTCGTAGTGTCGGTATCCCATGATGTAGTTAAGTCACACCCGTTCTGACACGCCATTCTCCAAACTTCCACACCAGGCAAACGTGGGGAGATTGAAGCCACAGCAAATTTAACGTGTGCTTTCCCTCTTTATATGCGATGGTCTTTGGTGGGATTCAAACTCGCAACCCTCCAGTTGCCAATCCGTTACTCTTCCAACCGGGCTACATCAAAAAGTCTGTGTCTACATATTCTTCCGAAATACAAATAAAAGAGAACCTTGACACTGTATGAGTTGATTCGATGAAAAATGCCTTAGATTATTAAAGTTATAGTCAAGTTGTTGTTGTTGTTTCTAATGCCTACACTGGCAAACCAGAGGAGTGCCAGGCCCGTCGAAGACGGCAAGAGGCGAGGGGGTGCGCCTTAAATGTTATTGAGCCCCATTGGGAGGAAGTCCGACTTTGCTCGGCATACATGACACATCCGTTTTACAGGAAGGTCCCTTTCATACATCCATTCACTCACACATATCGTAATTTAGATACCAATCAGAGGCCGATAACCCTCTGATCAGATACCCCCAGAGGTATTGATTTGGTATGGGAACATGGGAGACTTTGTGACCACGATCTATTTAACGTGCCCCAGTCACCATTAGTGAACACGACGGTCTTTAGCCAGGTCGAAGCGCCGATCTCACAATCATCAGAATTGCAGGCTCCGCCGAGGATATAGTCAAGTAAAGTACAAAATTGAAAATCGTGCATAGAACACCGCATCTTTAAAAAAAATGGTTACTTTGGGAACGACGAAATTTTTCATATTACACTCACTTTCCACTTCCCACATAACGCGTCAGACGACATCTTTTCCAACTATATAATTATTTGAAAGTTATTATTTAAGACATTTCTTTTCGCGTCGCTCTAAAGAAAAAAAGTCAAATCGCATAGACCCCGCCGGGGAAGTTACTATCATGGAGATAATTATAATGTGGGAACTTCAACCACATCTTAACTATCATTATATATCCTGCGTTCGTTTCATATTGCTAAAGTCCTATGGGGATTGGTTCTTTTTCATTAATTGCACCGAAAAACTCACGTTAATGTTTCTTGGGCTCCCCTAACTAAACGCGTGAAAATGTACAATTCGTTAATAAATCACGAATTTTCATAATAAATTTATAAATTGATGCCTTGTGTTGGTGCAAAAGTTCGTCCCGATTTTGACGCTCGATGACATAGCATCGAGAACCCGAAGTGTTATCTACATTACTTCACCAGTATCAACTTTTGATGTGTTTGAAAGAAGGAATTTCAGCGAGTACTTGGGGAAAAAATTGTGCCTTTTAAATTGTATTACCATTTGCGCTGCGGCAGATGAACAATTGTTACCACTAAAATTTCGTTTACACCAGCAACATGGTATAGATCTGTGAACTGTGGATGTTATCGCCCTTTCAAGCGACCGCTGGTATCGATCTCCATTTACGAGCTGTCAGCGACTGACATTCTTGGGGGTTCCTCCATTTGTTCGATAACCAACACTGTCGATCGTGAGGTGTGACCGCTTTGGGGAAAAGGCAGAAAGGTCGCTCCGGTGATATCTCTCTCACGCCAAATGATACGCCACACAATGCTATGAAAGGAAATCGTCAGTCGTAAATGCCACTCAAGGCTCTTCGCTCAAGTTAGGTAATTAGGTAAGTATGTGTCGGACATGCTGGCGAAAGAGCTGTGAGACGATTGAAAAAATATAAGCGTAAAGAGGTTAAGCATTAAAAATTAGGAGCATTTTCTACATAGTATTCCTTTCTTCTTTCCGAAAAGCAAAAATGCTTCGAGATATAAAAGAAATTCAGTTTTGTGTAGGGTGAGGGTGGTTCAGAAAGGTTCGTCACCTGGTACAGTTATTTATCCAGAAACCTGTAGAATTCATATGAGCGTGTGAGGATACAGTTTCCGGAGAGATGAAGAAAGGTCGTCGAACAGAACGGCAAATACTATATTGATTTTCAGTGTAATCTTTAGTAAATAAAATAATCTTTCTTCATTTTTGTCAAAATAACGGGACGAACTTTTGCATCAACCCAATACTCATCCAGGTATGCTATAAATGTTGTTACTATTTTTTATATTAAATGAAAATATTTATGTTGTAAAGAATGTGTTTACTGGATTTCGGTTAAAATATTGACAATTTTTAAAAGGTATTGTTAAAATAAAATTATAAAAGAAAAATTTACTATGCAACATAGGGTTCCAATAATGACTGTAGGCATCACTTTGAAAACACATAAAATTGATGTTTGAAGAATCTAGTATTTATGAAATTAACTTTAATGTAACTGTTACATGTCCGTTCATTAAGCTCCAAATGCTAGTTTTAAAATCAAAATAAGTCAAAATCGTTTCATACAGGCTAGTTCAGTGATCACCAAAGTGGGCGATATAACATTGTTAGGGGTCCGTTCGGTCTCAGGGGTTGATAGAAAAACATGACATCACTGTACGTGTAGTATTCATTTCGGGGTTTAATCGTATTACCTCCGTGCTGAATGACAACGCAATTAAGAGTGAACCGTGGGAAATGAGATGAATAAGACCTCTTAGATAGAGTAAGGTCATGTAAATAGTTACGGAAGTAAATCAAGTATGTCTAAATGGTGTATTTACCACTGATTTAACATGATTTTACAAAGAGATAACCTAGATATAAAATTCCGTGGCGATTAGATTTTTTCAATCGTCTCACAGAACAGCTCTTTCGCCTGCATGTCCAACCCCCCCTCCCTTACCTAAACACCCAACTTGAGATATAGAGCCTTGAGTGTTATCTACGACTAACCCTTTCCTCTCATAGTATTGTGTGGCGTATCGTTTGGCGTCAGATAGATATCAGACGAGATCTTCTGCATTTCCTCCAAAGCGTTCACACATTACGGTCGACAGTGTATGATACCGAACAAAAGAAGGAACCTTCTGGAAGGTCAGTCGCTGACAGCTCGTAAATGGTGATCTATACGGTCAGTTAAAAGAGGGGGTACCATCCACAGCACACAGATCTATACCATGCCGCCGGTGATAATCGTGTAAAGAGTCACAAGAACATGCCATTCACACTGACGTTAGGAAATTGTATACCAAGTTAATAAAAGTCTTATTTTCAATTACTAGGGGTCTCCGCCCCCTGCTATCTTACGCTCGCTAACCCATATATAAGCCGACACCAGTACTTTAGCTTTAGAAAATGTCCCAAAAATTCTCGGCTTATACACGGGAATATACGGGAAATAAAAACAAAATGTTTTAAAAAATGTGAAGAACAAAACTTCTCATTTCCACATTAAAAAACAATAGTTAAATAAATACATATTGTTAAAATTCAGAGGAAATCTCATCATAATTTTAATGTTTTAGCTGTTCCGTGTTGTAATAGTACATCTTAAGATTTTCATATTCGACTATTGCTATGGAAACGGCGAACAAATTTGCTGGTTCTTCTGGAAACATTGTAAACTTTCTAGCGCGTACTCTCAAATTTTATGAATGAACTAGCAAAATACCCGACCTTACTCGGTTTGAATTGGTTTACTCTAGATTGAAGTATATACAGGGTGGTCCCGAATTCATGGTACAAACTTTAATGGTAGGTACAGGACATTGTAACAATGATTTATTGTATAGGAATGTATAGTCGCAAGTGACTCGGTGAGGCGAAAACAGGGGAAATAACGGCCGAAAGGAAAAACAAAGATTTTATTGAAAGCGTTGTTGACAAGTGTCATGTTTACAGTAATTGTTCAAAATTGCGTCCACCAGTATCGATACATGCTTGACAGCGTCGGTGGAGCGATTGGCGTACACGTTCAAAGATGCCTGGTATTTCACGCACACCTGCAGCAGCTACAGATAAGCGAGCGACGAGATCCTCATCTGAGTCAACTGGAGTCTCATAAACAAGATGCTTTAGATGTCCCCATAAAAAGTAATCGAGGCTCGATAAATCGGGAGATCGGGGTGGCCAAGGGACTGGTCCACCACGATCAATCCATCGAGTACCAAACGTGGCATTCAGGTAATTCCGTACATCAATGCTGAAGTGTGCTGGCGCCCCATCGTGCTGAAACCACATGCGGTTACGAATGGCGATCGGAACATCATGCAGCAGTTGTGGTAACACTTCTTTCAGAAAAATAAGATAGCTTCCGCCAGTGAGCCGCGTGGGTAGTAAGTATGGGCCAATCAAAAAGTCGTTCACAATACCAGCCCACACATTAATACTGAAACGTTGTTGAAACGCATGTCGACGCGTTGCATGTGGATTATCGGTTGCCCACACATGGGAATTGTGCGCATTAAAGACACCCTCGCGTGAAAATGTCGCTTCATCTGTAAATAGCACATAATCTACGAAATCCGGCTGCAACGCACATTGCTGCATCACCCACAGGCAGAAGTTCACGCGGCGAGGATAATCTGCCGGATTCAATGCTTGTACTTTCTGAAAATGGAAGGGGTGTAAGCGATTTTCGTTTAACACTCTGCATACAGTCTGATGACTCACACCTACGTCACGCGCAACAGTTCTTGTGCTTGACTCGGGTCTATCAGCCACAATGTTCAAGATGCTTTCTTCCAGCCTTGGAGTGCGTACAGCTCTTACTCGACCAGCGCCATGTCTGTTGACGTCGAACGCACCTGTTTCACAAAGTTGACGATGTAACCGTTGAAAAATTCTATGATCCGGCATTCGTCGATCAGGATACTCCGCGCGATACATTCGTAACGCAGCTCTGCCGTTACCATTTGCACGGCCGTACATGTAATGCATGTCTGCTTTTTCTGCATACGTAAAGTCACCCATCGTCTACGGTAGCACAATTGTGAATGGCGCTTTTCCCTACTGCGATGCATCATGTTCAACAGCGGCTAGACATCTACTGCCCTCTACCGGCAATGATACCAACCGATCACTCCATTTCTCTTTCCTTTTATTTCCCCTGTTTACGCCTCACCGCGTCACTTGCGACTATACCGACTATACATTCCTATACAATAAATCATTGTTACAATGTCCTGTACCTACCATTAAAGTTTGTACCATGAATTCGGGACCACCCTGTATATATATGTGTGTGTGTGTGTGTGTGTGTGTGTGTGTGTGTGTGTGTGTGTGTGTGTGTGTGTGTGTGTGTGTGTGTGTGTGTGTGTGTGTGTGTGTGTGTGTGTGTGTGTGTGTGTGTGTGTGTGTGTGTGTGTGTGTGTGTGTGTGTGTGTGTGTGTGTGTGTGTGTGTGTGTGTGTGTGTGTGTGTGTGTGTGTGTGTGTGTGTGTGTGTGTGTGTGTGTGTGTGTGTGTGTGGAATATTTTAATGTTTGAAAAGTTCTAGTTCAGATTTTTTAAATATTATTATTCTTTCAATAACGGTATTATTCTTTCAATGATGGAATAATTACATTGAAAATTTGCTTTATTCTGACTTACCTGCCACTTTAAGTGGATTACTTTGTAGAAAAAGAAACACAATTTTTTTAAATAATAAATATTTAAAACAGAAAACAAAATAAAACAGCGACATGAAACAAAATAAAAAATGTAAGGAAAAAGTTGTTATAAAGATATTAATTTGTAATTCCTTTTGAAATGCAAAATTAATTCAGAGCGAAAGAAACACGAGTTTCCGTTTTATTCCCGTTGGTTGAAAAATATCGTCTGTCCCAAATATTCAAAAATCGTTTACATTGCGCAAATAAAAAAAAATAAAAAAACTTGAAATAAATGAAGTAAAAAAGCTAAAATTCCATAACAAATAATTTTTTGAAAAATAATTGTTTTTTTAGCAGTACTAGTAAAGCAAATCAAAGTAATCGTAATACTCGATGTACATTCCACGTTTTCCAAAACTACCTAATTATGGTTGATTTAAGTATACTTACTCATTTGTTTTAGCATGAAACTGATCTAAATATAATAATAAATAAATGTTTAATATTGCATTCACTAAACTAATAGATAACGTATAAAATAAAACAGATTGCAATCAAGCATCTGGAATAAAATTCATGTGATGCCTGCTCAAACACAAACACAAAATCGAACAGACAGACTTTCGCAACCAATTTCGCTCACTAAATTAAGATAAGTTCTCCCTGTGTGCAAATTTTCATGAAAAGATATTAAACCGAGTGGACGTGTATAGGGTACATACACACAGACAGACATTAAACGCGCAAGAGGTGGATTTGGCATCAGAAGGGTCCAAAACGGATAGAAAACTTGAAATGGGTCGAAAATGTTCAATGTACAAACAAACACTCCATTCTTTTATGTATATAAATTAATTTTAAAATATAACTGTCCTAATCGTCTGCGCGTGCTCCACATTCATTAGCTCGTTGAACCACAAGACTCGCTATATACCAATCACAAAGCGAATTAACCTGAAATAGACTGAAAATAATTTTTCTTTTGTAATAGGAAGAAAAGAAAGGAAGATATAAGGAAGACTGCATTTATATAAACTATTATCCATCCCTTCTATCAAATTTCTTATGTTAAGTAAGTCAAAAACATAAATGTATCCCTTTGAAGTTAAGTCTATATAATAATATGAACAATATTAGAGATACAATAAACCATCGTAACCATAAAATAAACAATCTAAAAACTCACATGAGCCTCTTCTTTACTTGTCCTATTGTACTTAAGTAATAGTAAAATAGAGGGGGGTCGATAAAAAGTAAAAAAACTCTTGACGAAGTCGATGGAGACCAACAAGTTTGATGATCCCTCATCTAGTCAATAGTGATTTCAATCAAAATACATAAAACGGATCCATAGTACCCTTCTTATAATCGTATTTGTTTATAAATGGGCAGTTCCAAAAACTCTGAATTGCACTTCACAACGAAGCCATTTAAAATTACTTTTCTATTGCTAGTCATAAACTAGGAAAAAAATGAATACAATTTAAATCGAAAATGTTTCAACACATTCGATGCTGAACTCAATCAAAATGTGTTCAAATATTGCCACCTATCTTGCACTAGACTCTTTTCTTTTATTTAAACACGTTGATTTGATGAATTATATTTCATTTTTATTTGCTCCAAACAGAATACCGCTTATTTTGGATTTGCAAAAAGAAAACACGTAACAAGATTTCAATAATACGGATATCAAAAATGTGTGCTACACACATTTTAACAAAAAATATTTCTACAACGGTAAACTGAACTTTAAAAAAACAAAAGCATTTTTTTCAATTCCTGATAAGCGTCAGTTAATCGTTTCCAAGAAGTATTGATAAAATATTTATTTTAAAACCTCATTATGAAGGAATTTCTCTGAAATGTGGAATTGAATTTGATTTCCTTTCAACCAATGCATAAACAGTAAATCTACAAATTCATAAAAATCTTTTCATCTCATGTTTACCGAATAAAGTGTTTTTAGTATTTTTGAAAGGTTTGTTTACTCAGATTAAATTCGAGCACACTGTAAGTTAATCTTCCGAAATAAACTCCTGGATTATTTTAAACGAATATGCACTATTGCACCCATAGCACTGATTCGAGAACAATGTCTCTTTTTCAATGGAAATTCGGTCCAACCAAAGACGATCGTTTTCGAAGGGGCTCGTTCACCTTAAATCTGTTATAGCCTCAATTGTCCTTGCGTAGACCAAGTGTGGAACTTTTCCCATTGATTCCGGACAGTCGCCAATAGACCTTGTGTTGCTCCAGTCCGACGTTACGTAACTACCTACTTCCTTTTTGACGAAATAGCTGTATTGAACTGTCTTACTTTATTTAAAAACAATTGCTCTATCGAAAATTAGAAACATGATGAACTCTAAAGATTTTTATTAATAAGTTCATGCAGTCAATTTATAAAATTTGCATTTTCCAAACCAAACCTTCGATGAGCTTTTCCCAAAATATCAGACGATGTAGTTTTTGATGAATTATTTAATCTTCAACAGTTGATTATTCTTAAGAACTTAAAATATGTAAATCACTCATTAATTGATTTACAACAGCTTCCAATCATATTTCCAATCCCCGGCAAGAAAATTGACACAAGTCAAAAATAAAAATTTTGATCTTACGTCACTGAAAAATATGTATGAGGTGCCCAAGCGTGTTATATTACTATTCTATAGAATATAATGGAAGTCATCACCATAAATACTTAGTATAAGCTTCTTTTAAATTTTAGCTATCTTAATATGAGTTTTATAGTATCCTTTAAGTTGATGTTTCTCAAATTCTGTGATTTTGAGTTGTGTCAATTTTCTTGCCGGGGTGCGATATGAAATGGAATAAGAAATCTCAATCACTACGGATTTTGAAAGATTCCAGATCAGTAAGTCTTTTGGCACGACTCGTAGTGTATCACCTTTCTACATTCACCTTTTCTATCGTCATCTGATCATGTTTTAAAATTACATGGCGTTGTCCTCTGATCTTCCACTTAGGGGACAGATACCGGACCGTCGTATATAGCCCGCTTTAATTAAATAGTTGAAAAATTACGAATTCCCAATTACGTCTTTTATTTAAACGTAAGTGACGAAAATGGTACTACATAAATCAAATTGATAAGAAACCTCTAATCTACAATAGCTAGGCTACGTACTGGACATTTCAAAGGCATGAAGATTTCACGAACTAATATAAAATCCTATTCCATCTGCAGGTACTGTACCCAATCGCAAATAACTCCAGATGATGTTTTTGACAGCCAGGCCATTATCGGTTCTCTCTTTCAACTTGGAGCACCCCCAATCAAAATCCTCCATATCCAGCGATCTCCAGAACTTGCAGATCCTGTCACCAGGGCTTTTGGAGGACTAAACTTTTGCACTAGTACTGTATGCATAGACACGACAACAATAACATAAGACTAATAACGACTTTAAAATTAACATTTTTTTTTATAATTTATACTCTTTTAATGCTGGAAAAGGAAACTGGCGATAGCCCGTTTGGAAGTGTAACGGATTACAAACCGGAGGGTTGCGAATTCGCATCCAACCGAATACCGTCGTGGATAATGAGTCTGATGCACGTTAAATCTGCCGTGGGATCAAACGTTCTTACATTTGTGTGGTGTGGAAGTTTGGAGAATGAGGTGCCAGTTCAGGTGTGACCTCGTGATCTGACCGCGCTTCAAAATTACGTCAGATCTTTCCCTTTGGGTTTGATTCCGAACCGTCCCCAATATTCCGTTGTGTTGCTCCAGTGTGACGTTAATTTATTTTAACTAAATAAATATTTGACGATGGAAAGTTTTATGTATTTTAAAATAGAAAATATTTGCGTATACGATTTGTCAATCCTTTGAGCAATTTAATTGAAAATTATTTTTATACATTTATATGACTTTAGAAAATGTACAGCATTTTAGAATATCTGAGTTTGAATTGCTTTGTATTTTATGTAGAGTAAATTTCCTCATGGCCCAAGTACCCACATGTACAAAACCGATTTGGCCTCGGAAGGTACATACAGATGCGAAGTATCCTCTGAAGCACCTTTCTTTGACACCGTCAGGGATGAAAAAGAACTGAGAGTATACGGTGAGTATTTTAGACTGTTTATATAGTTATTTATGAGAAAAATCTGTTTTACGCTAATTTATGTGGTTTTCTAATGTAGAAATTACATCTTGATACACGAGTCTGATGCATCGGGATCGACATCATGATGTCTAGGTATTATTAACATGAGACGCAACGTACACAAAAAGGATTTAACCTTTCAAGTGATTTCGACGCGATATCTCGTCCATCGAGATTTTCCAATTTTTCTATGGACGAGGTATCTCGTCATCAGGATATTGCGGATATTGTTTTATGACGAGCAGTCCACAATGATCTCGTTCATAATGGTCATTTCCTTTTTTCTAATCAAGATATACACTTTATAACAAAAAAATCTACGCATCAAGAAGTTTTCCGATTGCGATAACAGTTGTTGGATGTGAAGAACATACATATTGAAAAACGAACGATTAAAATTTCAGAACAATTCAATGATTTACTATTTCAGAGTTTGATCGTTTCAAAGGGAGGAAGTCAATAAGGCGTTAGTTCACTTCTGACCTGTATGCAAGCTGTCACCCGGCGTGGCATAGACTGAAAAAGTTCTCGGATTATGTCCTGCGGAATTTCTTGGCAAATTGTCTCCAACCGTCGGGTTAAATGGTCAACATTCAGGGATGGTTGTAATCGCCTTCCCATAACGTCCCAAATTTGCTATAAGGGAGTAATCAGGAGACCTATCTGGCCAAGGGAGTGTTGAGAAAGCTGGAAGACAATTCATAGCAACACACACATGCCGAGTGTGGGGCATTATCTTTTCTTCCCCAATGGCGGGCACTCATGAACTCAATCATTGGCCATCATGCCGGAAGTGATAACCTCTTGTGAAGGTGTACCCAGTGGTAGAATCATCATTGCTTCTAACAGAGAACAGCACAATTTTACATCCATGCCCTGACCCCGGATTCGAACCAGGAACTATCCGATCCAGAGGATAACACCTCAACCACTAGTCCGGTTGGGGACATTTTTTTTTGGTGAAAAGTAAGTCTGAGGTGTCGCAAAAGGAACGGTAACACAACCGGTCGTAGAATGTCGTCTACATACCGCTGTTCTGTACGTGTGCTAGAAGTGACTACCAAAGGGGTCCGGCTATCAAAGGAGATGGCACCCCAGACCATAATGCCCTGTTGTGGGCATGTGTGGAGTGCGATAGTAAGGGCAGGATCTCCACGTTGTCCTGGATGTCTCCAGACACATTTGCGTTGTCATCAGGACACAGTTGGAAACGGGACACGTCAAGTTGATCGAGCCCGGCACCACTGTAATTTTGCACCTTCTTAGTGCGTCGATTTTTCTGTTACGTAGTATATACGTACAATCGCATTTTGTCCATCAAGATATTTCCAATTATTCTAAAGACTTGCTATCTCGTCATCAAAGCATTGCGGATATTTTAAATGACGAGCAAGACCTGCTGAAAATTTTTTAAATGCTGAGATATCTTGTCCATCAAGATCTGGTAAGTTTCTTTTTGATGACGATACATCTCGTCCATCAAGATCATGTCAGTTTTTTTCTAATCAAGAGATATATATACCAGTGAGATCTGATCAGTTTTGCCAATGACAAGATACCTCGTTGTGACAACCACAAGAAAGGTAGATAAAAAAGTAATAATGGATTTTATGTCGCATAATTATGTCAAAATTTGCCTTAACAGTTAAGCAACAAGATATTCTCCAAAGACTTCTTTTGAATGCATACGAGACATTTATCTGAATCGTTAAGGTGGAATCTATGCAAGTAGGCCAGAGTTACCATGAGGCCAATTCTAGCTTCGACAGCAAAATTTTCAACTTTACAAAATAGAAAGGTGGGACTAAGATGAGCAGCTTCTATTGATGTTTATTTAGTTCGACGATAAAAATTGCCTATAAGCGAAATAAATGAAGAATGAAATCATTTTAGGGGATTGAAATGTTAACCGTGAAACTACATTTGGCTAATTTCTCGGGCTAAAGATGACACTCAAAGCAAACATTTCAGAAAACAGGAGAAATTAACTTAAAACAACTTAAGCAGATTCCAAAAGTGACATCGCAAATTCTTTATCCAGAAGTAACTCTTTTGTCGCACATTTAATAATTTAATGATCGTATTGTCATCGCATATTATAAATTGGTAGCTTTCAGTATATTCTTCAAATATATTTTAAATTTCATTACAAAATTATATTTGTGCTGCGAAAATCGTTAAACGTGCATAGTCCGAAGATAATTGTTCGACATTGGCCTCCGTCCAGTTAGAGAGTAATCGGGAGTTAAGATAGCATCCATTTTTGTTCACCCATTGCTTTCATAAAAAAATACTAGCTTTACTAATTTTTATACTCGACTTTGTCTGTGAGTTTTTGCTGATTCAGACAAATTCGAGCCTCTTCTTCCTCGGCCTTGTTTCTTCTGACATCTTTTCGAACTTAGTCCGTTTCACGTACTTGAGTTCTTTCCCATTCCAATCGCTATACCAGGATTATTTTTGTTTCATGCGATCTCTTCCTACCAAATGTTCTGTATTGAATTCGCTTCTGTGGTTCTCAGAGAACAACATAGCGAGTTGAAAAGAGTTACGTTGACGTTGAAAGTCCTAAACCGAATAAACTATGCTAATGTCGTGAAGCCAGAGCTTGTTTTATTCTTTCTAATCCCAGTGAAAAAAAATAGATTTAGTCATTGATTGTTCAAAAATAATTTTTGGGCCATGGCAGATGGGTGCTTTAAAATTTCCAGGGGAAATTTAAAGCAAGCAGATCTTTTGGTGGTCTTACTGAGGTACCAATGATTAAAGGTACTAGTGATGATCTTTGCGATTGCTTTTAAGTACGAACAGGTAGGTGGTTGTTCTGTGAAGTATTTTTGCTTAAATACATGACATGGGCAGAGCGCGTCTGCTAATAATCATAAGATCAAAGAGGTACCTCTTTAGCAGTAAGAACATATCCACTCGTTCATATGCAAGATCCTGTCATACTAGGCATGTCAAAAACTGCTAGAGTAACTTTTCAAAACTACCACATGGAATCCTATTAAAATAGAACTAAAAATTGAAGGATCCATACTGTATGTGTTTTTATATTTAACCCTCCAATAGGTTTTGACGAGATATCTCGTCCAAGATATACTTAATTTTGTTAATGGCAAGATATACTCAATTTTGTTAATGACAAGATATATCGTCCAAGATATACTCAATTTTGTTAATGACTAGATATCACATCTATAAAGATCTTCTCGTTTTTGCGATTGAGGCGGTACTTTATCGAGACAAAAATGCCCAAATCAAGGGTAGAGAGTTCCGTGGTAGCCCGTTTGGAAGAGTAACGGTTTTGCAACCGAAGAGTTGCGAGTTCAAATCCAACCTAAGACAATCGTGGGCAAAGAGGGCTGGGTCATGTTAAGTACGTGTTCTCGTCATTTAACCATGGTTCAAGATTACGTGGTATTTTCCATGGATCGTCCTCTTTGGGTTTGATCCCAGACCGTCTTCAATAGCCCGATGTGTTGCTCCAGTACGACGTTAATTAAAATACCTATCTACCAACTAAGGAAAAATGAAGATCCAAGCAAGCAAAACGAACTGTACCATGGCCAGAACTGGTGACAGTTTGGAACTAGGTTTTTACATCGATTTGCTATAGAGAAGATTTCGACGCGAAGACAAACAAGCAGGAGGGTTAACCACCTCTTTTGCGGTAATGTTTCAGCAACCCAAATCCGCACCTCATCTAACCAGAACGGAACCACATCCCCCATACCCACACGCCTGATTGCCCCTCAAATGAAATCGCCAATCGGCAGCCATTTCCCGAGATATTACTCAATTAGCATACTTAACGACATCATGCTAAATATATCTCCTCAACCTCCACGCCCCCGTCAACCCAATCCACAAACAACAGCGGAGGGTAAATTTCGGTTCCGGGACATAAATATGCCCGAAGAATAATCATGGCCGACACACATCGACGGGAGGGGCACATTGATGAATTATGCAAAGGACGCTGCGGTGTTAAATTTTTGGGGTAAAGCTGCCCGGCGCTCTAATTGCCCGAGTGTTTTCCAGCAACGGGGAAAGAAGCGAGCGTCAATTTGACGTGAATAGCGACGACGCGTCTTGCCTCGAACAACGTCGTTTTCGGCATTAAACATGCCGGAAGGAGAGGTTTTTAATTTTCTTCGGGATTACCTGGATCCACGGGGTTGCTACTGGAAGCCAGACTAGGTCTTCCGTTTTTAAGACCACGCGGGGGGGGGGTAATGATTTAGTTTGGGTGGGTTTAGTGTGTTTGCAAAAAGGATGTAAATCAGAAGGAAGGGAATAGCTTGGTTTTGTGTTGGATTTATTCTCGTGGTTCCATTCAGGAAATCTCATTAATCATCTATTATACTGCCTAGTTGTTGCAAGTTTTGTTTCATAGGTTTAGTATTCATACAACCGTGTGTAATTTCATCTATGTGATTCGGGAATGCTTAAAAGGATGTCCTAACCTCTGATGGGTCGCATCTGTAATTCCAACTAGGATTCTAATAGAAGGAAGATGTCGTCGTGGCTCATTGGGTATGTCCTTTGCGCTAGCAACCTTCGAGTTGTAGGGGAGAGCAGGTTCGATTACTGTCAGGTGCATTCCTCCCTGGGTGTATTTGTCTCTTCTGTGTTAGTAAAACTTTCATGGTGTGTGTGTCTATTACTTGATATTGTACTTCTTGTGTCTGGCGCAGCAGGACCAAATATGTCCATTGCGCCACAAAACCTCAAACCAACCAACTATTCGAAGGAAAAGACAAATGGAATCTTTCCGAAGAATTCACATCCAAGGAAAGGAACAGAAAAATAATCCCCAAGGATTTTATTCTAAGTGAAAGAGAAATAAAATACTTCCAAAAAATATATTTTAAGGAAAGGGCTAATTGAATATTTCAAATGGAATCCATTCCAGGGAAAGCATAAACAGAATCATCTTTCAAAAACAATTATTCTCTAAGGAAAGTATCAATGCAATCTTTCCAGACTATTTCATTCTAAGGTAAGGGCCAATCGAATATTTTCAAAGGATTACATTATAAGAAAATGATCAACAAAAATTTATTAAAGGACTCAATTCTAAGGAAAAGACTAATGGAATCGTTCCGTAGGATTCACTCCGAAGGAAAGGAGAACTAGAATAATCCACAAAGATTATTCTACGGTCCCTTTAACAGATCTAAACGAAGGAGAAATTGAAACCTTCCAAAATTTATATTCTAGAAAAAGAACCAATAGAATACTTCAATTGGTAATTGGTAATTTTTAATTAACGTAGTACTAGAACAACACAACGGGCTATTAACGACGGTCCGGGATCGATCCTCTAAGGGAAAGATCCGTGGACAACGCTAAGAAATTTTGAACCACCGTCAAATGACAAGACAACACCTGAGCTGGCACCCCACTCTCCAAACGTCCACACCAACCCAACGTGAGGACATTCGGATTTAAGGTGCACCAGTCGCCTCTACACCAAACGCTTACAAATATCCATGCGCTGACCCGGATTCGAACCAGGAACCTTCGGATCTAGAGGCTAACACCTTAAACACCAGACAGGTTGGTCGGCTAGAAGACCTCAAATGGAAAATCCCACTCTAAGGAAAGCATCAAGAGAATCTTACAGAAACAATTATATGCTAAGAAAAGTATCACAATGCAACCCAGGAAAAAAAATCAGCAAAAAAACTTCAAAAAAAACCTGCAGGTTTCCTGCATGAATTTCGGACAAAAAACCTGCAGGTTTCCTGCATGAATTTTGGACAAAATTCCTGCAGGAAACCTGCAGTTTTTTGACTGTTTGTCAGGATGATGAATGACTGGTGGCGCCATCTGGTGGTGAGATAAGTAAACACATTATTTTGGATTCATAAAAAAAAAAAAGAATTTCGTCGATCTAGAGCAACACAACGGGCTATTGACAATGGTCCACGATCTATTAACAGGGGAACGAACCGAGGACAACACCTCGTAACTTTGAATCACGATCAGATGATTGGACTCGAACCCGGGACCAAGGATCTGGAGTTTAGCATGCTATCCATTAGGCCGTAACAGTCATATCCAAGAGTGGTGAATTAATGTAGTGTTTGTTTTTTCTCTGTTTTGGACTTTGTTTTTTTTTCACTATGAATAAATTGAAAATGGTTTAAAGGGGTCCGAGACACAAAAATCGTCAAATTTTCGAAACACTTTTTATTATTTTAAGAAATTATCTGTGTTTTTCTGCTTAAAAAGACTTCTAAATCATATTTCTATCTTAATTAGAACTAGAGATATAATAATTTTTGTGGTGCTTTTTGTTCTGAAAATCTAACACTCTTGACAGTTGTTGTCATGGAAACAACATCTGTCTTTAAAACTTTAAATGCGTTTTTCTCCATGTTACATTTTTTCAAGATTTCCTATATTCAAATTGCTATAAGTCGAAAACCGATCAAATTTAGGGGTTGAAATTTGGAATATATCTTTTTCAAACATTATACTTTAATTTTGATTCAGAAAATTTGAAACAAATATTTACTTTTAAAAATATAACTTTAAAAAAAAGTACCTTAAAATTTTCAAAAATTTTCATTCAAATATTTTTTAATTTTTATTAAATTAATATTTTTTAAATTGTTGAATCAAAATTAAAGTTTATAAATTTGTGAATAATTTACTGCAAGAATTTTGAAAATTGTACAAGAATATTTTGAATTTTAACAATTTAAAATGACCACTCTTTTTTTCAAGAAATTTTAATTTTAAATTTTAGAAAAACTTTTGGAAAAATTTTGTGTTGTGATTTCGCTTATTAGTTAGATGGGTAATCAGTACAAAAAAAATCAAAATTCTAAATTAATTAATAACAATTTTTTTTCAATGTGTCCCAGACCCACTTAAATTTTGTTTGGAGGGATTTAATACTTTTACAAAATAAGAAACCAGGTGATATATAACAGACCAAATTCAGATATTTGGTATGTTGGAGAAATACATTAGATGCGTTTAAATAAAGATTTTAATCGAATGTTGGCTAGCAGTATCAAATACAAGGTTACATTTTATGATTGGACTGAAAGATGAAATAATCGACAATAAATGCAATTTTTTTATTATGGAAAATTTTCACTTTTTTTAAGAAAATATTTAATATATATATATTAATTTTAATAAAACATAATAGTTGATAAGTGTTTTCATAAAAACTACATTTTTTATGAAACAAAACTTTAACTTCAAACTTTATTTTTCCTTCATAAAAACTGCAGTTTTTATGAAGGAAATATGCTTTTATAAAATTCCTTCATAAAAACTGCAATTTTTATGAAGGAAAAATGCTTTTATAAAATTCCTTCATAAAAACTGCAGTTTTTATGAGGGATTTTTTTAAGGCATTTTTACTGCATTTTTCCTTTATAAAAACTGCAGATTTTATGAAGGTAAAAATTAATTTGGAAAAATTATAAATTTAATTTCCGAAAAACTACAGTACTAATGAAGGAAACCATTATTCCTTCAAAACCTCTGCATTTTCACCGCTTAAAATCTGCACTTATCTAACTGCCTTCAAAAAACCTGCATTCACCTGTAAAAAACCTTCAAAATAGATATTTTTTTGAAGGAAAGATGCTGATTTTTTTTGCTGGGAATTGTTCCAAACTATTTTACTCTAAGAAAAGGGCCAATTAAAGAGAGAGAGAGTATTTCAATAAGAATTCTATTCTCAGGAAATAAATAATAGAATCGTAAAGGTGGAAAGAATACATCCATTGATGTAGTAATTATCTGTGTGTTGTGGGAGATAAAAACAATTATACACTATTCAGAAATCTAGTAACACTCGGAAGGTTGAAGAAACATTGTTTTGTAAACGAAATTTTACAAGCCGAGTTTTTAAATAATATGTGATTGTAGTTTTTGGAAGCAGAAAACACCCACTTAAAAACCATCTCTCTAAATGGTTAAAATATATTAAGAGATAAGTGCATAAAATCGCCATTTAAGCAATCACGTTAAATCACAGAAGCGCATCGTCAAGACCAGATTGAATTTATATACGACCTGTTTGGATTCACTAATAGAAAAATTCCATCTTGGCTTGATACTCTGGCTCCAGTCCTTCCAATATCTTCAACGAACTCTTTATTGCGAAAGGAAATCTTTAATCATCTGGTGCCACATCATGTCCGAATCTTCCTTCTTTCGTGAAAGCAATAAAGTCCGGTAAAAGAAATGCCCTGCCTTTGCCAATCGCTATTGAAAGACTAGAACAAGTAAATAGGACTGATGGAGATTATTGCATGCGTGTTCATTTCGATTAAACTCATATTTAGATAGATGTATACCTTTAAATACATGTTTTATAAACGTAGGTAGGTATTTCAGAGGAGTATTGCAATTAACTTCGTGCTGGAACAACACAACGGGCTATTGGCGAATGCCCGAGAACAATTTCAAAGGTAAAGTTGCAAAGACAACACCACGTAATTTTCAATCATGGTCGGATGATGAGCTAACACCCACTCTCCAAACTTCCACGCCACGACGAATGATGATCTTAGGATACCTATGTATAAAATTGTTGAATTAACCTTTACGCTGCGACGCGTATATTTTTTTTCAATCGTCTCTCAGAACGGCTCTTTCACCTGCATGTCCGACCCCCCTTACCTAATAACCTAACTTGAGCGATAGAGCCTAGAGTGGTATTTGCGACTGACACTTTCCTTTCATAGTATTGTTTGGCGTATGGTTTGGCGTGATTTAACTATCACCCTAACGATCTTCTGCCCTTCCCACAAATCGCTCACCCCTCACGGTCGACAAGGTAAGTACCTAACAAAAAGAGGGATCGGCTGGAAGGTCAGTCGCTGGCAGCTCGTAAATGGTGATCGATACCAGCGGTCACTTAAAAGGGGGATAACATCCACAGTACATAGATCTATACCATGCTGCTGATGTGATCGAAATTCTAGTGGTAACGATTGTACATCTGCCGCATCGTAAAGGTTAAGAGGAGAGACTTAAATTGTTGAAAAATTACGGTTTCTGTTTTAACCCCCCTAGTGGTTTGTACAGGATATTTCATCCATCAATATGTGACGGTTTATTAAGGGCGAAATATTTCGTCGAGATAAAACTGCCTTCGTACTCCAAGGGAATGAAGATTCAAGTGGGGAGTGGTTTGGATGATTGGTCACTACAGGATAGTTTTCGTCACGAAGGTAAATTACCATTAGGGTTATAGGTTGCAAGGTGGATTCATTCGCGTAAACCGAAGGGTTAAGGCGAATTCTGAAATTAAATATCCATTTTTAAGTGAAGTTCCTATTTTCAAAACTTTATATCCAGGGCCTTAATGAAAATTGCAAAACTGTCTTTATGTTTCCCCTGTGTATAACAGTGATTTATAAACCAGTCAGGCCACATATTATATTTCCTGAAAAAAGTGATACTTATACGTTATAGTGTTTCGTACGAACATTAAAGCAATTACTTTTCCATATTATGTTCTAAGAGGAAGTAAATATAGATTACTACCCCAAATACTCTATTCAAAGAATAGCTTCAATAAAAAATTTCCAAAGGATTATATTATAAAGTTGTGACCAACATAATTTCACTAAGGACTATATTACAAGGAAACGACTAAATGAATATTTACAAAATACCAACGGATAACACTTTTATACGGATAACATAATGCACTGGGAAACGTAAGGAATGGCATACTTTATGAAATCTAACGAAACAGTCAATATCGATTTCCAATACCAAGAATACTCAATAGAAACTGGTGCGACAATGTCCTTGCAGAACAATTTTTCCTTAAGGGGGTCCGGGACACATCAGAAATTTTTTTTTATTAATTAATTTAGAATTTTGAATTTTTTTGTACTGATTACCCATCTAACTAATAAACAAAATAATAACACAACATTTTTCCAAAAGTTTTTTAAAAATTTTAAATTAAAATTTTTTGAAAAAAAGAGGGGTTATTTTAAATTGCTAAGGCTTAAAATATTCTTGGTCCATTTTCAAAATTCTTGCAGTAAATTATTCACAAATTTATAAACTTTAATTTTGATTCAGCAATTTAAAAATTATTAATTTAACAAAAAATAAAAAATATTTGAATAAAAAATTTTGAAAATTTTAAGGTACTTTTTTTTTATAAAAAGTCATATTTTTAAAAGTAAATATTTGTTTCAAATTTGCTGAATCAAAATTAAAGTATAATGTTTGAAAAATATATATTCCAAATTTCAACCCTTAAACTTTATCGGTTTTCGACTTATAGCAATTTGAATACAGGAAATCTTGAAAAAAGTATCATGGAGAAAAACGCATTTAAAGTTTTAAAGACAGATGTCGTTGCCATGACAACAACTGTCAAGAGTGTTAGATTTTCAAAACAACGCACTACAAAAATTATTATATCTCTAGTTCTAATTAAGATAGAAACATGATTTAGACGTCATTTTAAGCAAAAAAACATAGAGAATTTCTAAAAACCATAAAAAAAATTTCGAAAATTTGACGATTTTTGTGTCCCGGACCCCTTTAATATTATCAAAATTTTGGCCGGTTTTTTTTTTTCAATCATAAGTTACGATGTTCTACAGTGCAATGTGCGCTCCTTGCCACACCTCTTTTTTTCTTCTCTAGCTACGGTACAACCACCCCAAATAACCACAGACACTTTATAAATAACACATTTTCTATGTCAATGACACAATATTTAACTTCAAAAGTGATCAACAGAATTGGAAATTCTGAAAGTATGCCTTGGTTATAAACAAAGTAAGTTAATTAATTTTGATGTTTTACTATAAATAAAAAAGTAAAACAAATATAACCGATAGTTGTGTTTTAAGTCTGTTTTTGATTTGACTGCAGTTTTCAAAATTCGGACAAAATGCCTGCAGAACAATTGCACTTACTTGAAGTTGTTCACAGAACACTGAATGTTATTCAGCAGCTGGGTTGGTGCGCATTCGAATTTTTCAATAGTGATATCAGAAACTGACATAGTAATAAATTATGTTCCCACAGTAAGTCATCTACAACCTCATTCTCTATTAAAACGCTGTGCAAAGCCTGCATCAGTATTCGAGGTGGTCATATAACCTATAAAGTATCACCTCCTCTCTTTTTTGAGTTTCCAGTTATCCTTTGTATCTCACGGAGCGAGTGCAGAGTCACCACTTCAGTCCAGGCTTGTTTTACAGTTCGCCTATTTTCTTATTGATTTTGTTTTTACTGGTCGTTTTGGTAAATCGGAGTACATTTTGTGGAGTGTCAGTTCAGGTGTTACCTTGTCATCTGACCATGGCGCAAAATAACGTGGTGCTGTCCTCGGATATTTCCCTTCGGTTTTGATACCGGACTGTCACCAATAGCCTGGTGTGTTGTTCCAGTGCGAATTTAATTAAAATACCTACCTACCTTCGGTTTCACTACAAAGCAGTAGTTGAAATTTTAACTGTTCGTTGAATTTTGTAATACCAGTGTAGTATACATGTGTTACGTAATATTGTACAGTTGAATGTTTTGTTAAACTATTTTAGCTGCACTAGATATTGAACATCACCATAAATTGTATTAATCGAGTTTTTTGAAGAAAAACTGTTTGAAATACCTGAAAAGGATACATTTTAACATTACAAAATGAAGGATAATCAAAAGCTTATTTTTACATCTACTCTAAGACCTAGTGATCTTATAGTGGGTGTAAAAAGAATCTTTGAAACGATCTATTGAACTTACAAATCATTCATATCCTGTGATCTCTATCTCTTTAAACTAACTATGTATTTAAAAATGAATAATATCAACCCATCGAGATAATAAAAATTATTGTAACCTGTATAATGCAGCCCTTAGAAAGCAAGGTCAAGCCGCTTAGCAAGGCATTCTGAAACAAATAAATCGTGAACACACTGTTATGAGGAATGATCTTTTTTTTTAAAGAAAGGAGTAATAGAATTTTTCAAATGATTATTTTCAAAGGAAAGGAGCAGTACAATATTTCCAAAAGATTCTTTTATAAGGAAAGAAGCCATAGAATATCTCCAAATAATTATTTTCTAGGAAACGTAGCAAAAGAATCTTTCTAAATGATTCTTTTCTAAGGTAAAGAACAGAAAAATCTTTCCGATTGATTCTTTTCTAGTGAAAGGCATCTTGAAGTTACCAAATAGCTTTATTATAATAAAATCATCAATAGAATATTTTCAAAGGAAAAAAGCAATAGAAGCTTTACATGGGTTACTATTCCAGGAAAATAATCAATAGAATCAGTCCAAATATATATTCTAAGCTAAGGAGAGGACAAATAGAATCATTCCAAAGGTCGACGAATACACGGATTCTTTACTAAGACATGGTTTTTAATCATAAGTGTGCAGTGGAGTAAAAGCAACGCTACATTAATCGGAAATCCCGTGAAGCGCAGATGGTTAATGAAATTCATTTCGCACAAAAGAGCTATATCTTCTAATTGAATTGCCTTATCTGATAAACACTAATAGAATGTGAAGTGCTAGTAAAATATTCCCCTGAGATATTTATAAACGAATGATAGCATGCATATTTGGGGAAGGACCGTTTTTTCCCCTTTAAATTGCACAGGGCAATAATGATTATTAAATCAGAATACATTTAGTTTGCAAAATCTTTATCAATATGTTACACAATATACAATAAAATCTGAAATATCTCTCATCAGATCTCTAAAAAAGATTTTCCTACATATGTTTCATCGGATCAAAATAAAGAATATCATATTCTTTCAATTTCTATTTCACTACGAAATCTCGATGTTTTCCCCTTTCACTTGTTCTGAACCATTCAATGTGATTCGATTACAATTTAAACGATAAAGTTTTGATTTGTGAAAGTAGTTAATTTTAATGTCTCTCTGAACTTTACTATACCACGTCACTCTGAAGTTACAATTCAAATTGGAGTCCATTATAATTTATAACAAATGGTTCTATGTGATATCCCTTAGTAATTGAGACGTTAATTTTTGTTTCGTGCTCTGTTAATTGTCATTTATAACAGTGAACCAACATTTGTAATATTATTCAGAATATTTTTAATTTCTTCAATATACCAACATTGCAACGAATTGGATTTGGAAAAAAAATAAACATGAATTATATCTTTTAACTTACGCAGCTTTCGAAATTAAATCTCAAATTGAAGGTAGATAATTAAATTATCGTCGCACTCTTTAGAAACAAAACAGCTATTGATAATGATCCAGAATCCACCAGTTTTGGGGCCGACCAACCGGTATAGTGGTTAAGGTGTTAGCCTCTAGATCGGAAGGTTCCTGGTTCGAATCCGGGTACGGGCATGGATGTTTGTAAGTGTATGGTGTAGAGGCGGCTGGTGCACCTTAAATCTGTCGTGGCCGAAAGTCCTCACGTTGGGTTGGCGTGGAAGTTTGGAGAGTGGGGTGCCAGCTCAGGTGTTGCTTCGTCATCTGACCGTGGTTCAAAATTACGAGGTGTTGTCCTCGGATCTTTCCCTCAAGGGACTGATCCCGGACCGTCGTCGATAGCCCGTTGTGTTGCTCTAGTACGACGTTAACTAAAATTACCATTACCATTACCATTACCACCAGTTTTGGGCACTTTGCTTACTTGGCAGTTTTCTTAGAGTAGAATAATTTGGAACAATTATATTGATAATTTTCTCATCATATTTTGGATTGTGTCATCTCAGCATTGTTTGGAAAGATTCTCTTGATTCTCTCCTTAGAATGGAATTTGCCATTTGAAGTATTCTCACCGACCAACCGGTCTGGTGGTTAAGGTGTTAGCCTCTAGATCGGAAGGTTACTGATTCGAATCCGAGTCAGGGCATGGATATTTATAAGCGTGTGGTATAGAGGCGGCTGGTGCACCTTAAATTTGTCGTGTCCGAAAGACGTCATGTTGGGTTGGTGTGGAAGTTTGAGTACCAGCTCAGATGTTGCCTCGTCATCTGACCGTGGTTCAAAATTACGTGGTGTTGTCCTAGGATTTTTTTCCTTAGGGGATTAATCCCGGACCCTCGTCAATAGCCCGTTGTGTTGCTCCAATAAGACGTTAACTAAAACAATCTTACCTTACCAGGATTCACCACGAAATGAAACCTACGAGATAATTTTGAACCAAGGTCAGAAAATGTCGTCAACACGTGATCGAGCATCTCAATCTCTAATTCAAACTTCTGCATCACGCCCATGGTAGGGGATTTGATGCCACGACAGATTTAGCCTGCATCAGTCTCCATGCACACTTCGACTTTTGGTTGGATCGAGTTTATTATTAGTAACCCTTCCATTACTATAATCCGCTAACTATTCCAACCGGGATAGTGCGGCCAATTATTTACATAACGATCTGAATAGCTAGGTATTTTAATTAATTTCGCACTGGATCAATACAACAGATTATTGGCGACGGTCCGGGATCAAACCCTAAGAGAAAGATCCGAGGATAACATCCTGTAATTTTAAACCGCTATCAGATGACGAGGTCATTCCTGAGCAGCACTCCAAACTTTCACTCCAACATGAGGACATTTGAGGCCACGGCAGATGTAACGTGCACCAGCCGCCTTTGTATCCGATCGTTGATTGAATTCAAACTCGCAACCTCCCGGTTGCTAATCCGTTACTCTTCCAACCGGGTTACCACCACCCTAAAAATATGTATAAGTATAAATAAAATTTACTCTATTTTGCAAGAGTATCATCCAATTTCAATGCAAAGATATTTTAGTTATGCAAACGAGATTATTTTCTGCAGCTAGCAACATTTGTCGTAGAATCCCCCCCCCCCTCTCCAAAAAAAATATCCGCTTAGTTTTCGTCTCCGTGTACTTAAATAAGTTGAACTGAACCACTTCTTTAACTTGCTCTTGGATGGGAAGGACGTAACAAGGAAGTTTTCTCTACAAGATACCAATTATATTCTAGAAGAAATGATTTTCTTGGAAATAAATTGATACACAAATGAGAAAAAAAACTATCTTATAGTATCATAATGAATTCCTTCCATTCGTGATGAGTACCGTATTTTTATTTCAACAAGCATACTACGTTAGAACAAAAATCTTTTGTTTGTATGAGGTTTTATTGTAGATACTAATAAAAAATAGAAAGTAAAATGACATTTTACTTTACTTCCACTTAAAGGTCTAAGCATGTTAGTTATGCTAATTAGTATGATCTGAGCAGTTTAGTGGTCGGTGGAATTCAGTGACGTGGTATATGCAGATGGGTGTGGTCAATGCTGGTTAGTATAGTCATTACAGTTTAGTATGGTCTGCGCCGCGGTAGCTCAGTCAGTAGAGCGCCGGGCTCGCATCAGAAGGGTTGTGAGTTCTGTCCTCGGCGGAGCCTGCAATTCTGATGATTACGGGATCGACACTTAGACCTGGCTAAAAGACCGTCGCGTTCACTAATGGTGACTGGGGCACGTTAAATAGGTCGTGGTCACAAAGTCTCCCATGTTCCCATGCCAAATCAATACCTCTGGGGGTACCTGATCAGGGGGTTATCGGCCTCTGATTGGGATATAAATTACGATATGTGTGAGTGAATGGATGTATGAAAGGGGCCTTCCTGTAAAACGGATGTGTCACGTATGTCGAGCAAAGTCGGACTTCCTCCCAATGGGGCTGAATAACATGGAAGGCGCACCCCCTTGCCGTCTTCGACGAGCCTGGCACTCCTCTGGTCTGCCAGTGTAGGCATGAGAAACAACAACAACATGGTCTGCGCAGTACAGTGGGATCTCTGCAAGCAAATGTGGTCTGTGCAAACTTATGTGGTTTGTGCAAGCTAATGTGGTATGTGCAAGTTGGTGTGGAATGTGTAAGTTAGTGTGGCCTTTGCTGTTTAGTATGGTCTTTGCAGTTTAGTGTACTATTTATGATACAATAATCTAGGTTTTTGTGATCTGTGTAGGTTTGTGTGGGCTGTAAAAGTTATTATAGTCTGTGCACGTTATTATGGTCTGCAAGCTAGTATGAAGTTAGTATAGCGTTTGCTGTTTAGTGTGATATTTGCAGTTAAGTGTAGACTATTAAGGATAGTATGATCTATGAAGGTTAGTGTGATATGTGCAGGTTAGTGAAGACTATTCATGTTAGTGTACCATATGTAAGTTAGTGTGGTAATATATTAGTTTTTAATTAACTTATTACTAGAGCAACACAGCGTGCTATTGACGACGGTCCGGGATCAATCCCCTAAGGGAAAGATCCGAGGAAAACACCTCGTAATTTTGAACCACGCTCAGATGACGAAGCAACACCTGAGCTGGTACCCCACTCTCCAAACTTCCTCACCAACCCAACGTGAGGATTTTCGGCCACGACCGATTTAAGGTGCACCAGCCGACTCTACACCATACGCTTACAAACAACCATACCCTGACTCGGATTTGAACCAGGAACCTTCCGATCTAGTTGCTAACACCTTGTCCACCAGACCGGTTGGTCGGCGCCAGTAGCGTAGCAAGGTCAGATGGTACCCGGTTCGGAAAATTTCTTGTCACCCCCTCCATTGAAATTATTAAAAGAAAAATATAAGATACAATTACAAGTATTATTTTCTGATTTATTTCTTTGCATTGAGACAAGCACTTAAAGACTTATTTCCTGACTTTGTTCTCTGTAAATCTGGAACTGTCATCATCAAAATCAATTCCTTTCGCTACTTTGTTTTCAATTGACAAGATAGCTACTGCAGAGCCGAGCTTTACTCATAGCAGACCTAAGAAAAATCTTGATTAAATTTAGTTCTAAAAACCTCCTCTCACATGATGCAACTGAAACACATAACATTAACAAGATCCTTAAGGCTAAAGTTCGATTTGGTTTACAATATGAAAGTTCATATTCAACGACAAACTCTAAAACTCTTAAGGACTATTCCAGAGAATCTTCTTTTGAAACTTTGGTAGCTTGTAGATGTCTTCATAGTCGTGGAATTTCTCTAGGAATATCATCTCCAGAATGTGTGTGTTGTTCATAGTTTACAACTAAGTTTTGTATTAACTGTGGCAGTTCGTCTTTTGAAGTTGTAATCAGATTCTTGGACTCCAAAACTGCGAACCAAGCTGTTATATTTTCCTTGTCTTTACAGCGAGTGTCTATTAATAAAAAGACGCATTTTCCCATTTTGTCACCCTTGTCTGTGATGACACCCGGGGCGGCCCATACCCCCTTTCCTACGCCACTGGCCGGCGCAAGTTAATGTGATCTATGCAAGTTAGCGTAGAACAAGATTGTCTAAACAAATACGGAATTACAATTTGCGTAGAATATGGTTTACAATTCGTTACATTTTAATACTAAACACATTTCAATTGAAAACAAAACTAAACATGGACTGCATCTAAATCCTAAATAAACACAAGTCGGGTTTTGAAATTCGAATCATTAAAAAAGTCTCACTAATAGCGCATATGTCAGCCGACTTACCACACTAGTTTGCTATTGCATTAAATATTAATTAAAAACTTCCGTCTCCAAAATCCGTCGAACAACAAATTAACACAATTAATTTATTTGTGAGCAGAACTTAATTAGAATAACGCACTGAGTTTTCTTTACTTTCATTTACAACCAAGTTTAAGACAGTCCCAAGGATTAAAAGCAATCCAGTCCACCTTGCAGGGTATTATCGGCAAGGAATCGCAAAATAATTTATTCAAAACGCATTGCTTTAAAACCTTCAGACTCGAATTCAAAATTTCTAGAATCGGGCGAAATTCCAGTGAATAATTGAACGCAGGCACATCAATATGAATCCAGTGCATTTAATCTACGAATTTTCGAACTGAAGTAGAAAGTTACATTTTAAATAAGAAAAAAAAAATTCAGAATTACTTTTGAAGTTGCTTAAAGAGATAGAGTTACCATATTATTATATTTCTTTTAAACTGGGACATTTTTAACGTAGACGTGAAATGTAAGGATAATGAGCTTTGTTATTGAGAGGAACCTCAATACGTGTGACCAACATATCTATTAGCAGTCACGTGACTCATCTGTGAAAAATTGATAGTGACTCGTCTATAAAATGAAGACAAAAGTGGGGAAATCACCCAAGTCTACCATCAGGATCAATCAGTGAACCAATCAAATGATGAATCAATGGATTAGCGTCTTCTCCCGTGCATGAACCAATCGTATGATGACTTTTAGGTTACACCGAACAAACCAAAGCAGTTTAAGGGTTCCGTTACTGCTAGCATTGGTCATATGATTCTGGACACATAAAAAGGTTCCCATTGCTAACTTTACTTTTATATTTCCTCTATGCTTTAATCTCTTCACTACCAACCATATTAAAATTGTTTAAAAATCAGGTTTTTTTTATAAATGTTATTAAATACTTTAAAGTTCTCAAGTAAATTCCTCTTTGAGATGGTGGCCAACGGGTGTAAACATTTTAGGTACACATGTGTTTACCTCGGGTCTCAATTATTTCAAAGCCTAATAATTTTCAAATGATACGATATTGCTTAAGAACTCATACTTAAAAACTCAGAAATTATTAACTAAAACCCATTATTAAAGGATTTAGAAATCATTAAAAACAAATGAAATATACTTACTTTTACGAGCACGTTGAGTCGAAGCCATTTCTTCCAAATCGTTTTTGAATGATAAACATTCCTCAGGAACTACCGATTTATGCTGCCATCCATTGATTTCAATAGGAAGCTTAGACGTCCATGCATGTGTACCCTAGTTCTTAACTATCAACTTGATCAGAAAGATTATTTTTAAGGCGAAAGAGCTGAAATACACGTATGTGGACCTAAGTAGCAAAGAGGTCAAGTAGATTATAAAATTTTGCCTCAAACTGGGATATTTATATATATTTCCATTGATAAGTACACCTGGATTTCAATACCTCAAAACATGTCCCATATATTATGCACATATGCCCTCGTTAAATTAAACAAAATTGCTACAATGGTTCAAAATGATGAGAGGATGATGAAAATTTAATGATGAAAATTTAAAAAAAACTTATACTATTACAATATAAGGTTAATAGTATCTTTTAAGTTGATGTTTCTCAAATTCTGCAATTTTGAGTTGTGTCACTTTTCTTGCCGGAGTGCGATATGATTGAAAAGTTCGCCAATACCAGAATAGATTGGAGAAAGCTCAGCCAGCAAATTTGCAATTTCATCATCTGTTAGAGACTTATTAGATTGCATTTTTCTTTTTGGAGCGTTAAGACCCTGAAGAACTATCGTCTCTACAACTCATATTACAATACTTTTTTTAATAACTAATAAAGCTATAAATTCGAAACCACATACCTAGCTTCTAACCTTTTCTCTGCGCCAACAACCAACATATAGTGCCAATTGAAGTATGGAATAAATACTGAAGCGCAACTCTTCCCGTGCGAAACGCGTGACAGGCTACTGAGACTTCACTCCACACCACGCGCTGTCGCGTGATCGGATCTTTAGCGTTGAAGCTACATCACTAGCTGGCGCGAGACCACTTGTTAGGTTACATTCATCAAACTATCCCGTATGATGCTCCTAGGTTGCTGCAGGCATGTGGACAAACACACTATGCTATGGAAAATTACAGGAATAAACTAGGGGGCCCGCCCCCTGCTCGCTAACGCTCGCCAACCCCCGGAGGATTGCTTCGCAATTCTCATTGGTTCGCTGCGCGAACCTATGCTCGCTTCGCTCGCATCAATGAAGACACGTGTCCTAGCAGAAGGGATTGATTACAAAATAAGATATTCCAAAAAAATATTTTTCAAATCTAAATTTGTTGTATTACATAAAAGATATATACAGTACTTCTGGAATCAGAATTTAAATGAAAACTTTGAGCAAATTTTTACTCGCAATGTGAACGCTGCTTTGGAAATTGAATACCCAGCATGTTGTTTGTGTGTACATTTCCCCAGTACTCGAGCCACCCATACACTTTTTGACTGAGTTTGTTGTCGAAAGTTGTAGTGCATGCGTCTTGTACTATAATTGTTAGCCTTGAAAAGGACCGTTTTTTAAATAGCCCTGAAAAGATCCTCCGCTTTCTTAGATTTCTATTACAAACCGCAACAGCTCGTCTAAAATTCATTTTTTTCAATAAAATTTCATCCGATAACGCTATAGATTCAAATGAGGCGCGAGGCTCCTAGTAAACAAACAATCGCACAATGTTGCCAAAACGCGGTAACAAATAACGTCTTTTTTGCGTGCCACGTAAGAGAAATATATATATAGATGTCAACTCGAAAGTCGTTAGAGAAGTGGGCAAACCCATTGATTGGTTGGGCTTGGGTCTTGAGGCACAAAGGCCTCTTTTGGAAGGATTTGCCAAACATAAGACATGCCTCAACTAATATACCTACACCTCAAAGAATGTATCACTAACATTTTATATATACCCAGGGTAAATTACAGAAACTCTCGTATATTGGAGGAGTTACAAGGTTTTTCTGCCACTCAGTAAGTCCCAAGCTCGAATCCTGGTTGGTACGTGATTGAATGTTGGTTGTCGTCCCTGTTGTTTCAGCCTTAAATAGCCACGGAATTCTATATTTAGCTTATTTCCTTGTCTCGTTAAAATGGGATTAATATGACTGAAACCAGCTTCCACCATGTACGAACTTGGAAATGCAATCAAATTGGGAAGAACCTCTTCAGAAAGTTTTGAATATTTTCTATATTAAAATCGTGTAAAAATACCTTCTATTTTTAAAAAGTGTCTTAGCACGACGATTGAACTCGTTCATCTTATAAGTTACATCCAATATTTTAAATATTTGATCGGATTTTCTATCGACCCCTGATCCCCATTCGACCCCAAACAATGTTACATCGACCACTTTAGCACAACCACTACCTTAGAACATAATATTTTGGTAAATGCATTGGTCAGGAAAGTTAAAACTATTTCGAAGTCATGCAAGAGGAAAGACTGTAGATTATACAGTATTGTTATAGGTAGATAGTTGAAATAATGTCGCACACATTGAAGCAACACACCGCGCTATTACCAACGTACCAGGATCCATCCTGAAGAAAAAGATTCCAGAATATCTCGTCACTTTGAATCACGGTCAGGTGACGAGAAATCTGAGCTGGCACCCCACTGTCCAAACTTCCACGCCATGGAAATATGCGAACATTCGAGGCCACGACTGATTTAACGTGCACCAGCCTCCATGGTCTTTACTTGGCTAACTCGCAATCCTCCGCTACTCTGTCAACCTTGCTACCACGGCTCCTCGTGTTGTGAAAGCAATAATTTGGTAATTCTTTAATGAACGTCTAAATAGAGCAACACAACGGGCTATTGACGACGGTTCAGGATCAATCCCCTAAGGTAAGCGGTTCCCAACCTTTTAGTAACTGCGTATCACTTGAAATTTTTGGTGTATCACCAGTCTTATAATTTTTAGAAACATATATATAATGTCAGAAAAGTGCCCAATGGCTTGTTTTATTTTAATTAAAATACTAAGAAAGCTTCATATTTTTGGATTAATACACTTGTTTTTCGTATTAATGATGTTTTAATAAGGGAAAAAAATAAAACGATTATTGAACATTAGAGTTTTACTTTTTACCCACAGGTCTAAAAACAAATAATTTTAAATAATTAGTACAAACTAAGCAAACAAAGATTAACGTAATCAAAAATCTATTTTTAGTGCGAAACTTGTTGTTTGTCTTTTATTAAAATTTCAATATCAGGAGCAATGAGCTTAACTTCACTCTGTTAAGTCCTTCGTAGAATATTTGGATAGCTAGTATCATCCTTGCGTACCACCTGAAACGTTGCCGCGTACCACTCAACATCGGTTAGGAATCCCTGCCCTAAGGGAAAGAACCGAGGACAACATCCTGTCATTTTCAACCACGGTAGATTATAAGGCAACACCTGAGCCGGCACTCCACTGTCCTAAGTTCCCCACCAACCCAACGTGAGGACTTTCAGTCATGATAGATTTAGGGTGCACCAGCCGCCTCTACACCAGAGGCTTAGAAACATCCATGCACTAAACCGGATTCAAACCAGGAATCTCCCTATCTTGAGGTTAACACCTTAACCAACAGACCGTTTGGTCGGCATTGTGGAAGCAAACATGAAACTGATACAAATAAACTGCAGCAAAAGAACTAGGATTGATCTATACAAAAGAACTCGTCGTCATTGTGTTTCTTTGGATCGGAACAAAACGACCGACCATCCGGGACGTATAGCAAACCTACTTAAGGAAAATGTTAATGCAAGTCGTTTACGTGTATGAGACAATTTACCTTAGGCCTCTATTCGCGACGTTAATGAGGAAGAATGTCTCACTAAAAAGCTGTTCACGAGGAAAATTTATTAAGTCACACAATTAATTTTATTAGTCTCGAAAATTAATTTGGAAAATGGAGTTTTCGAAAAAAAACGTTCAGCTAAAAAAACTCCTTTGTTGTTTAAACATTAGACTTATAATTTGAACTTCTCAGTTCACACAGGAGTGAAAAATAAATTTTTTGATGATTTTTGGGAATTTATATGGTGCACCTTAATTTTGTCGTGGCCGAAAGTTCCCACGTTGGGTTGGTATGGATGTTTGGAGAGTGGGGTGTCAGCTCAGGTGTTGCTTCGTCATCTGACGAGCGATTCAAAATTACGAGGTGTTGTCCTCGGGACTGATCCCGGACCGTCGTCAATAGCCCGTTGTGTTGCTCTAGTACGACGTTAACTAAAATTAGCATTACCATTACCATCGCAAATCATGTAATTATTAAGGTAGCATAAAGACTAATTAATTAAATCATCTTTACCAAAAAAAAATTTGTGTCTTTTTGGAGGATGAATACAATACAAAATTTTCTAAACAATCGTGATTGTGATAAAGGTTTTTCTTCTTTTATTTGATGTAACTAGTTGTTCCGCGCATAGCATTTGTGCTGAACATTCTTAATTGCTTGTAACTATAGATGTCAAAGCATTTCATACCTTATTTCAATTCAGTTTATTGGATACAGCATTCATATTCACATATATCCATTTCATACAAAATACAAATATCCAAAAATGTATAACACTTCGTTTACCTTTAATGGTGTCAATTCTTATTTCCAATAAAATGCATGGCAAAAAGCACGCCTTAGACACGTAACCACTATTTGATTCTAAATGTGCACTTCAATTCCATCCCATTCCTGTGTTGAAACCCGATTCGGCAATTTTTTTTGTCGCAAAGGCTAGGGCTTCATTTACGATTTCTAGTCGCGTGCGTTTTCAGTCGTAAAAATAAAACTCATCGTTTCAAATACAAGTGCACAAACTTCCGACTAAGCAATCGTAACGATTGAAAAGCTGCAACCTGTCCTATTGTCGCTGCGACATGACTGTCGCTCTACCCAATGAATCACACAGACAGGCATGGCCGTTCATCCTCTTGCGATAGTTTAGTCGCGTGTTTTTTAAGGTCAGATTTTCTTATCTCT
This sequence comes from Metellina segmentata, assembly GCA_947359465.1. Classification (NCBI taxonomy): domain Eukaryota; kingdom Metazoa; phylum Arthropoda; class Arachnida; order Araneae; family Tetragnathidae; genus Metellina; species Metellina segmentata. The sequence continues at coordinate 116,728,416 of OX375878.1, read as the reverse complement.
CTATATTGAAAAAGTTACCTCCGCCGCAGGACTGAAAATTGTGTTGTTTATCTCAATTCTTAGACGGTTTCCCTAGAAAGTACGGATCAGAAAATTACAAAATTGACGTGGTTTGATCAAAATTGTACAGGGAACAAAACGAATTAAAATGTTTTTCGATGCAGCTATTAGTTTAAGGTTTATTAAGTGTCAAAGCTTAAATGCGAGTGAGCAAAATACATACAAATTTTTAGTCTTCAGCCGTGAGTTTTTTTAAGAGTACCTCTAAACGTGAATTTTTGCAGCTCGTCAAGATTTTTAAAAATTTTCAATTTGGTTCCTAATTGTATTTGTTTTTTGAAATTCGGGAAACATCGGGACATTTTTTTTAAACTGTCATCTTATTACTATTAGTCTTTAAATTTAAAAATATCGCTGTATTCCGTAGAATGTGTACTCTTTTTTACGGTATAATTATTTTTGTAATTGATTATTAAATAAAGTTGATGCAATTAAAAGTTGGTCTTACAATTTTCGGGCGAGTGTTAACGAGCAGTGGGCGGAGCCCCCTAGTACATCAAGTTATGTTTTTTATTCTCCTAATTCATGTCTCTACCTTTGCGATTGTTGAAGATAGAGAGAAAATTTAAACGGAAATCTGCAGGAACTTTTACACCAGATCGATACCTTAAATGTAATTTTCTTTAAATAAGTAATTAAATAATCAAATACTTAATAATTAAATAATAAGTCTGTTTTGGTATCGTTCTGGCGTAGAATTTTACCCTGATGTGAAATCCGTTGAAATTTTTACTCTGTCTTTAACGATCGCAAAGATAGAAACTTGAATTAGGGGAATAGAAAATTACTTAAATTTCAATAGGGATAACACAACAAGGGGCCATGGGTATAAATTGAATAAGACACATTTTAATCGGGATTTAAGGAAAAACTACTACTTTAATAGGGTAATAGACAGTTGGAACGCGTTGCCAGAAAATATAGTTAATTCAAAGGGAGTGTACGAATTTAAGACACAACTGGATAGTCAGTGGGAATTGGAGAATTCATAAACAAAGGACCAGCCTCGTTGGGCTTGAGCCTGTAGCTGGTCGTCAATATTTGTATTTGTATAATTTAATCATAATTCAGCGATTTATCTATCGCAGTGTGTGAACCTTGTAGATATTCTGCGACAACGATTTTTGGGTCGCCGCCACTAGAAATCGCAAATGGAGGCCTAGAATAAACCTTTTTTCCCTCTCGCATTTGTTTTTTTGTGCTAATTTTCTATCTTTTTCGATTTTGTTTTGCCTCTTGTCATCAGACTTCGCTACTATTTCATGCCTTATTTAAATACAGTTTAATGGATATAGCATTCATATTCACATAAATCGATTTCGTACCTCCAAACGAAATACAATTATCCAAAAATATATGACATTCCGTTTACCTTTACTGATGTCAATTCTTATTTCCGATAAAATAAATGCATGGCAAATCCACCTAACCATAATTTGATTCTGAACGTTTATTTCAATTTCGTCCCATTCCCGTGTTGAAATCCAATTCGGCAGAATTGTTTTATCCGCTAAACCTATTTTCTCTATCGCATTTGTTTTCTGTGCTAATTTCTACCTTTCTCGATTTTGTATTCAATCCTGTCATCAGACTTCCGAAGAATTTCATTAGAGTGGTGGATTCTTCCACTTACTTTCAGCAATGTTATGCCCAGCTCCATTGTTCAAATCAAACACTTTTGAAATATACGACACGCATAGGGAATGAATCCCGTAACGGTAGATTTCATATGTCTGTATCCGTTACTATTCGACAATAACCAAATAGCATCGATTTAAAATAGTACCGTGCATTAACCAACTTTATCTACAAAACAATGGGTATTTTCGAAGGAAATATATGCGATACCAAATTTGTCAAAGTACTTTAAAAAATGAAGAGGTAACACATCAATTTATCGAACTCAACTTATCTTTCTAGAAGCATCGCATTAAATCAGCATGAATCCCGCGTTTTCAATTTTTTTCTATTATGCATGCATCATTACGTATTCTTTTCCATAGATGATGAACACATGAAGGATGCATAACTTATCTGACGTACAGATGATTTAGAACAAGATGGATGCTCACGTTTTACATGGATCATCTAACATGATCAATACACATAAACACCTCTTGAATAGCCTCACCTTTGGACCTGAACACCTCCTAAGTTTTCTTTAAAATTTCGAAGGCAAGATGAATCGATAAATAGATGATAAATTGGATTTTAATGAGTATGGCACATTCTCTCATTGGTCTTATTCCACGAATTTTCTTGATATTTGGGCTGTCAGGGTTTCGTAGGTATAATGTACGTACTTACCAAAAGTCCGATCATGTATTTAAGAGTAAAATTGATGCAAAGACGTTTATGTAGCAAAGCTTTTGGCGCGTTTAATGGAGTGCTTTCTCTAGTGAGTTGTGGCAAGCAAAGGCATCCCGTCTTTATTAGGATTATGGCATACCCACGAAGTTAAAATTTTCTATTACAGCATGTATATATTTATTTCCGTTTAATTGTTCTTTAATTTCACTTGTCTTTGAAAAGTTTTCCAGTTGTTGGTTTCCAAAGTAACGTCTTTTGATATATCATTGCTCCTTTTAAATATTTTTCAAATTCTTTTCGCCGACCAACCGGTCAGGTGGTTAAGGTGTTAACCTCTAGATCGGAAGGTTCCTAGTTTGAATACGGGTCAGAGCATGGATGTCTGTAAGCGTATGGTGTAGAGGCGGCTGGTGCACCTGAAATCTGTCGTGGCCGAAAGTAATCACGTTGGGCTGATGTGGAATTTTTGTAGAGTGGGGGTGCCTGCTCAGGTGTTGCCTCGTCATCTGACGTGGTTCAAAATGATGTGGTGTTGTCCTCGAATCTTTCTCTTAGGGGATTGATCCCGGACAGTTGACAAAAGCCCGTTGTGTTGCTCTAGTACGACATTTATTAAAAATTACCACACATCACCAAATTATTTTCCTTCACCAATAGATCGTTGTATTGCTCCAATGCAACGTTAATTTCAATACCTACCTACCTACATAACCAATCCTTTTCCATCCTTTTCTTTAAATTTGAATGAGGGCTAGTGCATGTTAAATCCGTTGTGGCCTCAAATGTCCTCACGTTGGTGTGGTGTAGTATGGTGCCATCTGACCGCGGTTCGAAATTACGTGGTATTGTCCTTGGTTCTTTCCCGTTGGGATTTCGCCGAGGACAACACCACGTAATTTTGAACCAAGGTCACATGACGAGGCAACACCTAAGCTGGCACCCCACTCTCCAAACTTCCACACCAACCCAACGTGTCTCGTGTACAAAGGGGACTGGTGCATGTTTAATGTGTGTATCCACAATCTGACCGTTCCTTTGTTTCCAGACCGTAAAATACCTTTCATCCCAACAGTGGTCACTGTGGCTCAATTCCCACTGCGTTAATAACCTGCGAGTTGCATGAGGTGCAGGTTCGATTACTTCCGGTATGCATTTCTCACTTCTGTGTCTGTAAAAGTTTTCCTTGTATTTATTTGGTTGCCTGGTACCAAATCGCGGCATAGAACCCACCCTAAGCCGTACTGACCTCCTAGTCGCAAAAATTACTAATGAAAGCAAATGAAAAATTAATAATAAAATGGATCACAATTGGATGTAATCGCTATGCATTTCTCAGAGTGCTAAATTTTTAAAATCCGTTTTCTAAGAGCGAAGAGCAATGGTAATGGTAATTTTAGTTAACGTCGTACTAGAGCAACACAACGGGCTATTGACGACGGTCCGGGATCTGTCCCTTAAGGGAAAGATCCGAGGACAACACCTCGTAATTTTGAACCACGGTCCGATGACGAAGCAACACCTGAGCTGGCACCCCACTCTCCAAACTTCCACACCAACCCAACGTGAGGACTTTCGGCCACGACAGATTTAAGGTGCACCAGCCGCCTCTACACCATACCTTTACAAACATCCATGCCCGCAACCGGATTCGAACCAGGAACCTTCCGATCTAGAGGCTAACACCTTAACCCCAATACCGGTTGGTCGGCTGATTTGCGATGGATTTAAGTCAAAACCAAATTTCCAAGAGCCGTGTATATTAAAGTAGGTAAGTAGATGGAGGTCAAACGGTAAAGTGAAAAAAAATTAATTTACAACGGGGTAAAGTTAAGGAGATTTTAATTAATACCGTACTAGAGCAACACAACGGGATATAGACGACGTTCCTGGATCATTCCCCTAAGGGAATGATCGAGGACAACACCACGTCATTTTGAACCATGGTCAGATGAAGAGGCAACACTGGAGCTGGCACCCTACTATCCAAACTTCCACACCAACTCAACGCGAGTCCTTTCGGCCACGACAGATTTAAGGTACACCAGCCGCCTCTACATCATACACTTACAAACAACCGTACATTAACCCGGATTCGAACCAGGAACCTTCCGATCTAGAGGCTAACACCTTAACCACTATACCGGTTGGTCGGCTCGAAGAGCGATGAAACAGTTTTATTAACATGAAACTGAAATGACAAATGCACAGTTTATAAGGTACAAACAACAAGAGTTGAAGGTTTATTTAAGCATTTCTAAGAGATTAAAAAAGAAGCTCACTTCGGCATTGCATATTTATGTTTGAAAGAATTAATCAAAGCAGTCTTTATTTTCCAAGTTGCTTTTATAAAAAGGTAAAGCAAGCGAAGCGCCCCACATAAAGAGTGATTTACTCCAGATCGGCTAAACGAATTAATTTTTCTTCATAAAGTACATTAATAATTCAACTTGCGCTCACTTAAAAGCTGTTTATTTTTCTCACTCTCTAAACACTAAAATGTATACTTATCGAGTTGACTAATCGACTAATTCCTGTTTTGAACAGAATTGCTTCCGTAAATACTTAAAAAAAAAGGGGGAAATATTTGTAATGAAGGCTATTTAAATGATGAATATTAATATCTGGGAATTTAGTTGTTTCATAAATTACTCTTAAATGTAATCTATAGGTTAAGAGGGCCGTAGTAGAACAGTTGCTAGAGGCGCGGATTGGCAACCGGAGACTGCGAGTTCGAGACTCGATTAAAACAAAGACCGCCGCGTGCCTAGGGGCTGGTGCATGTTTAATGTGACGTGGCCTCAATTGTCCTCACCATGGCGTGGTGTGGAAGTTTAAAAAAGTGGGGTGCCAACAACAAGTGTTGACCTTGCCATCACACCGATGTACAAAATGACGAGATATTTCTCTTTTGAATGTATTCCGTACTATTACCAATAGCCCGTTGTATTGCTCAAGTGCGAAGTAAATTAAACTGCGTACCTTTATCTAAATGTTACGTTTTTATTTTAATTTTGGTAATTTTGTAATTTTTAATTAATGTCGCACCAGAGCAACACAACGGGCTATTGACAACGATCCTGCTACCCCTCAATCCCTTAATGGAAAAATCCGAGGATATAACACCGCCGTCCAACCGATCTGATGGTTAAGTTGTTAGCCTCTAGATCGGAAGGTTCCTGGTTCGAATCCGGGTTAATGTACGGTTGTTTGTAAGTGCATGATGTAGAGGCGGCTGGTGTACCTTAAATCTGTCGTGGCCGAAAGGACTCGCGTTGAGTTGGTGTGGAAGTTTGGATAGTAGGATGCCAGCTCAAGTGTTGCCTCGTCATCTGACCATGGTTCAAAATGACGTGGTGTTGTCCTCGATCATTCCCTTAGGGGAATGATCCCGGAACGTCGTCTATATCCCGTTGTGTTGCTCTAGTACGGTGTTAATTAAAATCTCCTTAACTTTACCCCGTTGTAAATTAATTTTTTTTCACTTTACCGTTTGACCTACTATAGGTAAAACTGACACGATTCTTCCTTGGCGCTATTCTCATAACTTTCACGGTAGAACTGCTGTACCGACCATAATCTAAATTCTTTCTTGGCCGCGATTCTTATAATTGAATAATAAATCTTTTTTGGTATCGATCTGGCGTAGAATTTTAAGCTGATTTGAAATACGTTGAAATTTTCACTCTATCTTCAACGATCCCGAAGTTAGAAACTTGGACTAGAGGATAAAAATTCCACTTTGTTTTGTTTCTGTATAAAATAAACCACGACTGCCTTCTGTTATGAACATTCTCCACCGTATTCTGTCCGTCTAAGTTGACATCACTGGTCTCTGTTAAGACGGCCGGCCTAATTAAGCCTGCCGCGACATGACGTATCACTGCTGCTCGATAACGGCTCCGCTTTCTCACGAAACCGAAGCTTTAGTGGTTTCGACAAGATATATCGTCCCTCAATCTGACCAGGTTTGCTAATGACAAGACATCTCATGATCAAGGCCGATTTTTCATGAGATAAAGATATGCTCATTTGGTTTTTTTTCCTCTAATGAGGAGATCTGTTCAGATTTCATCTAAGGACGAAACGCCTCATCGAGACAACAACTAGGATGAGGGTTAAGCACTAGTACAGTGATCACTGGAAAATTGACGAAATTTCCAAAGTGAAAAAAGCGACACAAGGCGCTATTGGCGACGGTCCAGGATCTATGCCGAAAGGAAGTCGATCCAAAAAGAACGCCTCGTCATTTTCAACAATGGTCAGATGACGTGGTCAACACGTGAACTGGCACAATATTCTCCGAAATTCCACACCACGCCATCGTGAGGACATTTAGTGCCCCAACACATTTAACTTGCACCAACCCTGTGCTGAATTAATTACTCCAATCTTTTTTGGACAGTTAAATTAACATTTATTAGAAAACTGACATTACAACAAATAGGTTAAAATTTAGGTAAACGAGGAAAGATTGATGGGGGATTGTTTAAAAATGATAATTATCCAGTTGCTACAGAGACGTCTGATCAAAATGGAGTCCGAAAGTTAACTATCTGTATTTGCACATGTGGGCTTGTATATGAGCATCGAGGGCACTTGAGAGACAGGGAACCTGTGAGATCTACTTAACCCAGACACCTGGCGCTAATACTTTACAACCCCGTATAGTAGCTATAAATCAACTTGGTTAGTGGGTCCGGAACAGGTCTCAAACCCAATGTAGTCGTTGAGTTTTAAACTTTTAATCCTCCGGGGTTGAATCACTACTCTTCCAAACGGGCTTCTGAGCATCACGTGATTTGTTATTAGTTTTGTATTTAACGTGCACCATCCCCCGTGTACACGCGGGTCCTTGACTGGACCTAGTTTCGAACTCACAAACCTCCGGTTGTAAATTCGTTTCTCTTCCAACCGCGGCAATGAAAACAAGGATTTCATTTCGTTACAGAAGAGTTTTATGGTTGCTGTCGATGACTCTAAATTCCATTTCCTTCTAATAAAATAACTGGAGGGTTATTATTGTGCTGGCTGCTGAAAACAACGGGAGGAATTAATGTGCGATAAACTCTCTCCCACCCAACTACCGATGCTGCTGAAAAGACGACGGATGAAGTCGAGTGCACGAATTCGCTGAAATATCGCGGAATGAACCCAAAACCTTTTTCTCCGCTGGAAAAAAAAATATCTCCACGACTCCAAACAATTTCTTTAAAGCAAACTCTTTCCAGGACACAGTAGCGACTTGCTCTTTTTATCCGGCTGGACAAAGGCCAAAGCAGGACACAAAAGCCAAACGCACCCCTAAACAAACGGACGCAAAAGGAGAGGATTATCTGTTGTTTTAATTTCTCCATTCCCTCTCCCAAAGGGAGCGACGCAACCCTTTTTTCCCCGAGATCCCGAAGGGGTATGGGGAGGGGGTGACGGGGAAGGGGGTGGACGTTAGGGTCCATAATTCGGGAAGCAGTCACGTGGGACTGACAGGCCCAGGAACTTCACAAGAGGAATCTCCTCCAGATCGACGATCAGATAGCGTGACCGTTTCCCACTTTCCTCTGCCAGGCGCCCTTTTGTGCTGTTGCTCCCTTCTCCCGGTTTTTCTTCCCCTTCCCGTTTTCCGGAATAAAACCGTTCAACATCGGTTCGGATGAAAGGGAAGGGGGTCTGTGGAAAAGCAGAACTCCTTCATGGTGTCTAATGATGTTTTTACCCTATTGATTCAAGGGAAGGACTCTTCGTTCCCGGTTTTTCGTGGCTTTTGTCGGGTTTTTTTTATCAATATACAACACGGAATAGTTGATTTAGATGACCGGCAGACGTGAGAAAGGGTGGATACAGTCCGAAGGAGAGAGTTTATTTTTGGTGGGGTGTGCGTGTGGAGTTTTTATGACTTTATATCTGCTTTTTTTTGTGTGTATGCTCACCGGAGTGATTGCTTTTTCTTGCTTTTGCCGATCGTATGGGTGGAATACTTTTCTGTTTGAAACACAATTACCTCGTGGGGGGAATGGTTTGAGAACGCTGGAGGTTGATGGGATTGTGCATGCACCTGTTAAATGGCAAAGTGCTCGCCGTTTAATCCAGCTGCCTCAATCCAGAGGCCAATGACTGGAAGGAAAGTTAGAAATCGTTGCCAGACCTTGGCTATGAAGTGATCTAATAAAGAAACATGGTTTCAGAATGCTTAGCAAGTATGTATATTCTATTAAATGGCAAAGTGTTTGCTATTTAAACAAGCCTTCTCGATCCACAGACCAATGACGTGGAGAGAGGTTTAAAGTTGTCACCAGACGTTGGATATGAATTGGTCTAATAAAGAAACATGGTTTTAGAATGTTTTCCTAGTTAGTTCCCAGTTATTCAGTTAAATGTCAAAAAGGTTGCATTTTAACAAAGTATATATCATCCGTTAAATGGAAACGTGCTTGCCATTTAACCCGACTGCCTCAATTCAGAGGGAAATTACTCGAAGGGAAGTTAAAAATTGTCGCCAGACCTTTGCTATGAATTGATTTAATAAAGAAACATGGTTTTATAATGTTTTCCTAGTTAGTTCCCTGTTATTCAGTTAAATTTCAAAGTGGTTGTCATTTCACAAAGTATATATCACCCATTAAATGGAAACGTGCTTGCCATTTAACCCAACTGCATCAATTCAGAGGTCAATTACACGAAGGGAAGTTAGAAACTGTCGCCGGACCTTTGCTATGAATTTGTCTAATAAAGAAATGTGGTTTCAGAATACTTACCATGTAAGTATCTGCCATTAAATAGCTAAGTTCTTGCTATTTAACCAAGTATGTACCATCCGTTAAATGTCAAAGTGTTTGCCATTTAACCTCAATCCAGAGAGCAATGACGTGAAGAGAGGTTTAAAGTTGTCACTAGACTTTGGATATGAATTTATCTGGTAAAGAAATATGGTATTAGAATGTTTTCCCAGTATGGTATCTTCCGTTATATATCAAAGTTCTTGTCATTTAACCAACTATATATCATCCATTCAATTAAAATGTGCTTGCCATTTAACCCAACTGCCTCAATTCAGAGGTCAATGACGAGAAGAGAGGTTAAAAGTTGTAACAAGAACTTGACTAAATTGATTTAATATTGAAACATGGTTTTAGAATGCTTACCAAGTATTTATCTTCCCTTAAAGGACAAAGTGCTTGCCATTTAACCCAGCCGCCTTATTCCAGGGGTCAATTACGTGGAGAGAGGTTAAACGTTGTCGTCAGACGTTGGTAATGAATTGGTCAAATAGAGAAGCATGGTTTTAGAATATTTACGAAGTATATATCTTCCGTAGAATGAGAAAGGGCCTCGTTCATAAGAAAAATGGTCTTTATAAAATTGGTCCGGTTTAACCACGAGGTTTATGTACAGTTGCGGGGAAAATGTCTAACTACCACTTTCTATTCGAACAATTTTAACATTAGAGAAATTTCAAAGATGGCATTTGACAGAAGTTTAACTTCAGATGAGTGCAGAAAGATTGGAGGTCCAAATGTTAAAGCAGTTTCTCAGATTTATGTATATCTTCCTAAGTAATATTTCTATAGCACTGATATTTTGTACCATGTTACAGTTAAACACCAAACAAAATCCACTTAATATGTTATTTTAAAAATAGTTTTTACTACGAAATAATAATTATTAAAGGAATGTTTCAAAAAATTATGAATTGGAACCTCAATATGTTTTGATGGGATGGGAATCGATTCGAAAACGAACTTCTAAACTGACTACTTCAGCTCATTTCAACAGTGTTTTCGCTTTACATTAAATTTTCCTCATTATGATGAATTTAGAGGGCAACAAAAAGTTTAAAAAATGTTTAACAAACCTCGGTTAATAATTCTTGGATGTTTGCATTTGCATAATAAATATAATAATGTAATTCTCGAATCGTTTTCACTAGTATAACAAATATAGTTCTCAGATCGTTTGCTCAAGCTGACATATACAGTTGAAATAGCGGTCAAATTTGAAATTCGGTTAACTATAATTACAATTAATCTCGATCTACGAATGGAGATTTTGAATGAGGAGTTGATTCCTGAAATCGGCAGTAACTTTAATATTGAATGTCTCCGGAAACAAAGATAGTAAGGTCATGAAATTTCATATTTCGATTAATGTAATGATGCAAAATCTGTTTGAGGCATCAAGACATTTTTATTTCTGTGTAAAATTTCTTCTTTGTGCGAATTTTGGTGTTAAGACGCCCCGTTATGCAATTGTTTTGTATTTGAATTTGTAGAAGATGTTATTCCTTATTAAATGGTATTTTCGAATTTGCTCTTCTATGGTTAGTGCTCGAAATAAAGGAGGCTTTTCGTTTTTTCTCCGGAACTGTACGGTATAGTAATGAAAAGATTGGTAAGTTTAAGGCGATAAAGAGTTAAATATCGTTCCCAAACTTTGACTATGAATTGGTTTAATAAATAGAAATTTTTAGTTGTTTGAATTAAATACCATCAATTATATTGACATGATTTGAGTGATCCATCAATTGGCGTGAAAAAGGACCAAATAGAGATATTTTTACTATAATATACCTTGAAAACCATTTGTAGGTCACAAAGAATTGCATTAAGGCATTGTCCTTTACTCTAATACCCTAGTCACAGTACTGTCAGTGACGGCGTCATAAAATGCGATGTAAATGTGAGGCGCTGTAAGATAAAGTTATGGCAGAAATATGACCCATGAATTCATCACCAGCAGACATGGCATAAAAAATGGGACTTATAAATATTATGACCAATAGACTGTTTTCGAAAAAATTATTTAGACGTTATTTGTATGTCACCAAAAGACAACAATGAGTATGAGTTTTAAGATTGATACTTGAAGGAAAAATATGCGGTTAGTAATATATTGCCAATAGATACTGGTAGGAACATTGCGGTGTATAAATATACCTGAAGACAATGTTAGTAAAATATTTTACGCTTAATTAGCCTACTAGTAAACAACATTCGAAATAGCATGCAGCATAAGTTTGTTATAGTGTTACATTATCAAGAGAATAGACAAAGTACATTATCAATAGTCAATGTACCGAAACTTAGCTTCAAAGTATAACATGTGAAACATTATATTTCTAATACGAATTAACAAAAGACCCCTGAAAAAAATTTCATCTACCAAAATCGTTCGTTTTGTTGGGTTCAATCAGGTTTAAAATTCAACATTTCGTTTCGAATTACCTTCAATTCAGCAACAGTCTCCCATTACACTTTGATTGAATAAACTAAACTCGGTCGATAATAACATGTCCACAGGTAAATAATTACTTGACTTCCTGGAACAAAAGAGCGGTAAATCTCCGCTAAGGCGTAAAAACAACTTTTGGTGAAGACAATGGCCCGCGCTTTTCATACATTCTTTTTCAACAGAAATGAAACGAGAGATATTTGTCGCAACTCAAGTTGAAACAAAATTCTTTTCCCAAATTAAATAATGCGTTACCGAACAATTGGAGGTATTCAAACAAAATTTATTTTCATTTCTTGCTGAAGTCGCTACTAAATAATCATTGCGGATAAACAAATACGCGGAGTTAAAAGTTTCTCTCGATGGGGATCTTTGAACAAGAGTAGCTTATTTGTGCAGATCATGAATAATTTTAAATCTATAAGTTGTTTCCTAAAAAATAAATCATGCAAAAATTTATTAAAACAATAATCTGGTAGGTAGGTATTTAATTAACGAAACTATAGTACAAAATAACGGGCTATTGACGAGAGTCCCGGATTAAACCGAAGAGAAGGATGCGAGGACCAAGCCAAATAATTTTGAACCACGGTCATTATATGCATTCATATGACGTCATTATATGCATTCATATGACGTCATTATATGCATTCATATGACGTCATTATATGCATTCATATGACGTTATTATATGCATTCATATGACGTCATTATATGCATCCTGCGGTTGTAATTTTTGGGATACTAGCTATTGCGTGGCTAGCTCGGTGTTGCCCGTTCCAGTTGCTTTTGTGGGGTTATTGGTTTGTTTCGCAAACCAAATGGGAATTCGTAGCCAATTGGAAAACAGCCATAACAGCCCGTGGAATTGGTTTGTTTCGCAAGCCAAATGGGCGTTGCCCGTGACAGTTATTTTCGTGTGGGTCACATTAACCGTAGTGTTGGTTTGCTTCGCAACCCCAAAAATATAAATTATCTCTCTATATTAAAAAAAAGTTACCGCCGCCGCCGCCGCAGAAATGAAATTTTTGTTGTTTAGCTCCATTCTTAGACGGTTTCCCGAGAAAGTACTGATCGGAAAAATATGAAATTAACATGCTTTGTTCTTCATCGTATTCCCTGGATAATTATTAAGATTTTTTCCGATGCGGCTATTAGTTAAGGTTTTATTAAGTGTTAAAGTTGAAGAGAAGTGAAATTTCTTCCGCGAGTGAGCAAAACACATTCAAAATTTCAGTCTTTAGTCGTGAGTTTTTTTTTAAGAGTACCTCTCAACGTAAATTTTTGCAGCTCGTCGAGTTTTTTTTGAAATTTAAATGTGGTTCTTGATAATATTTTTTTGAAATTCGGGAAAAATCGGGACATTTTTGTTACTTTTTTTTAAAACTGCCGTATCTATATCTAATTACTATTAGTTTTTAATTTTTAAAATATCGCAGTATACCTCAGAATATACTCTTTCTTACGGTACTATTATTTTTTAAATCGGTTAATAATTAAATTGGATGCGATCAAAAGTTCGTGATACAAAATTCGGAATCTTCGGATATTTTCGCTACTTTTTGTTAAAACCGTTATGTCTACGGCAAAAATCATTATTTTTTAAATTTGAGAACATCACTGAATACACTACATTACACTCTTTCTTATGGTACAATTATTTTTCAAATTGGTTAATAAACAAAATCGATGCAATTAAAAGTAGGTCATACAATTTTCGGAACTTTCAGATCGTAACTTCCGATACAAAACTAAAATGGTCATATCTATATAGTATTACTGTTAGTTTTTAATTTTAAAAATATTGCAGTATACCTCACAATGTACTCTTTCTTACGGTACAATTATTTTTAAAATTGGTTCATAAATAAATTCGATGCAATCAAAAGTTGGTGACACAAATTTCGTATTTTTCAGTTCGCATAGCTGGTTCCGCAAACAGCAGTGGGTTGCATTTTCTACTATCGGGTTTGCCAGATATCAAATTTATCGTAGCAACAATTGCCATAACAACGATTTCTTTTTATTTGGCGAGGAAAAAGGCTCGCTTTTTTCCCTCTGTTCTCAAGACAGTTTACCGACAAAGTACAATCGTAAAGTTTTGATATTAACACTGTTTACTTAAAATTGTACAGGGAACAAGATACAGAAGATTTTTTACTGATGTGGCTATTAGTTTAGGGTGCATTAAGTGTTAAAGCAAAAAAAAGTGAAATCAATTGCGAAAGAAGTATTGGTTTGAGAAAGCAAACCAAACGGGATTGCGTAGCAATCCCCGGGGTCGGCGAGCGTAAGCGAGCAGGGCGCGAAGCCCTCGCTGTGACGTCATGTACCGGAAAGTGAAATCAGCATAATACGAATTATTCAGATAGTTTCACTCTGTGAAAGGAATGTTGGTTTGCAAAGCAAACCAAATGACATCTGTGAAAGGAGTGTTGGTTTGCGAAGCAAACCAAATGGGATTGCGCAGCAATCCCCGGGGGTTGGCGAGCGTAAGCGAGCAGGGGGCGGAGCCCCCTAGTTTATTAAAAAAATCAAAATATCTCTGTTGTAAAATTTTCCGCAGATTTCAAGTCCTTTAAAATTTGTATTCCACCTTTAACGATCGCTGAGACAGAAAAAAGTACTGAAGAACGCCAGTGGTAACTTTAATAACATCTCTTGCTACACTCAAATCGGTTTCTCAGAAAATCATTATGAATTGATCTCAAATCAAACGAAGTTCATTCGAATATGTTCGCGAGAAAGAAGGGGAAAAAAACTTGGCATGTTTCCAAAGACTGACGTAAGTGCCACAGATTCGTCAGGACTTTGCGGGCAGAAAACAAATAAACAGACCAACACTTTATTTTATAATAGTAGAGATTTAATTTTTACTATGATTTTACTGAAACGTACTACTTTTTTATTACTTTCCGTCTTGTCTTTCTAGTTCTACCAGATCGAGACCCGACTATCCTGGGTGCCAAGGCAAGATATTCCATAGCAGATGACCTGAATGTAACGTGCATGTCCGGGCCCTCAAAACCTCCCTCATTTCTGCAATGGCTGGTGAATGACAAAGAAGCAAGTCCCTTTTTTTCACATTTTATCATTGATTTAGATTCAAACATATTAATTCGATTACGAAGCAGCGAAAAAAGATCAAAGTAACAGATCATGCAGTGAAACAAAACTCAGAACAATGTTATAGAAACGAAGATACAGCTGCAGTCTACGTTTATACCGATGACAACGGCCTTGGCGAATATTTTTGGCCCACTTCTAAAATAGCTAAGGATAGAAGTACTTCAAAATTCTTCTTCTTTCACAAATATTTTTCTATTTGCAACGGAAAATGAAAGAATCAAAACGCATTTGATAACGTTTTGAAAAACATTTTTTTTTAAACTTTCACAAAAACTAATAAGCTTAAGCTAAAATATTTTTTACAAAAGAAAGTTCTTTTTACAACGTGAAATGAAAGCTCCAAAATACATTTGTGAACGTTTTGAAAAATATTTTTAGAAAACGTCTATTAAAAGTAATAAGCTTAAACTGAATTTTTTTTTTACAATAGAAAGTAATTATTTTTAACGGAATGCAAGAAATAATACTTGATCCGTCAGATTTGTACCGTGAAAAAAAATTTAAAAAAAAAAAGAAAATTTCACAACTGGCGAAAAACTATTGAATGAACCAAAGAAATCAAAGACAAAAAAATTAAAAGGACCAATGCAAACAAAGGCTATTTTAAAACTAAAATAACCATATGAATCAAAAAAAAAATTTCAAACAAACCAATGAAATCGAACAATTTAACGGATTTTGAAAGCACTTTCTAGAAGAATCAAAGTGAAAATTTAAACTTCGACGTTTGCCGAGGTTGCCATGAAAACTATAGTAACAGTAAACACAAATGGCTGCCTTAACCTACCATAACTCGCTACTAGAAATGCGCCAAAAATTCGCCAAGGCCGTTGCCACCGCTATAAATGTAGACTGTAGCTGTACCGAAACGATAACACATTTATCAATAACGCAGAACGAAGGTGACTAAACAAAGAAGTCACGATCAAAACACAAAACCATAGAGAAAACAGTAATGATCCTGTTTTGGATAGTTTAAGGGGTTACACTAGCCCTACACACAACTAAATCGTTAAACAAAGCAAGTAGGGTTGATGGCGATTTATTAATCGTTTTCACAAATTGGGCAATGAATTGATTTTCAAATTAATTTTTGATCATAAAAGTTCTTGGAAAAATAATTTTCTACGAGTACATTACTTGATGGTAGATGAATATTCATTTCACTGAGAGCTGAAGAGAGAAAGAATCTATTTATAGAAAAGTCAAAACTTCTTAGTCGTGGATATATCTGTGCGAACCACACAGACTGTTAAAGAATCAGATGGGCTATGATTTTAATCCTCTGGGTGGTGGCCTCTATGGGGTTTGTTGCCATTAGAAAACTGACCCATTTTTAATTAACGAGATACCTCGTCATTGGAAGATTGTTAATTTGGTAATTTTAGTTAACGTCATACTAGAGCAACACAACGGGCTATTGACGACTGTCCGGGATCAATCCCTTAAGGACGTCATTGGAAGAAAGCTGGTCAGATCTTGATCTGAAAGAAAATCGGAAAAATCTTGATGACGAGATATCTCGTCATTAGCGAAACCAGTCAGTATTTAGTATTCTAATTAACGTTACACTGGAGCAACACAACAGCTATAAGTGATGGTCTGGGATCAACCCCCGAAGGTAAAGATTCGAGAACAACATCACGTAATTTTGAACCACGTTCTCGAAACCAGTCAGACCCTGATGGGCGAGATACCTCATCGAAGCAGCCTGCATGATTAAAGAACGACTGGCGAATCTTTTGGAACACCTGTAGCACTCGACCTTCCATCAATCCTCGTTCCCATAGCAACTCAAACCCCAAATGCCACTCGTCCTACAACCTGCAGCCGCATCGCGTGCCGTCTTCACGCCCCGGCAATAACCAGCCCCTGCGATTTCATTCGAATCACGCCAGCCCCTCGACCGCGGGGATAATTTGGGCTCGTTAGGCGAGACGAACGCCCTTTAAAATGGAAGACAAACAAATCCTCCTTGTCTGTGGGCAATCGTCACTTTATACCCGTAATCACGGCTCCCGATCTGGAAGCTCATCGGGACCCGTGCATAATTTCGGGAGAACCGGGAGAGCGGAAAAGAAACGGAGTGGTTGTGTGACATCGCGACTCAATTACGGGAATGCAGCTCGGAATAATTATCGAGTTAGGGTCTAAAGTGGATTTGCTCGCGAGTTTTAGTTAAGGAGGCCAGTTGGCGAAGTTTAGGTTGGAGGTGGGACGATCTGGGTAATGGTGTATTGTGCTGGGAATAAACCATCGTTATATAATAACCTATACTAAATAGAAAATTATCCTTGAGAATCTAGTCGCGAAAATTTGGCTGATCTTTGCTGAATTTTCAAAAGCAATCACCAAAAATTTCGAATGTCGCCAAAATTTTGAAAGTATAAACTTTTGAGACAATTGTGCGTGAAAAGTTGTTCCAAATCACCAAGGTTAAAATAATTCTAGAAAAAGGGTGCTGTTTAGTCATTTGTGGCAGCCCAGCCATTAAAGGTACATGGTAATAATTCTAATAGAAATCTAAATAGAAAATTATCTAAATAGAATTAATCTAAATAATAAGAAAAATTTAAGTAATTAGAATCTAAATAATTCTAATAGAAATCTAAATAGAAAATTATCTAAATAGAATTAATCTAAATAATAAGAAAAATTTAAGTAATTAGAATCTAAATAATTCTAATAGAAATCTAAATAGCATTTATCTAAATAATTCTAATAGAAATCTAAATAGAATTCATCTAAATAATTCTAATAGAAATCTAAATAGAATTAATCTAAATAATTCTAATAGAAATCTAAATAAAATTTATCTAAATAATTCTAATAGAAATCTAAATAGAATTAATCTAAATAATTCTAATAGAAATCTAAATAGAATTAATCTAAATAATTCTAATAGAAATCTAAATAGAATTAATCTAAATTATTCTAATAGAAATCTAAATAGAATTAATCTAAATAGAAAATTATCCTTGTCATAAATTAGTCATAAAATTTTGGTTGATATTTGATAAACTTTCAAAAGCACTCACCAAAAATTTCGAAAGTTATCAAAATTTTGAAAGCACGAGTCTTTGAGACAATTGTGTTTAAAAAATTGTTCCAAGTCACCAAGTTTGTAAGAATTGTGGACAAAGGTCGCTGTGTATTCATTTATGGCAGCCCAGCCATTGAGGTACATGGTAATAATTATTTTACAACTGATAGAGATTGGTGGGTAAGGGGTTAATTAACATCTTCCAAATGGGAAATATTCGAGGACATTACCACGTAATTTCGTCCCTTTCGGATGACAAGGTGGTCACCTGAGCTGTGATATGTGGTAAAGCTACCCTCACCACATGTTCATTAGACCTTAAATATAGCACATTGATGCAAGCCCCTCACTAGTTTGCCTTTTGAGATGACCCCCATCCCATTTAAAGCTGATGGGATGACCTTTCTTCTAATGAGGGTTCCCCTTTTCTTCCTTGAAACTTCAAACCCAGAGGAATGAGTAAACTGGATGCACGGGGTTCACTTCAGAACGTAGGAGAAAAAGGTTGTGACGGACGGTTCTGAACGTCCGAAATCTACAGCTGAGCTGGCGATATTCTTGTAGCAGGAATGGACACAAATACCCATTGCTGTGAATCAAAACCTCGTTGAAAGTATGCCCAGAAGGATTGCTAGTGTAATAGCAGCACGTGGGGAACCACTCCCCTATTAAAGCATGTATTATTTCCCTTATGCCATCACATCTTGCTGTCCGGTTTACTATTGTAGAGTAGTTTATATACAGTCCAGCCACATTAATGTGAACAGCACCTATTTTAGACGTCAACGTGAAATAACCAATCACAAAAGGCAGGTGGCAGCACATTGCAGTGGAGTGTATATAAAAGATGTCCTAGGGCATCGGAAAGCATTTCAATCGTTGGCGTTATGCAGAAACGTAGCGATTTATCCGACGTCCAAAAGTGCATGATTATTGGCTTTCGGGCCAAGGGTGGAAGCATTTCGAAAACGGCTAATTTTGTGAACTGTTCGCGTGCCGCCGTGGTAAAAGTATACCGTGCATGGCAAAATGGCACTATCCAAAATCAGCGGCGTGGCACATGTGGTGCACCACGGGCTATAGATTACAGAGGCGAACGAAGGCTACGGAGATGCGTTCGGGCGAATAGACGTGCAACTGTTGAGCAACTGACCGCCCAGATGAACCAAGAGGCTTCGAAGAGTGTATCCTCAACAACGGTTCATCGAACGTTGCTGCGCGTGGGCCTCCGCAGCAGACGCCTGGTTAATGCACCTATACTGACTGCTGTTCATCGGCGACTAAGGCTGGAATTTGCACGCCAGTACCGCAACTGGACGTCCACAGAGTGGCGACAGTGGCTTTTTCCGATGAATCAAGTTTTATGCTCCATCGGACAGATGGACGTTGGCGTATACGGCGTGAAACGTCTGAAAGCAAGCACCCTGCAACAATTGCCGGAAGGATCCAGGCTGGAGGAGGGAGCTTTATGGTTTGGGGAATGTTTTCCTGGCATTCACTGGGTGAACACCTTCAGAAACCTAATTGACTCTCTTCCTGCACATCTCGCAGCGGTCCGCTCTGCCAAAGATGGTTATTCTGGCTTTTGACAGGTGGTCACATTAATGTGACTGGACTGTGTATATACCTATATAAGCCCTAAAAGAGTCATGAAGAAGGTATAGAGTTGAATTAACATCGCAATGGGGCAACGGCGCTCAATTGGCGACAGATTCTTCATTTTGAATGACTGTTAGATGACGTCATCCCACTCTCCAAAATTCATACCACGTGAGGAGATTTGAACCCACGACACATTTAACATGCACTAGCCCCATGTATTCGACGGTTTTTGGCTGGATCGAGTTTTCAAATTTGAAACCATCAGGTTTCTAATCTGCTACTCTTCCAAACGGGTTTCTAACCGTCACGAGATTTTCGATTACTGTAGAATTGCTTTCCATCAACACACGTACTGACTAAATAACCACTTCTACAGGTTGAAATACCTGTAGGAAAGATTATATTAACCAAGGTCAAAAGTGATCAAAAGGTCATCAGCCAAAGACTGAAGGTTGCAGCATCGATTAATGCGTGTGAAACCATCAGAGTGTTATCCCTCGTAGTGTTTTCAGGTTCGCGTGGTATGAAAGTTTGGAGAGTGGATCATGTGTTGCAACGTCATATGACCGGGTTTCAAAATTACGTGTTGTCCTCGGATTCCCTTGTGTTTGATATCGTAACGTCACCAATAACATGTTCGTTGCTCCAGTGCGACGTTGCCGAGCAACCGGTTTGGTGGTTAAGGTGTTTGCCTCTAGATCGGAAGGTTCCTGATTCGACTCGGGGTCAGTGCGTGGATATTTGTAATTGGTAATTTTAACTAAAGTCGTACTAGAGCAACACAACAGTCTATGCGTGATATTTGTAAGCAAATGGCGTAGAGCCGGCTGGTGTACCTTAAATCTGTCGTGGTTGAAAGTCATCACGTTGGGTTGGTTTGTCAGTTTGGAGAGTAGGGTGGCAGCTCAGGTGTGGCCTCGTCATCGTAGTTCAAAATTAAGTGGTGTCCTCGGATTTTTTCCTTAGAGGATTAATCCCGGACGGTCGACAATGACCCGTTGTGTTTCTGTAATACGATGTTAATTTAAATACCTACCCTCCAAGTGTTTTGATTTATCTCATCAAGATCTGAGTAATCAGATGTTGCCTCATCATCTGACAGTTATTCAAAATTATGTGGTGTCCTTGGATTTTTCCTTTAGGGGATTGATCCCGGACCGTCGTCAATAGCCCATTGTGTTGCTCTGATACGACGTTAATTAAAATACCTACCCTCCAAGTGTTTTGATCTATATCATCAAGGCCGACCAATCGGTATAGTGGTTAAGGTGTTAGCCTCTAGATCGGAAGGTTCCTGGTTCGAATCCGGGTCCGGGCATGGATGTTTGTAAGCGTATGGTGTAGAGGCGGCTGGTGCAACTTAAATCTGTCGTGACCGAAAGTCCTCCCGTTGGGTTGGTGTGAAAGTTTGGAGTGGTGTGCCAGCTCAGGTGTTGCTTCGTCATCTGACCGTGGTTCAAAATTACGAGGTGTTGTCCTAATAATCTTTCCCTTAAGGGACTGATCCCGGACCGTCGTCAATAGCCCGTTGTGTTGCTCTAGTACGACGTTAACTAAACTTACCATTACTATCTCATCAAGATCTGAGTAATCAGATGTTGCCTCATCATCTGACAGTTATTCAAAATTACGTGGTGTCCTTGGATTTTTCCTTTAGGGGATTGATCCCGGACCGTCGTCAATAGCCCATTGTGTTGCTCTAATACGACGTTAATTAAAATACCTACCCTCCAAGTGTTTTGATCTATCTCATCAAGATCTGACTAAATTCACCACGCCTAGATATTTCGTCATCAAGATTAGTCCAAACGTTGGGTTGATGTGGAAGTTTGGAGAGTTGCGTTACAGCTCAGATGCTGCCTCATCACTGAACATGGTTCAAAATAACGTAAGTAATGTCCTCTTCCCGAAGGAGATTGATCCCGAACCGTCGTCAATAGCCCGTTTCGTTCCTCTAGAACGAAGTTATTTAAAATTACCTTTACCTCTCCATCAAGATATTGCCAATTTTCGACACTATCGAGAACACGATCTGCCCAGTTCTTTTTAGCGGGATAGATGAGAAATCTCGTTTTACGAACGACGAGATATCTCGTCAATACAACCGCGTCAATTACGTTAAGGTTAGAAGCGCTTTGGTAGGTAGGTATTTTAATTAACGTCACACTGGTAGCGGCTATTCGAAGCGGTTCTTCACCACGATCAGTTCCTTCCATAAAATCAACGCCCTTCAAAAATGGTAGACAGACAATCCTCTATCTTGTCTGTGGGCAATCATCATCTTAAATCTGTAATAACGACGCCCCATCTTGACACTCGAACACCCCCATCGAAGCTGCTTAATTTGAGAACTCAAGAGAGCGGAAAAGAAACCCCACACAAGGGCTTCGACAAGACTCCGCGACTCAATTATGGAATGAAGAGGAAGGATCGGAATAATTATCGAGTTTGGGTCCAAAGTGGGTCTTCTCAGAATTTTAGTTAAGAGGGGCAGTTAATAAAGTGTAAGGTTGAAGTGGGCAGATCTCTGAGTAAACGCGTATTGCGTCATGAATTAAATGTAGTTAACCCCAGTGAAAGGAGAGATAGTTGAATATTTGCGGTTGGTGGGCTAGTCTATTTTATGATATTTGGGTGAATTTGATGTTCAGTTAATTCATAATAACGTTACCACCACAGCCCGTTGTGTTGTTCCAGTCTGAAGTTAATGTTAAATAGTACCAAAAATAAATACCGATACCACCGCGCCAAAGGCACTATTCTGCAGCTTGGCGATTTTCACATAACTGCATTTTTCTAGTCACCATTTTGACGGTGGTTCAAAATTACGTGGTCTTGTTCTCGGATCTTCCCCATGTGGAGGGGGGGGGGCAAACAACCGGTATAGTGGTTAAGGTGTTAGCCTCTAGATCGGAAGGCTCTTGACTCGAATCCGGGTCCGGGCATGGATGTTTGTAATCTTATGGTGTAGAGGCGGCTGGTGCATCTTGAATCTGTCGTGACCGAAAGTCCTCACGTTGGGTTGGTGTGGAAGCTTGGAGAGTGAGATGCCAGCTCAGGTGTAGCTTCGTCATCTGACCGTGGTTCAAAATTACGAGGTGTTGTCCTCGGATCTTTCCCAAAAGGGATTGATCCCGGACCGTCGTCAATAGTCCATTGTGTTGCTCTAGTACGACGTTAACTAATAACTACCAATTACCCATAGGGGGATCGATCTGGGACCGTCGTCAATCGTCCGTTGTGTTGCTCTAGTACGACGTTAATTAAAAATTACCAGTTACCATTTTATGTTAGGACTTTGGTAGCCCAGTTGAAAGAGTAATGGACTTGCAACTGGAGGGTTACAAATTCGAATCCAACCAAAGACCGTCGCGTACAGAGGAGGCGGGTGCATGTTAAATCTGTCGTCGCCTCAAACGTCCTCACGTTGGCATGGTGTGGAAGTTTGGAGAGTGAGATGCCAGCTCAGGTGTGACCTAGTCTTCTGACCGGAGTTCAAAATTACGTGGAGTTGTCCTCGGTTCTATCTCTTCGGGGGTTGATTCTAGACCCTTCGCAATAACCCGCTGTGTTGCTCCAGTTCGACGTTAATTTAAAACAAACCTACCACACATTTTAATTTTTTTTGCTATGGCAAAAACCACGAATCATCTTGATTCTTAGTATGTAGGTATCTTAATTAAAGTCGTACTGGAGCAACACAACGAGCTATTGATGACGGTCCTGGATCAATCCCAAAGGAAAAGATCGAGGACGACACCACGTCATTTTGAACCATAGTCAGATGACGAGGTAACATCTAAGCTGGCACCCCACTCTCCAAACTTCCACACCACGCTAATGTGAGGACATTTGAGGAGACGACAGATTTACCATACAACAGCCCCTTCGTACACGAAGGTGTTTGTTGTATTCTAACTCATTATTGTTAATTTCTTACTCGTATTGCTAATTCCTTACTCGGATAACAAATTCCTTACTCGGATTGCTAATTCCTTACTCAGATTCCTAATTCCTTACTCGGATTGCTAAATCCTTACTCGGATTCCTAATTCCTTACTCGGATTCCTAATTCCTTACTCGGACTCCTAATTCCCTACTCGGATTCCTAATTCCTTACTCGGATTCCTAATTCCTTTCTCGGACTCCTCTTACTCGGATTCCTAATTCCTTGTTCTGTTTCCTAATTCCTTACTCGGATTCCTAATTCCTTACTCGGATTCCTAATTCCTTACTCGGATTGCTAATTCCTTATTATCCCAACTAGGCCACCGCTGCCCTGATTCTTAGTGGATCGGTATTGATATTTTTAATTAACGTCACACTGGAGAAACACAACCGGCTATTGGTGACGGTCTGGGATCAACCCCCGAAGGGAAAGGTCCGAGGACAGCACCACGTAATTTTGAGCCACGGTCAATGACAAGTAGAATCTTAGTGGAAATGTCGATTTTCATGAGGAAGTAACCTTTGACTCGTGACTCGATTTTTACCGAAGCCTCAAAACTTTAAACGCGTTTTTGTAGAAATGTCAATTTTGCTGACTGGTGCATTTTGCGTCGTATATTTTAATAGCTTTCTTAGTCATAATATCTTGTATTAGTTTTGTAATTTGTAAGGAATTAATCCTCTAAGTTGCTTCGGCAATGTCAGAGACCGAGCGATGTCTTAATTTGATAGACAGTGTTTGTGTAGCAGTGTCCATGAACAGAGGGGCATTGCATACCTAAATTGGACAATCACATTTACTTTTACAACATAATACAACGTTTCAGATATACCGTCCGGTGCTAAAACACGTCTCTTCTCCGAGAGTCTACAACAAAATCTGACTTATTCTTGTTCTTTTTCAGAACAGCCCCCAACAAATCGTACTCTTGATCGATATTCGTCCACTAGAACGATAGCAACTAGAACAACTGTTCAAGATAATCAAGATATTTCGACCACGATTTGAGAAATTTTGCTAATGACGAGATATCTGGTCGAGACAAAACTGCCCTATTACTACAGGGTCTCCTAAAGGTTCCCGTTCTGACGATTCGTGAATTTACTATACAAAAACAACAAACTTTAAAATAATTATTTTTATGCCAATGGTGAAAATCACTTTTAATTTAACGTAGAAAAAAAATATTTAAACTTACATTTATGATAAATGTTTAAAATTTTCACCCTTTTCTTAGAGGCAAAACTGAAGTCGTTTGCGCCTTTTTTTAGAAACGTGTTTAGAGATACTGGTAGTGACTTCTTGTATCCTTTAAGTAATGGTAATTTTCAGATCACCTATTGTTTGGTGATTATTTTCATAAACTTTGTTCTTTAAATATCTTCACAGAAAAAAGTCAGGGATGCTCAGATCAGGGGAATGAGGTGGCCAAAAGTTTCTTGAAATGAGACGATCGCAAAAATAAGATCACAATACCATCGGCAATAATAAAGCCGCTTCTCATTGTTCTGTAGCTTTAGCTCCTGTAACAGTTTTACAGGATAACCACGAAAATGCAAAGTATATCAATTATGTATCAATCCCTGTGATGTGCCGATTTGTTGCGACAAACGCTTCACGGATTGATGAGGGGATTTCAATATCCTCCGTTGAGTTTCTTGCTCTAAGTCTACTGTAACAACTTTCGGTCTTCCACTCCTGTGTTTTATGTTCCACCGAACGTGTCTCACGAAATCGCAGAACGAGTTGATATGGCATGTCGATACTCGGTTTTGAATCATTTGGATATTTATGATGCCAGTATTCTTTACATCTTTCATATGATTTACATTCAAAATAAGCCTCAAACAGCGCTATTCTCTGAATGCGTGATAAACTCATCTTGCAATGAAGAACAAAATGACGTGGAACTTTATTATCACTCAACTTGAGCGCGAAGGAAACCCCAAACGATAAATATTAAAAACTCGATAAAACTATAAAGATACGATAAAATTTGATAGTTAAAAAAAACACGGGCAATTATTTTTTTAAGTTGGAGTACGGAAACTTATAGGACACTCTATACAAGAAGACTCTAGATCCTAAAAATAAAACACTTTGTTCCTCGACCAAAACTGGTGATAGTTTGGAACAGGAACATAAAATATCGGACACTACGGGGCAGTTTTTGATGCAAAATCAAACCAACAGAAGGGTAAAGTAACGGCACACATAATTCAAGAACTAATTCACTTCAACTAATGCACTAAAATCTATACCTCAAACTGTTTCGTTTTCCCATTTAAAGTGGTGTTTAAGATGAGAATAAAATGTTTCTCTTGTTTACTCTTGAAATTTATTGCACTTCTATTTCAATTGAAATGAGGTTTGTTAATTGCACTTTAATTTCAAGTTGAAGAGAACAGCAATTATGTAATCTTCAACTTAGTAATTTTATTCACTCGCTAAGTATCTTAATGTTACCCTTATAAGACTACTTTTAGAATAAATTTGCTTGTTTATTAAAGTATTGTTCGGTGAGAATTCAATTAAATCCTTCAGTTATTCACTTAGATATTCCGTGTTAACACACAAAATGTTTAATATTTACTCTAGATTTAAAACCTACACATACCCAAAGGCAATTGTGTATTTTTCAAATTACCTTCTTTCTCTTTGCAACTAAGCTGTTTTTAAAAATCTTTTCACTCAATTTTCCATTTCGCTTCTATTGTTAGAGTATTTCATTTAATTCGAAATGCTTCGGCATTAAATGAGCTATTTAAATTACATATTCGCTAATCAAGCTGTTTATTTTCTACATTAAAACGTTGTATCACAATCTCTAAATAATATATCAATCTATAATTAAAGAAATTACTTTCTTGTAATTTATATTTTATATTTTTATTTGGACACTCACATTTTAATCAAAGGTATTTATTAAACCATTGTAAAAATGAGTTAAACTTATCTTTATAAAAATATCCTAATTTAACATTTTTTAAATATTCTAACTTAACTTTTTAAAACTATGTTATTTATTACACAAAAAACACGTCCTTTTATTAGATTATTTTCTGTTCTTATTTTTATAAAATCGTATCTTTTTATCGTTGTTGTATCCTTTTAGCTATTTTTGACTGTATATAATCTATATATAGTGCTAACAACAACTATATTCTCTAGTGCTAGCAATATTCTAATTTTTATATTATTATATCCTTTTATCGTTGTTGTATCCTTTTAACTATCTATTTTTGACTCTCTGTCTCTAGTTCTAACAACATTTCTATACTCTAGTGCTAAGAACATCTCTAGTGCTAACAACATCTCTATTTTTCAAAAAGCACGTCACTTTATCGATTTTATTATGCTAATTGTAATACAATGCACACATAGTCGTATCTTATTTTAACATCTCTATTTTTCACTCATCTAACCTACCTTCATGTACGTTCCTCTTAACGTTCAAATTGAGTCATGATTTCGTTGTAAAATACTAGCGTCTAGTGTCTCGAATATCTCTCACGCCTATTTTTTCCCAAAACTAACTCCTAGCAATTTTAAAATAAAAACCTGAAATGGTAGTTATGTTTATATATACTTCTCAAGTTATTAATGAACTAACGATGACGTAACAATTTTCAACATGCGATGATTCTTAAGAAATGTACTGTCTGATGAAAAAGATATGTAAAGGCGTTATATTTTGGCTCTCTAATATTAAAACAAACTAAAAAATTCGAATTGTTCTGATACCATTCCCATTTACTTATACAAATTGTGATAAATACTTGGTGAGAACAGGAACCAATTTAGAGTTTTATAGTGCATCAGACTTGTAACTGCTCCTTCATGGATACACTTTATGAAAATATGTAATCATTAATGGAAGACAAATAGAATTTGTAATATTCGAATTGTACTTAATTCAAAGACTCGCTCATACAGATATTTAGGGTACACCGATTTTTATGGATATTGCCATGCATGATGTATTACATCATTCAGAAGTGACATGGTTAGTGTGGATATTCGATATACTAATGAGTGTTCTGATATCTTTCGAAATTTCATTCCACGTTAACTTAACCATCTAAACGGTTTCGACGAGATATCTCGTCCATCACGATATGACCAAGTTTGCTAATGATGATGTATCTCGTTCATCAAAACCTTGTCAATTTTGCTAATGACGAAATACTTCTTCATCAGGATATTGCTAATTTTATTCTGATGACGAGAAAAAGATATGGTCAGATGTGTCTTTTAATGACGAGGTATCTCGTCCATCAAATCGGGTCAGTTTAGATAATGCCGAGATAACTTGTTGGGACCCCCACCAAGAGAGTTTTAAACCATGATATTATAACGAATCTATAGTTTACAAACATAAACTAGTAAATTATAATGTTTCCGATTTAAACTGTATCCTTTATAACGGATCCTACTTAGTGATACGCAATCATTTATCGTATCCTAATTGTATTCCTGTTGAATTTTCGAAAGAAACGAATGAAAAAAAAATCCTCCTGTCAATTTTTTTAACACTCCTGGTCTTGGCGAAGTATCTTGTCATTGAAAAAACTTACCACATCCTAATGGACGAGATATCTCGTCCAAAGTCTTGTTGTACATCATCAGTAGAAGAAAACTGGTATTTGGTTTCGCCATCATCTAAATTCGGTATTATCGTGACCGATCCGATTTACAACTGTGTCCTCTGTCACGGCACCTACTTAGTGACACACAATTATGTATTCTTGTTGAATTTTCGAAAGAAACAAATGAAACAAAATCCTCCTGTCAATTCTTTTAACACTCCTGGTCTTGGCGAAGTATCTTGTCATTGAAAAAACTTACCACATCCTAATGGACGAGATATCTCGTCCAAAGTCTTGTTGTACATCGTCAGTAGAAGAAAACTGGTATTTGGTTTCGCCATCATCTAAATTCGGTATTATCGTGACCGATCCGATTTACAACTGTATCCTCTGTCACGGCACCTACTTAGTGACACGCAATTATGTATTCCTGTTGAATTTTCGAAAGAAACGAATGAAACAAAATCCTCCTGTCAATTTTTTTAACACTCCTGGTCTTGGCGAAGTATCTTGTCATTGAAAAAACTTACCACATCCTAATGGACGAGATATCTCGTCCAAAGTCTTGTTGTACATCGTCAGTAGAAGAAAACTGGTATTTGGTTTCGCCATCATCGAAATTCGGTATTATTGTGACCGATCCGATTTACAACTGTATCCTCTGTCACGGCACCTACTTAGTGACACGCAATTATGTATTCCTGTTGAATTTTCGAAAGAAACGAATGAAACAAAATCCTCCTGTCAATTTTTTTAACACTCCTGGTCTTGGCGAAGTATCTTGTCATTGAAAAAACTTACCACATCCTAATGGACGAGATATCTCGTCCAAAGTCTTGTTGTACATCATCAGTAGAAGAAAACTGGTATTTGGTTTCGCCATCATCTAAATTCGGTATTATCGTGACCGATCCGATTTACAACTGTGTCCTCTGTCACGGCACCTACTTAGTGACACGCAATTATGTATTCTTGTTGAATTTTCGAAAGAAACAAATGAAACAAAATCGCATCCCTTCAGTCAATTCTTTAACCCTCTTGATTATTGTATTGACGAAGCATCTTGTCATTGAAAAAACTGACCAGATCTTGATGGACGAGACATCTCTTCCCAAGTCTTGTCGTATTTCGTCAGTGGAAGAAAACTGGTATCTTGGTTTCGCCATTATTAAAATTCGGAATTATATTGATGACGAGCTATCTTGTCATTGGCAAACGGGGTCGGATCTTGATGGACGGGTTTTCTCATGAAAAGTGGGGAGGTTTAAATTGTTCAGTCAAAGAAGCAGCGGCGAAGAGAAAAAGAAATGCGACTGTTGAATTTTCAAAGATTAATTTTTAAAAAAAGAAGAAAAGTACGGATAGTTCGTTCCAAATTGTAATCTGGGCTGAGTTTGCCAATGTATTTTTCTAGCACAACGAAAATAAAATAGAAACAATCCAACTCATCGAAGAGTCTGCCCGTAGAGTTAAGAGAATTTTAATGAGAATTGAACTGAGTGATACATGTCGATTGGGTGAGGCGTGGAAAAAAGAGAGAGTTATAATTAAACGCACCAACTCAATATGTCGTCAAAAAAGTGCGTTGACAGCGCCGCTTAAAGTTAACTAATAAAGTTCTGAATTCAGGAGGCCGTTTTCGACAGTGAGTATTCAGCGATTTAAATGTCTTTCTTCGTCTTCCCAAAACCTGTGAGATGACGTGTTTCCAGTTCCAAATCCATTGTTTATATTTCGAACTTTATCCTCTAACACGCGACCCCTATTTAGTGATACGCAATCATTAATCGCATCCAAATTGCATTCTTTTAGAATTTCCAAGAAGGATAAACGCAACAAAATCGCATTTGTCCAGCCAATCCTTTAACATGTGCACCTAAACAAACATCGGCGGCGAAGAAAAGTAAAAGGCGACTATTCAGCGATTTAAATTTCTTTATTCGTCTTCTCAAAAACCCTGATATTCTGACGAGTCTCCAGATCCAAAGCTGAATACATTGTTTATATTTCCAACTGAATCCTCTAACACGTCGCCGATTTAGTGATACGCAATCGTTAATTGCATCCAAAATACATTCTTTTTGAATTTCCAAGAAGGAAAAACGCAACAAAAGAGCATTGTCCCGCCAATTCTTTAACCTCTACAGTCAAACAAACATCGGCTGCGAAAAAAGTAAAAGGCGACTATTGAACGATTTAAATTTCTTTCCTCGTCTTCTCAAAAACCCTGATATTCTGACGAGTCTACAGCTTCTAAGCTGAATCCATTGCTTATATCTCCAACTGTATCCTACAACACGGGACCCGTATTTAGTGATACGCAATCATTAATTGCATCCAAATTGCGTTCCTTTTGAATTTCCAAGAAGGAAAAACGCAACAAAATCGCATTCGTCCAGCCAATTCTTTAACCTGTCCAGCCAAACAAACATCGGCGGCGAAAAAAGTAAAAGGCGACTATTCAGCGATTTAAATGCGCATTCTCAGCACAAAAGAATGCTTTCCACTTTTTGCTTCTGTTTATTCTTTGTAAATATTTCTTACCGAATTGTTTTATTCCTTTAAAAATGTCCCTCCAGAGGATATTCAAGCGAGAACTGGCGTAGACTTACGCAGTCCGATGCTTTTCCACCTTACGGCTATATTGCAAACCCTTCGATCCAGGATCCGGTCTGAGAACCTTTTTTTAACCCCCCCTTACCCTACCCCCAAATATTATTTTGAATATTTTCGGTCACATTTTTGGCTGGAATTCGCTTAAAGAAAGAAGGAAGATGGACGTAGATCTGAGAAAACAAAATTGAATTTCTGCTTGATGGAACCAATATTTTTTGCCCGAAGAGATGCCTGGAGAGGCTAACTCGTGGAGGGAAAAAATTTTACTATTACACGATTTTTTCCCTCTCTTCTTATCATCTCGATTTCCATTGTTTTTGAATTCCTGATAGGTAGGGATACCTTTTCGTGAAACTTATAAGGCCAGTGCTATTTCTATTTCGAAAGAAAATTGCTTCAAAGGGAAGATT
This sequence comes from Metellina segmentata, assembly GCA_947359465.1. Classification (NCBI taxonomy): domain Eukaryota; kingdom Metazoa; phylum Arthropoda; class Arachnida; order Araneae; family Tetragnathidae; genus Metellina; species Metellina segmentata. Next base: position 116,697,486 of record OX375878.1, on the reverse strand, counting down.
CTTCGCAAAATGCTTTTTTTGTTCCGTTTGTTTATTTTTTGGTTTTTATTCTGTCCGAATCGCGCTAAGTCGTAAAACGTCCACTGATTCGTTTTTGTGTGTGAATTCCAAAAGGGTTTTTTTCTAGGGTACGTCGATTTTTATGATTTTGCCAGGTTGACTGAGGTGGTTATTTACTTTTTCGGTCGGCTTGTTGGGATGTGAAAGATTAAGAATTGGAGCGGTTAAAACCTTTGTCCAGTTAGGTCATAATTGGATAAAAAAAATTTAAAACAAACACTTAAGGATATTAAAAAGGACATAAATTAACATTTGGGAACATTTAGTGCGGTTTTTGGAAGAAAACAGTTCCATACTTTAGTCAAATCCGTCATACTTAAATTAGATAAAACTTTTAAAAACCCAAAATAAAGGATATTAAAAAAATACATAAACTAACATTTGGGAACATTTAGTGCTATTTTTGGTTGCCTTTGACAGGTTTTGCTTGTTGTGTTTCCTTACTTAGTAGATTTTTGTAAGTTTTTACAACTAACCCTCCTGACAGTTTTCTCGACGAGGCATCTTATCAAAAACGTAATCATTAGCAAAACTGATCATATTCTGATGGTCTAGATATCTAGTCATTAAAAGAAAATTAACCGTATCTTGATCTTGTGAGTAATCAACAAAACATCCGCTTCAGGACGAGATATCCTATAACAAGAAAAATTGGTCCAATTGATGGACAAGATATCTAGTCGTTAGAAGAAAACTAACCAGATCAAGATCCAGTTAGTAATCATCAAAAAATGCTTGATGACAAGATATCTTGTCATTAGGAAAATTGGTCAGATCTGATAGATGAGATGTGTTTCGTATATTTTAACTCGCAACTATAACATATTTATAGTATTATTAAAATTATAACATCATTATATTGTAATATATAATATTTATAATATTGCTATATCATAATATTATATTGATATATAATATCATTACATTATGCTTTTATAGTATTTATTAGGTAATTATTAATTGTCTAATAAATATACTTTACACAATGAAACATCATGCAAGACCCTTAGTCTACGCTAATCATGTTCTTTGTATCTCAAAATTAGAAATAATTACATCAGACTTCAGGAACTGTATTGCTCGACCTTGAGAGATTTCCGCTCATGCCCTGCTTTCCACCTAAAATCAATGTCGAAACAGAAAACACATAAGTAAAAACACCAACCACCACCCCAATACCAAACGTCCTTATACCTTTTACAAGTTTTATCTAAGAGATGTAAATTTGAGTTGGCATCAGGAACTTTTGTTTTGAAAACTAAACTGAGAAAGGATTAGTTTAAAACTAACAACGAAGGGTCAAGTAAAATGTCCTATTCTTAACATTTCACCTTCTTTTTTACCTTCAATTTTACCAACAATCGAGGAAATTGAAAAATAATTATTTCTGTTAGTGTTAAACTAAAATTGAGGCGTTTTGTTAAAAAATTTAGTATTCAAAAGGCATCAGATATCAAAGAAACGATATAGAGGAACGATTCCATACCAAATTTAACCTGAGAGAATTCACCAATACAAATGGAACAAGAAAAGACAGCTTCAAATGAAACCTAAAGCTTCGTACAGACCTGAACATTGGGCCAAACAACGAAGAGAACAACGATCCGAACATCGAACGGAACACCAGTTTGGACGAAACCACAAACGTTTTTCGTAACAGATTTGCAAATCCTACCCATTCACGGTCGTCAATAAACCGTTGTGTTGCTCTAGTACGACGTTAATTAAAATTACTATACCTATCCATTCGCTTTCGCGTTCGTATTCGATCCATCAGCTGTCGGTTTTTTGTATACATCGAAGGAAAATCGCGCGTGTTTGCTGGTATTGACGGGACCACGAACAAAACGGCGAAGGTGCCGAGAACTCAGAAAGGTTTATTCCTGCGTTTTATTTGTTTTATTATAATTTTGTTTGCTATTATTCTGTATTATTGATGTAATTATATGGTAGTATTGGGTACTCTTGAGACAGCAGCAATGGAGTGGCAGAAGAGGAAAGTTTTCAATTGATTAGCGTGTACCAACAACACGCGTTATTGTGGCAAGCAATACATCCAAATAAATATTATAGACAGATGTATCAATCTCCTGTTGCTAAAAAGCGGAGGGTTAATGCTAAACTATCTTGAGCTGTTATTGCTTTTTTAGTAGAGTATCCTGTTTTTCTATTTTTTGACCGATTTTGTTTAGTAAATACTCAAAATAATATGGTGCCATATTTGTAAAATTTTGTAATGTCAACTTACAGCTTGAAACTTTAATTCACTAACAAACCTGCCAACTTTTTCTGCATTTCTTTTTGTGCATATAAATGTGTTGGTCACCATCTTGTTGATTTTCTTGGTTTTTCTTCGCTGCTAACGAAAAATGAATATAAACATACGCCACTGCAGCTGCCATAGTTATTTGCAAGAAACTCTGGGAACAGCACAAACCCGTTCAGTTCGGTGAAATTAGTGTCCATTCTCCATTCTGTTTGATATTCGGATCGTTGTTCGGCTCTATGTTCAGATCTGTACGAAGCTTTGTGCACGTGCAAAATGCTCCTAGTATTCTAATAATCAGCTAAATGTATTTTTAATTTATTTAACTTTTAAAGGCACCTAAAACCTTGTTTACATTGCATCATATAAATGTATCCTGTTCCCTGCATGTTTTTGAAGAGGATTCAGTACCACTTGAAGTTTTGAAGTTTGTAAACTTCAAAAAGTAAGACAGAAAAGATAAAAATACAAAATCCTTTTTCACAAATACAAAATCTCCCTTTAATTTGTTGCCAGAATGTCCATTATATCTTTCCGATTAAAATAAACGCTACTTTTATCGTTTTCTTCAACCCAGTAGTTCTTCAAAAGGACACATCTGTTGATGCTCAATGGAACGTTTTCAATAAACCTTGTTTGACTTTCTTGACAAGTTTTATCCCTTAAAAACATTCCCGTTTAATGCAAGGAAGATGTCTAAACCTCACGATTTGCGAATTTTGTACGAGAATATATGCATTAGGTTCTAAAAGACATAAGACAACATAGTGTGAAACAAATATTTACTTTCGAGCTATTAGCATGTGAAAAATTGGATCTTTTAATGATAGAACCTTTGATAAAAAATCCTGGTGTTTTTAAACGGTTTTAACACCCACTTATGTGCCAACAGTGTAATTTATTTGATCGTAAGAAATGGCACCTTTTGAAATGATTAAGTTTCGAAAGGAACAAAATTAAGAATTTATAAATAACAGACATGTTAGAACAAAATCGTTTAGTTGCAATACATACTACCATAGAATAAAATTTACAATTACAACAAAAATATACATCCGAGATATGGCTACATATGTCATCGTCGCTTTTTAACTTCGTGGTATGAGGTAGCTCAGTTGATAGAGTCTCAGATTAGCAACCGGAAGATTGCAAGTTTGAAAGTTGAACCAATTCTAGGTCGTCGTGTACGTGGAGGCTGGTGGACATTAAATCTGACATGGCCTCAAATGTACTCACGTTGGCGAGGTGTAGAAGTTTGGAGAGATGGGAGCCAGCTCAGGTGTTAACCTCGTCATCAGACCTTGGTTCAAAGTGACGAGTTGTTAACTCCGGATCTTTCCGGATGTTACAGTAAAACAGTTAATACAGTCATCATTCTAAATCATTTATAATTTGAAATAATTCATTTATCTAAAGAATAAATAATTTTATCGTTAACAGAAAAATGGAAAAATAATACCTTCCGAGTATATTAAATTGCAAACAAGAACTATTTTAACTGACGTAAAATTGATTTTAAAAGGTTTAAAGGATTAATCTTTTTTAATTCTTCATATAGCTATTGAATAAAATAAAAGGCAGATATTGAATCACTCTTAAACGAACCAATACCAGATTTTTCATTATTAAACAAAAATAGTTGCTTCGAAGTATTGAGTTCATTTCCCCTGACATAAATAGATAATTGCATCACCTATTATATCTACTTTAATGTATAAAAGACTAAAGACATTAGCTGAGTATATTTTTTTTCTCTGTAAATTCCATGTTTAGCTATTCCCATGAGAGCGGTCTTTGTTTTAACAATTAAGTATGAATGAGTATAGTTACAGATAAACTAAACATCAAGCAGGTGATATTTTAATACTAATTACTCTTATTAAGAAAATAGTTGTGATTTAAACAACTGAAATCTCTGAGGAGTATAGATGAAAACATTACGAATATTCTGTTAACTTTGTGGGTTTAAATTTACATTCAATGCATGAATGTATTCATAAAGTTATAATCGGAGCATAATGTGATTCCTTCAAGTGTTGATTTTTTAGTTTCTCTTAAGTATTTTATTTGTTTTCTTAATTGTACTTTCTTTACTGTAAAAATTTAAATCTCTGTACCATTTACTTATAAGTTATTTCACTCAAAAAGATAGACATTTTGCAATCAAACTGGTATCTTACAATTTCGGTTGTCAAATACAAGTGCTTTTCTTATTATCTAATTTTTACTTGGTGCCGGAATAGCTTCCGGTTGGAAGAGTAACAGATTAGCAAACATATGGCTGGAAGTTTGATACTCGGTTCAACCAAAGACCGTTGCCTACGTGGAGGATAACTAACGTGACCATTTATTTTTTCCCTCAAAACGGGACATCTGCTAATTTTTAGGTAATAGTAAGAGTATTCAATAAAACACATATTTCTTTATAGTTTTTATTTATTAATGAAAAGAACAAGAATGAACAAGTGAAAATAAATAATTTATGCGGTCTTATATTTTCTGAAGAATAAATTTGCTCAGATATATTTGGTGTTGATTTTAAAAAGAATGAAATTCTTGTCAGGATTTCTTAAAATTTACTTTTGTGTTTCATAAACGGGTACTTAGCTTATACGTTAAGATTAAAAGTGCACTTACATTTAGGCATTGTTGAAATGAAGGTTTCAAGTACAATAAATTTAAATTGATTATAACACAAGTCGATAAAAAAACAATAATCAATCGTCAAAAAAGATGCACGAGCTTTCCGCGCTCTGATTAAGGATGGGGGAAAATAACAACAGAGAAAAAAAGTTTTCTCGATCATCCCTAATAAAAAATCGTTGAACGCGAAAACGATGGCGATAATTGTTTTGTTATTAACATTTTCCGGAATTATTTACAATAAGTATTTATAAAACAATGAGGTGTCAACAGAATCTGAGCACTGTGTGTATACCACGGAAACTCCCGCCATAAAGGTAGCGGTTGCTATAGGAACACGGTTCGTATGTCTTAAGTTGAATGTAAGAAGAGTAGTAGAGAAGAACAATTTAAAGAACAGTTCTCTTGGAAAGAACAGGAATGAAAAGGAACTGTGAAAGAATAAATAATGGTGGCGGTTGCTATAGGAACAAGATTCGTATGTCTTACGTTGAATGTAAGAAGAGTAGTAGAGAAGAACAATTTAAAGAACAGTTCTTTTGGAAAGAACAGGAATGAAAAAGAACTGTGAAAGAATAAATAAAGGTGGCGGTTGCTATAGGAACAAGGTTCGTATGTCTTAAGTTGAATGTAAGAAGAGTAGTTGAGAAGAACAATTTAAAGAACAGTTCTTTTGGAAAGAACAGGAATGAAAAAGAACTCTTCTGAAATAACAGTATTTTCCATCACTACTTTAGACCAACTTACATATATGTGAAACTTATTACGCATACCGTTAACGCCGCACTACCTTCTGATTTTTTTTTTATTTTTCGTGCCTCTTTTTAAAATTGTTACCGTGGGTTGATCACTTTCTGAAAACGGGACATTTCGGAGTCCCTTGGGGACAACGGGACAACTTACCTAAAAACGGAACGTATGGTCACATTAAGGATAACGCATGTTAAATTCGGTGTGGCCTCACATTGACGAGGTTTGGAAGTTAGGGTGTTAGTTCAGGTATAATTTTATCATTTATCCGTGCTTTAAAATGACGAGATGATGCACTCGAATCTTTCCCTTCGGAGTACATCCGGAAAGTCGTCAATAGCCCGTTGCGTCGCTCCAGTACAAAATAAATTCACCTACTTTCCTACCAAAAGCATTTTCCATAAGATTGCATCATCTTCCCGTCTTCAGCCATTTTCCACATATGCCAATAGAAATAAATGTATTGTACGATTGTGCTTACTGCACTCCGTGTAAAGATCGTGGTTTACGTGGAACTGGACCGCGTTAAATCGGTTGTTGCCTCAAATCCCCTCACGTAGCCATAGTGTGGAAATTTGGAGTGGTGTGACAGCCCAGTCGTAACCTCATCACCTGACAGTGGTTCAAAATAATGAGGTGTTGTCCTCAAATCTCCTTTCTCGATGGATCCAATCGCTAATAGTCCGTTGCGTTGTTCCAATGCGAAGTTAATAATTTGCCTATCTAATTACCTAATTTTCACCTAATACTTTCAAATTTTGAATTGTTTACATCTTCTAATTTCCCTGAAATATTGGTTTCATCACTTACAGTCAGTTCTTACATTTATGTTGATTTATTATGTTTATCCTATTAAGTATTCTGTTTTAAGTAGTGTTTAATACACTCGATAACAAAAAATGGACCCACCAAGGAGATGTCCGATTGTGATAAAAATTGGTGGATGTGAAGAACGTACATAAAGCAACCAGTGATTAAAATTTGAGAACAATCGAATAATTTATTTCAGAGTTTGACCGATACAAAGGGAGGAAGTTAATTAGGCGTTGGTCTACCTCTTGCCTAGATGCGTCACGCGGTGAGGCATAGACTAAAAAAGTTCCCGTATGGGGTCCTGCGGAATTTCTTGCCAAATTGTCTCCAACTGTCGGGGTAAATGGTCAAAATTCCGTGATGGTTGCAATCGCCTTCCCATAACGTCCCAAGTGCACTCTATGGGAGAGAGATCAAGAGACCTAGCTAGCCAAGGAAGCGTTGGGAAAGCTTGAAGACAATTCATAGCAACGCATATCGTGTGCGGCCGGGCATAATCTTGTTGAAAGTATGTCACAAAAGGAACGGTAACACAACCGGTCGTAGAGTACCGTCTATGTACGCTGTGTGGTATGTGTGCCATAAATGACAACCAAAGGGGTCCGACTATCAAATGCGATTGCACCCCAGACCATAACGCCCTGTTGTGGTGTGCGATAGTAAGTCCAGGATCTCCACGCTGCCGTGGACGTCTCCAAACTTGTCTGCGGTTGTCGTCTCACAGTTGGAAACGGGACTCGTCACTAGAGACTATACGTCCCCACTCAGTACCATTCCAAGTGAATCGAGACCGGCACCACTGTATTTCTACACTTGGTGCATCGATTTTTTTTTGTTATAGAGTATAGTTTACTTTCCTTTGTGGCACTTATATGTGGAATTTCTAAAGAACACATCCTGGCATTTTAAGAGGAAACTCATCACGTGGCTTAAAGTTAACTAAGTACATCTAGCACACGTTCAGCCTACTGGCGGTTGTCTTGACGAAGAATCTTGTCAGTGAAACTGACCAGATCTTAATGGACGAAATATCTCTTCATTTGAAGAAAAGTGACTAGATCTAGATCTTGTCATTCCAAAAAAAAACGGCATTTTTTTTATGACGAGGTATCTTGTCATTAGCAAAATTGACCAGATCGTGATGAACGATATTTCTCTTTAGAACTCCGCAAGCTGTAAAATGTAAAATTTTAAACAAAATGGCGGCCATAAAGGAAACACAAAAGTAGAGAGAGCAATGGTAATATATTTTTGCACCCAGCATCATGTGACAAACACTAGTTGTAACATGACAACATGACAATTAAACTACTTTCGTCTGTTGAGTGGAGCATAACATTCATCATATGATCAGTGTATGGAACGTGCGAAAATGCTCGTCCATTTATTTTCATCATCTAATTGGTTCATTGATTGATCGTCTGATAGCAGTAGACTTCGGCGATAACACCACTTTTGCGATTCTAAAGCGATTTCTTTTGGCACACCACTCGGTTATACCATACTAACCACTGCGTGGCCAGTACGAAGTTGCCCGTGACAGTTCTTTTCGTGGGGTCAGGGGTGACCACTGCTCGCTAAACCCCGGTGATTGCTACGAATTCCCATTTGATTTGCTTCGCAAGCCAAATGGGAATTTGTAGCCTATTGGAAAAAGTACTGAAGAGAGACGCCAATCATAACTTTAATAATTTCAATTGTGCTTCACTCGAATCCGTTTCTCAGGAAATCAAAATGAATGAATCTCGAATCAAACGAAAGTCATTCTTCGTTGCAGCAAAATTCGTATTGGAAATAATATAAAAGTTACAGCTTAAAAATTATTTATTAAAAAAAAATATTAGTTTTAGGTGTCGATCTAATGTGAAATTTTCCGCAGATTTGAAATTTGAGAAATTAAATTTTTTCTTTCTTTGACGATCTAGGAGATAGAAAAAGAACTATATAACTACATTTAAAATTTTTCATTTGTTTTGTTCTTCGGCTGAAAGCATTGATCCGAAATACAAACGGAAACACGGAAAATAAATAAATTTAGAATCTGTCATAACTTTACGCTGTTGCCATTCCAAAGAAAACAATAATAATTAAATTATATTAAATTCCTTTTTAAATGTTCCAGATAGAATTTTAAAATTCGGCTTGACCCAAATATTGCAAAATATTTGACTACCTATCATCTGTTACATTACCTAATCACATTACAGTAAATGCCATAGATTCGTCGGGAGAGTGAACATATACAGACAAACACTTCCTTTTATAATAGTAGAGATACAACTTCTGCATTCCAGGTGCCACAGCTACACACAAGTCGCATGGCACCCCTTCGCCATCCAGACGGCCTGCTGAGTTCCATGCTGGGACTGAAGTTCGTGGTCGTTCCCCAACACCTCAAGAATGGCATTCTTACACTGTCCTGCAGAGCCTACATATCCAAGGCCTACCTCACCACTAAAAGTGAGATAATTGCCACCAACAAGGCCAAGATCGCTGAAAACCACGCAAGTAATTACTCGCCATATCTTCCTTCTTAAGTATAAGTCATCTTATTGATCCCCTTTTCCTAATAGCCACCTCTTTTATTTTGTTTGCCGTTTCAACATTTTTGTTGCACTATGCTACCAGGAAATCGGTACGAGAGAGATTTTCAGTGTAAATAAACAAACCAGAGAGGCGAAAGCATGAATTTTAATCGCCATGAAGAGTTTTAACCAACGGCAAACATTAGTTAAAACAGAGTTAATTATAATAATAGACTATTAGTTAAAATAAGAAAATTGTTCTAACTTCTATTGATTTTGGCTCCGAGTGATAAAACTTCAAACTTCAATTCACGCTAAAGACGCTATTTTGGTAGCGCTTTTTTTTACCCCCCTTCTAACCAACTCCAAGGAATAAACTCGCTCAAAACTGGTTTTTTGAAAGAGCAGGAATATATTTCTTTCAAAATCCCACGGATACTCGGAAGATACTACATGTTTTTATTTTAAGGTAAAAATCATGTGATTATCTTTCAAAAGTACTATTAATTGAAACAATATTTTCATATGATCGTAATGCATTTTTCCTCTCATTCGTTCACTTACAATGGCACATTCTTTACATGTCCAGCATTGAGTCAAGACGGTCCCTCAATCACTGGTGGTCGGTTAAGGTACCAAGAAGCAAACGTGGTCAACGTCAACTGTACTGCCATAAAAAGTCATCCCCCAGCAGAGCTGAGATGGTACATTAATGACAAAGAGGTATGTGCTAACCAATCATTGACTACAATCTTTAACTTTATAAAGTGCAATAGTATGTTCAAAATGTATTTATTGACACTAATTTCGTAAAAAAGCACAAAGCCTTAAAAGGTAGAGGGCAGTTATTATTGCTTGGATAGATTTGACAATGACATCAATTTAAGAGGTAGAAGCATGAACCTCTTATTCTATTGTGCTAGTTGAAACGACAGTACCTGTTTTTGGAGGTCGTGATAGAAGCGGATTAGAACCTGGAGGTTAGCGAATTCGAAACGATTCAAACATAAACCGTCGCGTACAAGGGATCTGGTGCACGTAATATCTATAGTGGTCTCAAATGTCCTCATGTTGGTGTGGTGCTGATGTTTAGAGTCAGACCATGGTTCAAACTGACGAGGTGATATCCTCGAATTTTTCTCTTCTGGGTAGAACAGTCACCAATGGATCTTCGCGTTGCTTCAGAGCAACGTTAATTAACTACTTACCACCATCCAGCCGCCGACATATACATGAAGTTACTGCGCCTATGCCACAATGAAGTATCAATATTTTGTTTTATCACGTAATATCTATAGTGGTCTCAAATGTCCTCATGTTGGTGTGGTGCTGATGTTTAGAGTCTGACCATGGTTCAAACTGACGAGGTGATATCCTCGGATTTTTCCCTTCTGGGTGGAACAGTCACCAATGGATCTTCGCGTTGCTTCAGAGCGACGTTAATTAACTACTTACCACCATCCACCCACCGACATATACACGAAGTTACTGCGCCTATGCCACAATGAAGTATCAATATTTTGTTTTATTGCAACAACTCGCACAAGATTTCAAAATTTTTAATTTTAGAACTGTCAAGAACACGTTTATACACTACCTTGTAATGCATTTTCATCGTTATCTCTATTTTCAGCATACTATTCTATACATTTTCCTCTGTGCTCATTGCCGACCAACCGGTATAGTGGTTAAGGTGTTAGCCTCTAGATCGGAAGGTTCCTGGTTCGAATCCGGGTCCGGGCATGGATATTTGTAAACGTATGGTGTAGAGGCGGCTGTTGCACCTTAAATCTGTCGTGGCCGAAAGTCCTCACGTTGGGTTGGCGTGGAAGTTTGGAGAGTGGGGTGCCAGCTCAGGTGTTGCTTCGTCATCTGACCGTGGTTCAAAATTACGAAGTGTTGTCCTCGGATCTTTCCCTTCAGGGACTGATCCCGGACCGTCGTCGATAGCCCGTTGTGTTGCTCTAGTACGACGTTAACTAAAATTAACATTACCATTACCTCTGTGCTCATTAGAATATATATAGCATGAGAGTGTTTCGACAGTTCAATTTTTCCAGACAAAAAGCTCAGAATAAATAATTCAAATTGATTGCTGGTATGGGCAATAGAAGTGGAATGCTTTATTCGAATAAATAAAGGCGTATGCCTTTTTCAAAATAAATTCAGAATTGCATTTTGATTTAATATCTGATTCCCTTCTAGAATTATAAAGTTTAAATTTATTGTTTCTTTTGGATACTTACACTATAAGTAAAAGTTTAGTATAAAATATCTAAACTGATACAAAAAACGTTTGCATTTAAATTCTATACAATGACTGAGTCCTTATGCTGCCAAAAGTAGAAGCCAGTAAGAGAAAACTAGATTTCAACCAATATTATTAAAGTAAGCTAGTTGTTAATTAATTTAAACAAGAGCATAGTTTAAACCATCCAATTGACTTCGACGAGATATCACGTTAATAAAGATCTCACCAATTTTGCAAATGAAGATATACCGCGTCATCACGAATTCAGAACTGTAAAGGTATTGCCGTTTTTGAGGATGACACGATCATAATCATGTCAGTTTTTTATTATAACAATAGAATGTTATGAACATAGCAATGTAGTACATTTAAAATTAAAGGAACAATAAAAGTATCTTGTAAAATATTCCTACAGTATATCTCCTCTATCAAGATCTGGTCAGTTTTGGTAATAACGATATATCTCATCCAGACAATCACCAGGAGGGTTAAAAATAAGAGGTTCCTCCTATGAGGTTCCTCCTCTTATCATCTAAAGTAGTAGTTCTCAACCTGTGGTACACACCTCTGAGGGTACGTGGTGGACCGGCTAGGGGTACGCGAAAATAATATTGATAATGGCAGAAACATGAGAAAAAGGAGTTTAAATAAAAACAAGATTTCACGTGTGTCTTGAACAGGTTTTTAATTGTCTCATTGGACCTATTAAGTACCATTTTAGCATGAACTAACGACAATAATTGTTCTCTGCAACACCATCCTCAATCCACTGACTTCCTGGCTGGGTGTCCAAGGCATTTGACGATTTCGTAATAATCATGCCGTTACAAATTGCAGTTTCATCAAGCTGGACCCTGACACCTTCGGTGCCGACTTGTATATACTCGGGTTTAGCATTACCAAGGACTTCCATGCAAAGTCCTTAAACTTTGTGCTCTTGTCCACTTGTGAAGGAGCACCCAGTGGGAGGACCATCATTGCCCCTAACAAAGAACAGCACAATATACATCCATGCCCTGACCCAGGATTCGAACCAGGAACCTTCCGATCCAGAAGCCAACACCTTAACCACTAGACCGTTTGGTCGGCGATGGATAAATATAAAACTTTAATTTCTCATAGATACACTACCCTACAACAATGGACCGACGCCAGCTGATTTACATAAAATCCGACTACTTGTTTGGGGGTGTTTTTAGTGGTATGGTCTGGGACCTTTGCATGTTGTTCCTGGTAAATTGAACGCCGACGCCTACATGAACATTTTTGGACAATCAGGTTCTCCTTACGCTCTGTCAATTTTATAGAATGGACACATATTACTTCCTGGACGACAACGCTCCGTGTCATGTTGCAGCCTCTGTCAAGCAGTGGTATCAAGATATGCATGTAAAACGCCTTCCCGGGCCTCCTCAGAGTCCCTGGATTACATGGTGGTGACCTCGAAACTTTCCCTTCAAGGGCTGATTCCGGGACGTCGCCAATAGTGCGTTGTGTTGCTCTAATTAAATACCTATCTGTTCACAAAAGTGTCTAAATTTTAAAACTATCCTCTTCAATACACAAAATAATAGACACATCTCTTAAAAGGATAAAATAATCGTTTCACAAACTATGTGACAACAATATTTTTCGATTCAAAATTGATCTAATTTTCTAATTAATTTTACCTTGTGTTGGTTAAATCGACCACCTAGTGTACATAAGTATACCTTTTAGACTGGTGAAATTGACATTCACTGAATTTTTCCTGTGCTTAATTTTCACCTATAAAACAAGAAATAACCAAAACACAAAGGCCCTGAATATGGAGCTTTTCCAATCTGATCAAAAGGTATCTGTCATTGAGATCAGAAAAAACTTCTTTAGTATTTTTTGTTTCAACTGTGTTTCTTTCAAAATAAACCCTTTCTGAGTCAACACGCTTCTCCCAGAGGATTTTCAACTGCTGGAAACATTTTTCACTGTCACTTTTCGAGATCTCTATCACTTGCTTCGTCGCATTGTTAGTGTTGCTTCCTTTTAGTGTTATCTATATGTATGGAAAAATAGCCAAAGGTCGCATGAAACCACATCTGGGAAGTGGGACAATCGAACCTGTATATGTGTAACCGTATTCGGTCTGGAAAATTTTGGTTAAATGGGTTGATTTTTTGGGGTTTATTGGCGCAAGGACCCATATATGACAACTCATGGATAAAGTGGCTCAGGTGTTGCCTCGTCATCATCGGTTCAAAATTACGTGCTATTGTCCTCGAAACTTTCCTTAGGAAATTAATCCCGGACCGTCGTCAAAAGCCCGTTATGTTTTTCTTGTACGACGTTAATTAAAAATTACCAATTACTTGGATAAAGTGGGATACGTGCGCTTAAAAACTACGTTCGGGAATTTCCCTGTCGCTCTAAGTTATGGTTTCCAGTCCGCCGTTATCCTTTCGATGATTGGTAGTTCGATAGGAAGTTGAATTTACGCGTGGCAATGGATTAACACAACGGGCTATCAACGGCGGGAAATATCCAAGGACAGCACTCCCTACATTTGAACTTCGGTCAGATGACGAGGTCAACATCTGAGCTGATACCCAACTCTCCTAACTTTCACACTAAAAGCCTTTTTGAGGTCATTTGAAGCGACAACAGATTTATCGTGAACCAACAAATCGTGGAGACATAGCAAATCCCCATGACGGTCTTTGGTTGGACCTAGTTTCGTTCTGGCAACCCACCAGTTACCAATGAAGACTCTACCAACTACTCGATCGCGGCCACTGTAGACGATGGGACGCAGTCAAATAATCCTGTACAGCTCATTCCTTATGGGTGCACTAGTGCTGAAGAACGTCCTAGGTTTTGAAGAGAATGCCCTCCTCGGGGAAATTAAAAACAGGAAAGTATAACCAACACTAAATTCTTTCATGATGAGTATCAATCGAGAGGGGTTAATAAGTAGTGTCGTCATCCTCAGCAGACAAATTCTTTATTTTTTAATCTTTCTTACGTTTAGCATGGTATAGCTTTGTTGCTTGCCAATTAAATAAGATATTAAAAGGAGCACAGACCATCGGATACCAATTTAGAGGATAAACTGTATCATTTAGTGTATAATAACTTTGGGTAAACATTAACGGCACTATCTCACGTCAATGTACTTGTCAAACTACTAAGCCTTATATGAACTAAAGATTAATCATAACGCATTTGCAATGCACAGGTTTTTATGAAGCATAAGACAAAAAATCTTCAGAATAAATACAGGTGGAGGACAAAGTAATACGAACACCTGTGAAATAATGGAAAATCTTTATTAATATGGGGTTTTACCACCCTTTGACTGAAGTACAGATTTAATGCGACGTGGGATAGATGCATAAAGGTCATGGACAATATTTAAAGGAATATTAAGCCATTCCTCCTACAGAACGGTCTCTAATTCCGAAAGTCTGGATAGAGGTGGAAATCGGGAACGAAGTTTGGACTCCAAATATTCCCATAAATGTTTAATAATATTCAAGTACGGAGACTGAGGGGGCCAGGCGAGAGGTTCAACTTCATCGTCATGCTCTTCAAACCATTCTTGAACACACCTAGCAGTGTGGATATGGGCATTGTCATCTTGAAAAAGCGGTCGCTCTCCAGGGAATACAGTCTGGACAAAAGGATGGACATGATCCCCTATAATGCTAAGATAGTGATTGGATGTGATCCTCCCATGCAGAATAACAAGTGGCCCAAGACCGCGCCAAGGTATCGCACCCCATACCATAATGGAGCCACCCCCATGCTTCACAGTCGGCAAGAGGCATTCAGGATTAAACGCTTCTCTGGGCGTTCTCCAGACATAAACGCGTCCGGTCGTTTGAAATAGGGTAAATGACGATTCATCTGACCATATTACCTGTTGCCACTGCTGTGGGGACCAGTTTTTGTGATCTCTGCACCATTGGCGTCGCTTGAAAGCATTAGTTGCTGTCACCAAGGGTTTACGATTTGCCACTCTGCCATAAATGTTCGCAGTATGAAGTTCCCTTTCGACAGTTTTTATTGAAACGGAGTCCTGGAGATGATTGTTCATTTCGGATGTTATCTCGGATAACGATTGCTTGTGCTTTCGGACTACTATGCGCTTCAAGACCCGTCTATCCCTATCAACAAGCTTTGACTTTCGGCCACTGTTGTGCTTTGAAGACGTCGTCTTACCCTCTTTCGTGTATGCTGTCATAACGGCTGATACCGTACTCCTTGCAAACCCCAAAAGGTTTGCTGTTTCCGTAACCAATGCTCCACCTAAAGGAGCTCCAACTATCCTTCCTCTTTGGAACTGTGACAGGTCTGACATTTCAACTTATCGATAGACGCATGCAACGCAGGTGACTGCTATTGAGAGACTGATACCTTCCTCTTCACGCCCACTAGGTGGCAGACTTCTGTTGCATGTGGTGCAGCTGTACTGCAGGTGTGAAATACGTCATACTTTTTCACAGGTGTTTGTATTATTTTGTCCTCCATCTGTAAGTATATAGTTTGTAAAGAGGGGTCAGTGAGTAGCGTCACCACCCTCAACAGCCGAATTCTTTATTTTTTTAATCTTTCGTACGTTTAGTATGGTATAGCTTTGTTGCTTGCCAATGAAATAAGATATTAAAAGGTGCACAGACCATCGGATACCAATTTAAGGGATCAACTGTATCCTTTAGTGTATAATAACTTTGGGTAAACATCAACGGCACTATCTCACGTCAATGTATTTGTCAAATTACTAAGCCTCAAATGAGTTATAGATTAATTATCATAACACATTTCCAATGCACAGGTTTTTACGAAGCACAAGAGACAAAAAATCTTCAGGATAAATACATATATAGTTGGTTGGATTCAGTCTTATTAAATGAGAAAATGACATCAGCTTTGTTTCATTGTCACTTATGTTAAATAGTTTTTAATCCTTCTGGAGGTTATCTCGGCTATGTATATCATCATTAGCATAACTGAATTTATAATGTTAAACGCCATATCTCGTCATTAGTAGTAAACTGATCATATCTTGTCTTCATCATCCAAAAAAAATCAGCAATATCTTGTTGCTGAGATATGTCACCATTGTCAAAATTGACCAGATCTTGATGGACGCGATATCTCGGCAGAACCACTTGGAAGATTAAACTACGTCACAACAGTAATGGAGCTGTGACATTCCCACGGATGATCAATGGAGTTTGACAACACTAACAATCCGAGTTAAGTGGAAACCTACGACTTTCGTTAAAATATGGATCTTACAAATAAAAAAATATATCGTCATGCTAATTAGTAAACCTCGTAACTCTATTGTTAACGTGTAGCAGTTACGAGTTATGCTAATTAGTATGACGATATATCCTTTGCTGTTGAGAGTATTTTACAAAAAAAAAGGCTACGATTGGATAAAAATGTGAAACTAGTGTCCTTTGTTGAATATCCATATCTCGATTAATAGAGGGCGATACGATTGAGGCACCAGGAAACGCAATTATTTAAATGAGATTAGTTAAATGTAAATATTTTAAGGTATTTATTTGATAAAAAGAATTGAATTGGTTTAAATGTATAATTTATATGCGATGATTTTTTAATCAAAAATATTTTAATCCAAAGAAACTCCGCTAACTAGGAGAAAAAAGTCTATTTTTGGCAAATGGTGCTGCTTTAGGTGTAGAGCTAATGCTATCCTGGAGGGGCACTAATCCATATCGTCGACTTGAAGCAAAATTCATGAACTGGCAGTTCTTTGGTGACAGCAGCCCGTTGTGTTGATCCCAGTGTGATGTTAATTAAATATTCCATATCATAGCATGCCATCTTTGTTGACAGCAAAATACACTGCTGGCCACCCAAATTTCAACACCAAGAAAGACAAGAGATATCACAACAAAATTGATTTTGTAGATAACATGTTGACCAAGTATCAAATGATTAAATTTATAGACTTCTGTGAAGTGTGGTTCTTGCCAAAATCAGTAGCCAGAGTAGCCGCCGTTGTTGGAGATCACCGCTGCCACACGCCTCGGCATTGATTCAAAGAGACTTTGGATGCGTTCTTGGGGTACAGCAGACCAAGCAGCTTCCACACGTTGCCAAAGTTGATCTGGTGTGGCAGCTGGGGATGTAATCTGGGTCAGTCGTTGAGCAACCATGGACCACATGTTTTCTATCGGCGAAAGATCCGGAGAGCGAGCTGGCCAGGGAGGCAATTCAATCTGGCGATTGACGAAGAACCCTTGGACAATGCGTGTCACGTGTGTGGTCGTGCATTATCCTGTTGAAATATGGCTGTGGGCAAGAAATATGGCTGTATTTCATGGTCAGAAATATATAGCCATATTTGTAAACTGGTTAGGTTATGTTTGAGGTATCGCATCCATCAAGATCTGACTAATTCTGCTAATAACGAGATATCTGGTCGAGACAACCACCAGGGGGGTTAAAAAATATGTAACATTATCAAAGTACTTAGTTTTTTAACTAAAAATTAATAATTAGTCTGTAAACAACTGTACAGGGAAATGTTATTAACCAGTTAATGGGTTTTTGCTCTCATGGGTTAGAGTTCAATTGACTAACGATGTATATTTTGTAAATATTGACAATAACCTGTTTTCACTGTTTTATTATAAGATTGATTTGGAACCTAGCATCCCATAAATTCTACCTTAGAATATTCTCAATAAATGAATGTCATATAGCGATAAATTAACACATTTCGCTTTCCTCCAGGCTAAGACAAATGACTAGCAATGTATATTTTGTAAATATCGGCAATATTCTGTTTTCACTGTTTTACTGTAGGATTGGACATAGATCTAGCACCTCATAAACTCTAGCTGAGAAGATTAACAATAGATTAATGCCTAATCGCAATAAAATTACGTCTTTCTCTTTCATCCAATCTAAACGAGACAATCGACTATCAATGTATATTTTGTACATACTGGCAATAATCCTGTTTTTTCACTGCTTCATAATAGGATTGGATATGGAAGCTAGCACCCCATAAGCTCTTAGAACATTCGCAATAAATTATTGACATTTAGCTATAAAATAAAGTATTCTCTTTCCTATCGGCTAAATGAGACAATTGACTAACGATGTATATTTTGTAAATATTGGCAATACCCTGTTTTCACTGTTTCACTATAGGTTGGACATAGAACCTAGCACCCCATAAACTCTACCTTAGAAGATTCGCAGTAAATTAATTCCATATCGTAATGCAATGATGTCTTTCTCTTTCCTCCAGGCCAACCGAGACTACCTGAGATCGTACATGCCCATCCGATACCCCGATGGTCAAGAGTCGACTCTTCTGGGCTTGAGGTTCACAGTCCAGCCGCGCCACTTCCAGAGGGGGGAGATGAAGCTCAAATGCGTTGCCACACTCTTCAACGTGACCAACATGCGCAGCGTGGACATGGTCATCAGCAGTAGGCAAGAAAGCTCGGGTCTAGTGGTCATCATTAATAGAAGCGGTAATAAAAACATTTTAATTCAGTCTGCCTTATCTTAAGTAATTATTTCACAAAGTGAATCTTTCCGCCATAAAAATATTTTGAAATACAGTCGAGCCCGCATATAGCGAACTAGCACGAAACACTGAAAATGATTCGTTACATCCGTTCTAATAAAAAAATGAACTTATCCGCATGTTCTAAAGCAAACGAATTTTCACACGAAGGCTAAAACTTTATTTCACAAGTGGGAAAAAGTCTATAACTTTTTTTGAACAGTTAAATTTACAATGCAGTTGCATAATTCTTTTTCCAGTGCACTAAAATTATCAAGGCAGACAATGTTATGCGATCCAAAGAACGCACGCAAATTTTGAAGACTGTCCACGGCAGATTTGGATGTCACTAATTGTCTATTTACTTCAATTTCAATGTCTTTCTCTTCGGAATCAACAGAAGTATTTTGTAACATTGCTGCAATGATGTCATAGTCTGTTTGTTGTGCTTCGATTTCTACGTTGTAATCGCTATCAACATAATCAGCGAAAGTAACATCACCATCCAAAATTCTTTTATCCTGTAAATTTTTCCACATGGAACTTTTTTCAGCAACAGGTTCAGAAATGAAATCTGAGTCCCCAAGTCCCCCTAAAAATCCTGCATGTTTCCAACAGTTTTGGATGGTTTTCGATTGAACCTAACGTCAGGCATCATCTAAAAATTGGCAATTGTCTTCCACAGTTGGGGGTAAAAAAGAGGGGTTTTGGTTCCTTACCAGAACCCAAAACTTCGCAGTATCCGATATTCACGCTCCAATAATTCGCTATATGCGATCTTTTTAACACTATTTAATATTGCAGTTCCACAGGGACAGAAAAAAAGTCGTAATAACCGATATTTCGCTATATCCTAGCTCGTAATAAGTGGGCTCGACTGTATTGCAAGTTCTTCAAAACACAGAAATCAGTGTATAAAAGTTTAAAAATTAAATGCCGCTTTACTGTTTTTATTTTATTATATTATTTTATTTTGCTAAATTCCACGTATATTTAGAACTTGTAAGTACCCAGGTTCCAACACACTTCCCCATTCTAAATCTCCTTTACCACTATACACTCTATGGAACTTTCTTTTCGGGGATTGAACCCGGATATTCGCCAATAGCCCACTGGGTTGCTCTAGTGTGACGTCAATTAAATACCTACTTACCTCTATATGCTTGTCCATAAGGACTAACACTTTTAATCTACAAAGAGATGTCCACAGGAAAGAATTGGAATGTCATGTTCCTTATATGCCCAGTGTAGAATTATATTCAGTGTTTTGCAACACAACTCCAAGCAATCGCAATTGTTCTGCAGGCATTTTGTCCGAATTTTGAAAGCTGCAGTGAAATCAAAAACAGACATAAAACACAATTATCGGCTAAATCAGTATTACATATTTATAATCACACATCAAAATTAATTACCTTAATTTATTTAAAACCGAGGCATACTTTCAGAATTTGAAATTCTGTCGATAACTTTTGAAGTTACATATTAGGAAATTGATATAGAAGATTCATAGAAGATTATTTAGAAAGTGTTTGTGGTAATTTGGGGCGGTGTAAGGAGGTTGTTCCATAGCTAGAGAAGAAAAAAAAAAGATGCGGCAATGAGTAATGCAGAACATCGTAACTTATTATTGAAAAAATAAGTAGCCAGAGTTTTGATAAAAATAAGGAAAAATGGAAAGTTCCGCAAAGACTTTGTGTTTTCTGCTAAGTCCGTCGCAGTTTAAGAACTTTCTGCTCCCGGGCTTATATGCTCCTTACCCATATTTGTAGAAGTCGCTTGTTTTCGACCTCTTACCGTACATGACTACCTACAAAAACATTTACATTGTATTGGAGTACCAATATCAGCTATCTGTTCCCTTTGCGAACTGGACAAAATGACTGGAGTCAACCAAAATTACACTGGACAAAATGATTGGACTGCCCAAACATTCCTGACAACATAATTTAAAAAAACAGTAAATAGTGCTATTAAGCCGTATTTTTTCACTCCAGAGCTCTATTAGTTGCTCGTGTATTGATGACATATCTGCCGAAAACAGGCGTAGGATATTAAAATATTTAGTATTCAATGCTTGTTGTTTGACACAATATATACCGAGAGAACTTAGCCTGCCATCAATTTCATGATGGAAAACCTTATGAGAATAGTAGACTAACATTTATGTTTTCTAAACAAAACGGACAGTGCTGTGTCGTTAGGTTTAAGGCGTATAATACGTCAATGAGGCCATATGTTGAATGAGAGTGAAATAAATTAGTACTATACTGATTTAATTTCACACATCAAATGTTCGTCGTCGCTCCAAACATGTATCGCAATTAGTACCACACGCTTTGAAGGTTGTGGCTCATTACCGACCTCTATGGGTTGAACTCCATCATTCTAAAATAAAACGTTTTGGTAGGGCTCAAAAATTCGGACCTCTGTAGCTGCGGGGAAGTGGGGGATGCCGACCACTTTCTCTTTGACTGTCCACTCACAAAGGAAAACCATGTGAAAAAACCAAATGAGAGACACAAGCCAATTTGGTTGGAAAGTGTCCTTAGAAGCAAAACTTCGATTGCAAAAATAAAATCCTGCGTGATGGCGGCCATGGAGATGGTGGCCGGTCCCCACGACCCATAAGTAAAAAATGTGGTGGCTCCTTGGGACCCCCATTTTTTTTTTTTTTTTTTTTTTTTTTTTTTAGATAGAGAGGTGGAACTAGGTTTTCCTCTATTTTAAGATTTTAAACATTTTAAAACTTTTAAATTTTACAGAATTTTAACCTTTTTAAATTTTACAGAATTTTAACCTTTTTAAATTTTACAGAATTTTAACCTTTTTAAATTTTACAGAATTTTAACCTTTTTAGATTTTTTCTTTAAATTTATTTTCGTTCATTTTGCATTGTACATTAAAATAGTCATTAAATCTCTCATATAATATTTATTTCATTCCTCAACATTAAACATAATCATTATTCTTTTCTGAGTTGTTGTTAATTGTTTAAGATAAAACCAACTTTTAACTATATGTGTTTTATGTGTTTGTACTGTGCTGTGTTCTTTTGTCGTTTTGTGTATTTATGTATTTGGTTTATTATTTTAATTTGTATTGATGTTTTCCTGGCGTGTTGCCAGAGTTTGTTTTTTACCCGGTTTTTTTTCTCCCGGAGGTTTGTGTAGTTGTTTGTCTCCATAACTTAAATTCCCGGTTACACCGGAAGTGTTATGTCTTCTTTGGGCTTGTTTCCCCATGTATTATTATTATTATTATTATTTTTTTTTTTTTAATTCGGCACTCAATTCGAGCGACTGACTGGTGTTGGGCTTTCTGGCCCTCCTCCGTGCTGCGGTGGAGGTTCTCCTCCCTTCCCCCCTAGACCAT